>CM021103.1:130369321-130591042 GCA_007115665.2 Sequoiadendron giganteum | reverse complement strand
TCCTCTTAAATAATTTCCTCAATATTTCATCAATATTCTATCTCTTAATTTAATAAATCATTATTTATTAATTTAAGTCTTCTTCCAGTGATTAAATTAATCAATTTAATTTAATTAACCTTGCATCCCTATTTAATTAAATAAATCATATTATTTAATTAAAATCTCTAAAGTCTTCTTATTAAGTTAAATAAATTAAACCTTATTTGATTTAATCCAACATGTTCCCTCTAGATTAAATAAATCAAATCATTTATTTAATAAATCATTCCCTCTCAATTCTGATTTAAATTAATTCATCTATTTAAGTCTAAATTGTCAAATCACCTAATTCTTCATTAAATTAATCAAATCCATGATTAACTTAATCACTCTCACTAAAATGCTCTAGAGAATGCAAGTTGCACAATAAATCAAATACTTTGATTTATTAATTCAACCTTTTTTCCTCACAAAGCATCAAAAAGGAATATTCCCTCTTTTGAATTCAAAAAGCCAAGTGGACTTAATCCTTCCAACAAGACATTTAAGACCTCTTACATGTCCTTGGCCTTGACCCAAGTGACATTAACTTCATTTCTTTTCCCTCTTCAACAAGTCAACTCACAATTTCAAATTCAAATTTATGCATTTATCATGCACATTGGCCAAAATATGCTCATTCCTCCTCCAACCACATGTGGACAAGTGGCACAATGCCATTGGATTATCCTTTGTCCCATATTGCTCAATCTTTCTCACTTCTTCCAAATTGAAGTCTATAAATTGGAGACTCCTCTCCTCACTTATCATCCACAATCCACTGGCAAAGTTACTCTCTCCAATTGAAAACTAATTTTGCTCATTTCATCCAAGCATTCACCATATTTCACATTTTTTATCAAGGTTATGCTCAAATCTCTTTGGAGATTTGACCATTTCTAGATTCATCAACATTGCAACCTAGGAATTGGGAAAGGGCCAATTGCAACACTCCATTGGCACCAATTCCCCCATGGGATCATCACTTTATTGGCTAGATTAGGATTTACTTTCACATTATTTTAGTTTGTTCTTCATTTCCTAATAGTTAGTTTAAATAGGTGGATTTCATGGGGAATCTCTCATGCTTGTGTACATGCATTTGATCTAACATCTAACCATATTACATTTAGCGCCAAGGAGGGCTTGAAACCATTTAAATCACTTTTTTTTTTTTAAATTATGTGGTTTCTAATGTTTTTTGTGTAGACATAGGAAAATCAACCGTGTGGTGAAATATCGAGCCACTTTCAGCACCGCGGTGCAATACTTCGCCACTTTCAGAGACACGACACCATATTGACCCGTGCTTAGTTCCCTAACTTCGTCACGTATCTCGCCCGCTTGTCTTTTTTCAAAATTTCTAACTCCATCACGCCCACCCCCGCAGCGTAATATTCCATGGCCTCCATCACTGCAACACAGTATCGCACTGCACTTTCTCTAAACTCTGCCGCTCCATCCTTCTCGCCTAAAAAATTTTTAATTTTCAAACTAAGCCACCCCCAAACTCTGTCGCTTGTCTCTGTCGTGCCGCTTTTGTGCTCACTGTCTCTGTAGAGCACCACCCAAAGTCGACCACGCGGTGCTATATAGAGTCTCTTTTGTTTCAAACTCCACCGCTATTGCAAACTCCACCGCAGGAAAATAGTGAAGTTTTAAATTAACATGTGCTTTTTAAACTTAGGATTTTTTAATCTTTAATCTGGTTTTCTGTCTTTATTGCTCTCTGGTTTTTCTGTCATTTTGCAAGTTGGAGCAAAGGAAGAAGTTTATCATGATATCATGTTCACCAAACCAAAGTGTTTTTAAACACTAATGTGTTCTTTAACACTCTTTAAAAATTTGTTAAACATCTTTGACCTTAGGAATACTAAATTCAGTTTGGGTTAAAAAGAACAAGTAATTTATTTTTATTTTTTTTATGACACCATGCCTTTTTATGTTGTAAAAAGTGGTTTTAAACACTAAAGTGTTTTTCAACACTCTTTAAAGAATTTGATAAGTTCATTGATCTTAGGACACTAATTTTCCATTGGGTTCTAAAATAAACAAAACCAAATTTTTCTTTTCAAAAGTTGCCAAGGGGCTAAAAAAGAACTTTAGACAAACACACTAGATTTTGTTTAAAGGATTAAAAAATTGAACAAGGCAATCTCACACTTCATTTTGGTGCTTAAAAAGAATTCATCATTGCTTTGAGGTCCAAAATGAACAAGTGTTTTCAATTTTTTGCAAAAAATTTCAAAAACTAATATCATTTAAAATGTGTATGCGCTTCTCTCATGCTTCATTGTGATCTTGAGAATCAAAAACATGTTGGTGATATTAGGTTGTTAAAAAGATTGCCTCCACATTTCAATTTGGGCATTTAAATAGATGAACAAAACATACGAGTGTGAATAGACTTATTGTGAGTGTTCTCCTTTTGTTTTTAAACAAAGGTTGATCGAACTACGAATAATGTTTGTTCGCTATTTTTTATCTTACAGGGCCTGCCTTGTGGGAAAAAGTACTCACCCAAGGGAACAACCCAACCAGAAACACGCTAAAGCCAAGCGACTTCCAACCGGTATATAAGTGTGGATTCTTGAGGAAATTTCAAGAATCACAAGGATTATTCCGACGAGATGGACAACAATGGACTCTCACCGATGTTGGATAATCCCCCATGAATGGAATGCCCGCATTAGAACCCTTTGTTTAGAAAAATGCCAAAGCCTTGTCTACCTTGTTGGTGCAAAAGGTCATGTCCTTTGAAGCTGCCCCACGTTATACATGTGGTCTTGTTGTGGAAATGGAAGGTATGCCATGGGAGATTCATGGGTACTAATGCTTGGATGACCTGAGAAGTGTGTGCCGTGGAGGGGAACCAGTGTGGTCAAGCATTTAGCCATTCGCACAAGATATGCACAACTAGATTTATCCAAGTGGGAACCCAACAAGATATTGCCTCATCATCCTAGGATTGTAAAAGTGCTTGAAAGGAAAATAACACATTGCTTGGTTCCTAAAAATGCTTGAAAATGAACATTCACAAGACCTTCAAATTTCAAACCCCTTGTGAGAAACAAATACTCTTGACGAATTTAGACACCCTTGCTTTCTCTAGGGATCATATTCCTAAAGGTTTCTAAGTGCACAAATTCTACCGTCATTTGTTTTCAACAAGGTTAAACATAAGGAACTTTTTCCTTATTTTCCTCGATTTCCACACAATGGACCTTGTGGAATGAGAAAGAAAGTGGGACACTAGATATATAGTTTGAAACCTAAGCAAGCAAAGTGTCTTTGATAAAAATAAATTCATTAAACCAAGATAAAGAGACAAATTGAACTTCATGTGTGTTGTTTCCAATGATTTCCCGCAAGATCAAAATCCCAAAACCAAAGTTCAAGAAAATTAGTCAAAAAGCCCACGAGCAACACCTTGAGATGCTCCTTGAAGTAAGAGAAATACTTGTATACAACTTTTACAAAAAGGCCTCAAGGAATAATCCAGCATTTTATGCATTTTATTATCAACAAAATCTTGAACTTTTTCAAAGCTTTGCTTTTCTCCCATAGGAATTCTATCATGTTCTTCAATATCGAGGTTTTGTAGAGAGATTCGTGTCTAGGTTAAGGTTCAAGATCAAATTCATCATCCTTATTCATTCCTCCATCAACCAAATCTCATTTCATCAACAAACCTTTTGTGAACTCTAGAAATATTTCTCATGCTAAACTTAAAGGGCTAAACCAACATCACCCTATCTTGGCTTGACACACCTAGCCAAAATAGTCAAACCTTTGGATGAATTTACCTTTAGGATAACGCAACTTCCTAAGGTCGACTAGTTCACAAATCATATTGGCTTAACATGCTTAGCTAATTCATCCACTTGTGCAAGTTCCCCTAGGATAACGCAACTTCCTAGGGAATACAACTTCACTACAAATCTTGTTTGACTTAATGCGTCTAGTAAAATTATCACAATCAATCTAAGCCCTTACAAGTTTAGCATAAACCTTCAAGATTTCTCCAAAAGGTTTCATTCACTCATCCCATCTATTTATCCCATCACCATTACCACCATCTTTGATCGTTTAACTTCCCTAGTTCTTCTCTTTTGGGCCTAAAAGGTTAGGATCAAACAAATCCCTATTTTTTATGGTCCAAACAAGATCTCAATACAAGAAGAACATGGAGAATATCAGAGAAATATCAACTTATGTGGACATAAGTCAGTTAAACTCTGAAATAAATCTAGCGGGATCAAGAAATCCCCCAAGTAACTCTCCTTTGTCATCACAAAATCCTCAAGAAGAGAGTCATCAAGAGGACATCACAAATGAAGACATGGGGATGACACAATCTGAAATGATAAAAATGGTTCAAAATCCAGAGAACCACAAAATCATCTATGCCATGTTCAAGTACTTGAATACACTAGTAGAGGGAGGGGTCCAGTTCCCTCCCGACCTTCACGCAAGCACTAGTATAGATGTGCCTCTTAAAAATGCATCCCCGATGTCAAATGTCAATCAGGAAATACCCCACACCACATTGGCCATCACACCAACCTCGCCAAATGTAAACAAGGGGAGTGCCATGCTCCAAGAATTGCAAAGGCACCACCTGGTGGCTAACAAGGAGGTAGTCATCACCAACACGTCGGATACTTCTATCCCAAAAAATCCATCCCACCCCTACGTCCCTCTCACCTTCCATAACCACGTTGGCTCATCTTCATTCTGTGCAACACCAGCCTATCAAAAAAACATACATAATTCTCTACCACTTGGAGAAGGGGCCTTGTTTGGAACAACTAAGGTTGCTAATCGTTTTTCCCAAAGTAACATCCCACCCATTCCCCCATTTCCATTCACAAACACATCACCTCTTGAATTGGGTTTTCCTCCCCTCAACATCGATAGTTTCTCGGAACCAAGCAATCTAAACATCACACCCAATTCCCTCTTCTTACCCACATCATCACAAAAACAAGTGGCAACCATTCAATCCACTACATTAATTGGTCCTCAAATATCCCAAAGCATACCATCTCAAGGACCAAACATCTCAACCACCCCCCCAACAACCCAAATCCCAATCGCCACCATAATCCCTTCACTCGTCACAATGATCGGCATGATTCCCATTCCACCCCCAATCCCACCAAAAGCCAGCATGACAAACTCATTCACCACTCTAATCCAAACCCTCCAAAGGGCCAACCAATAGAGAGTACTCCAAAAATAGCAGCAAGCTCAAGCTCAAGCCCAAGAACAAGCCCAAGCTCAAGCCCAAGCACAAGCTCAAGCTCAAGCTCAAGCTCAAGCACAAGCCCAGCAACAGGCACAAGCCCAATATCAAGAACAATTGCAAGCAATCCGTCTGCAAGCATACCAACAAGCCCTGCAAGATTTTTAGGCACAACAAGCAGCTAAACAAAAAGCTTTGTTGGCACAACAACAGCTCGACCAACAACAAGCTTTGTTGGTGCAACAACAGCTAGACCAATAGCAAGCTTTACTAGCACAACAGCAGGCTTCATGGGAACAGCAGCAAGATCAACAACAAGCATTGTTGACACAAATGCAGGCATACCAATAGGCTTTGAATGCACAGTAGAGCTTGTAGCAAATTCCCACTAGTATTCTTCCCACCCATCAAACACCTCAAAACTACTTCATTCCACCTCTTCACCCAAGCAAGGATGTCGCAACACAAATCAAACTGCTTTCACAGCAAGTGTTGGACTTAAAAGCAAGAAAAACCACGAGAACACTAGGAAACTTTTGTCCTTACCCTTTCGACAGAAGTCTCACCATGATACTATTCCCAAAAGGATTCGAGATCCCCAAATTTGATAAATACAATGGAACGTGTAACCCTGAAAACCATGTCAGGGAATTTCAGGTGCATTGCATGGAGGTCGCATACAATGACACGTATCTAATGTGAATCTTCCCCCGTAGTCTGATTGGTCCAGCCATGGAATGGTTTTCTTGCCTACCCACGGGCATTAAAACATTCAAGGAGATCATGGAAGCTTTCCTTAAGAATTATGCCTTCAATATGGGTACGAATGTTAGTTTGGAAGAACTATCTACACTCAAACAAAGAAAAGGGGAGCTATTCACATCCTTCTTGCAAAGATGGAGATCCAAGGCTAATCAGAGCAAGTAGACCATGCTAGAAGAACAACAAGTTTTCACCATCATAGCCAATCTAGATGACAACTTGGCATTCTACTTGAAAATGCAGTGCATCACATCATAAGACCAACTAATCCCAAAGGCGCTCAACATCGAAAGAGCCCTTATTGCGCAAGCAGGCACACCAACATTCACTCCACCGCAAGATAACCACATGTCTAATAACTACAATGATAAACCTCAAACTTGGTCGAGGAAAAAAAATATCATGAATGAGGGTGTGGTCGATGCTAAAGTGGTCATCAGTGCCCCTAAGTAGAATACCCAAACCCATCATCAACCGCAAAATCATAATCGCAACAATGTGCAAACTAATGCGGTAGTAGCATAGCAACAACCAACTCCCACCAATCAAATCAACAATGTGGGTAATCAAGGAGGACCACCTCCCTGCAACAAGTATCCCCCCAAGCAGAAATTCACAGCTCTTGGTAAATTGATTGAATCCATAATGAAGAAGCTGGTCAAAGAGAATCTACTTAAAGTCTCTAACTCAGAGCAATACACAGAACCCATGACCAAGCCACCGTGGTATAATGAGAATCTCCTTTGTGACTTTCACAAAGTCAAAGGACATACCACCACCAATTGCATGAGACTCAAAAACATCATCCAAGACCTCATTGAGGATAAAATTATCAATATTGAGCAGCCAGTTGGAAACCAAGACCTAAAAATATACACGAATCTGATGCCGAACTACAACCAAGGGAACAATCAGGGAAGTAATCAAGGGAACAATAAGGGCAAGCAAAAGTATGCTAGTGCTAATCTAGTGTATGAGGAGATAGTCAGGTGTGTTGATGAAATGGTCACAGTCATAAATGTCATGGGAGCCAACAACGACTGTGGATTCACCACACATGGTGGAAAGGTTACCATTTCCAGGGCACCAGCTAAGACCCTATTTCTAATACAAAGGCCATCCCCTATGACTACAATGTCATTGACCAACTGAAGAGAACACCCACCCAAATCTCCATCATGGAACTATTGAAAATCTCCGCCTCCCATAAAAAGATCCTTGATGAAGCAATAGATGTGTCCACCGTCTTTGCCACCCTTGACATAGAACAATTCTAGGCTATGGTGGGTAACCTCGTTACCCCAAATCTCATTACATTTTCGGACCAATATTTCCCTCCGCAGCCATCTCATAACCGCGCACTCCACCTCCAAGTACTAGTCCATAAAAAGAAAGTCAAACGAGTCCTAGTGGATGGAGGTGCAGGCCTTAATATTTTTTCTCTAAAGCTCATATATAAATTGGAATTCATCGAGGATTCCATCAATAAGAACAAAAGCATCACAATAAGGGCATATGACGACCAAGAAAGAGTGTCTCAAGGCACTATCAAAATCCCCATCCAAGTGGGGCCGAAAACTATGGAAACCACCTGTCAGGTCCTCAACCTCGACCTACCATACAACATCCTCCTGGGATGCCCATGGATACATGGAATGAAGGCAGTGTCTTCAACTTATCACCAATGCATAAAGTTCTCACATCAAAATGAGGAGGTCACTATATATGGGGATCCTGAACCCTTTGCCTACTGCAAAAACTTGGAAGTCAAGTTTTATAAGATCCCCCAAGTACCCAAAAATGATGAAGGACCATCTACTTCATATATAGACCCAACTAATCTTGCTTCCACTTCTGTGACAAAGATTCCCGCCATCCCTAACATATCCGAGATTAAAAACATGATCTAGGACAATGGCTACGGTGATTATAGAATAAAAATAAATGCATTTTTTGTAGGAGAGTTACCACAATCTCCTAGGTCGCATGGACAACCCCAGCCAATTGAAACATCTGTCCACACTGTTAGAGCAGAACCTTCTGGATTCCACCATTGGGGGGATCTCAGTCAAGAGAATGTGGATGAAGAGGACATCTCAAACACACTATACCAAGATGAAAGACCCACTCCCACCCTACCCATGGAGGAGACTGACAGAGGGTTACAAATGATGTTTGGTATGGGCTATAATAGGAATGAAAGCCTTGGAAGAAATAGTGATGGACGGTTGGAGCCCATCAATGTAGAAAGAGAATGTGGAACCTTGGACTTGGCTATACTCCTCTGAGTATAACTGTTCATGGTAGAGGTACTCCCAGAACGGCAGTCAGGTCCTCTCCTCAGGTAACAGCAACCACTCCTAGACCACCTGTATGCCTAGGTATCCCACTCGATAATTACACCTTTGACGTCACCGATGTTTATACCAATAGTGACAATGATGATATCATGGTAGGTCTCCCCAGGCTTTTTGAAGATTCCACCCTATTAATGATTAATGTCTCCACAACTGAGTCAAACCAACGAACCCGCTGAATCACCTTAGTACACCCACAACTCATCGATCATGATCAATGAGGACCACCAATTCTAGACTCATTCGAAAATGATGAGGCACTCTCAAAATTCATGGGACTAAGGGATATGGTTCCATGTGGGGACCATAAGGCAGGCTTCAACATCACATTGGACACATAGGCATACTATGGGGAGATGATTGAGTCCTTCAGTCGCAAAAGGAAAATATCGAGAATAAGCTTAAGGGTAGTGAGTGAAAACTACAGTGTAGCACTCTCTAACCACATAAGAGTAAAAATAAAGGATGCATCCAATGGTGAAAACCTCTTTGAGGCACTAGAGGATGAAGGATTCAATATCCCCCCTATCGCACTACATCAGAAGAAATCAGCGGTCCTAGCGGAACAGTGCAACCCTGTCAACTTGGGAACAGAAACAGAACCGCAAATCACATTCTATGCTCAAACACTTCAAACAAAAGAACAAGAACTGTTGGCAGCATTCCTAAGAGAAATAAAGTTAAAACTTGCATGGACTTATGCCAACATGCCAAGTATAGATCCAGAAGTGGTAGTTCATCATTTGGCCATTCATCCTAGAGCGAAACCAGTTAGACAAAAGTTAAGAAAAATGTACCCATAGATAGCTCTGCTCGTGAAGATTGAATTACAAAAACTCTTAGACGTTGGTTTCATATGACCAATTGACTATCCAAAATGGGTATCAAATCTTGTGTTAGTCTCAAAATTGAATGAGGGCATCCACATCTGCACGGTCTTTAGAGATCTAAATAAAGCATGTCCTAAGGATGATTTTCCACTACCCAACATTGACATGATAGTGGACATGACGGTCGGACATGAGATGTCCCTAATGGACGGCTTCTCAAGATACAATCAAATAATGATAGCAAAGGAAGACCAGCATAAAACGGCCTTTACGTGTCCTTGGGGCACCTACTGCTGGAATGTGATGCCATTTGGGCTAAATAATGCAAGAGCTACATACCAAAGAGCCATGACACTGATCTTCCACGACATGATTCACAAAACTATTGAAGACTATATGGACGACATACTGGCCAAATCAAAGAAGAGACAGGACCATATAACAACTCTAAGTGCAATCTTTGACAGGCTAGAACAATACAAGGTTAGAATCAATCCAAAGAAATGTGTATTTGGGGTACAATCAGGAAAGCTAGTGGGATACATAGTTTCAATGAGAGGGATAGAGGTGGATCTTGTGAAAGTAAAAGAAATACTCGATATGGAAGCACCAAGAACATTAAAACAACTCAAAGGATTACAAGGTAGACTCCAATCCATACGAAGATTCATAGCACAACTGGCAGATAAGCAAATTGCCTATTCACACCTGCTCCATAAGGGAGTAGCATTCAGAAAAATAAAAGAATATCTACTTACACCACCTGTGTTGATGCCACCAATTGTAGGGAAACCATTGATTCTATACATCTCAGCAACAACAACAGCCCTTGGTGCCCTTTTAGCCCAACAGGATGAAAAGGGAACCGAGCAGGGGATTTACTATATCAGCAGAACAATGGTGGGGCATGAGCTCAATTACACCTCCATAGAAAAGGCTTGCCTGGCACTGGTATTTGCAACCCAGAAGTTCAGGCATTACATGTTAGCTTATCAAATTAAGCTAATTGCCAAGATAGACCCTCTGAAATATCTATTGTCAAAAGCAATGCTTACAGGCAGAATGGCTAAATGGGTAATGATATTATCTGAACATGATATTGAGTATGTCGAGTGAAAGGCGATCAAATGACAAGTTATTCTGGACCAGCTAGTAGAAGCTCCCCTCTACACAAACAACCCACTCATATCAAAATTTCCATATGAGCCTCTTTTCAATCTCAATAGAACTAACCACTGGAAACTGTACTTTGATGACTCTCACACACAACATGGATCAGGAGCCGGTGTGTTCTTCATTACCCTGCAAGGAGATTGCATACCAAGGTCTTTTAAGTTGGCATTCCCCTGTATGAACAACATTGCATAGTACGAGGCTTTAACCATAGGTCTTAAAATTACAACATAGTGGCGAATCATGGCATTAAAGGTTTATGGAGACTTGCAGCTTATCATTAACCAAGTCAATGGGGAATACCAAACTAAAGATAATAAGCTCACACCCTACAAAAAGGTGGTAGAAAGCCTCAAGGATTCATTCCTCGACATTACTTTTGAGCAAATACCAAGGGCAAACAACAGAGCAGCGCATGCAATGCAAACAATCGGATCTTTGCTAGATATCCCTCGCAACGTCTTGAAACATGAATTCCTGGTAGAGCAGCTTCTCGTACCCACTTTCGATGTACCAGAATTGGAATATGCATGTGAACTCGTTGGTCCCGATGATCTTTGGTACCATGACATCTACAACTATCTGAGATTCAGAATCCTCCCAACCGACATTACACCAAACCTAAAGCGAACCTTCGTCAAAAGGTCCTTACGAATTATCATCCTAGGAGAAACCCTCTTTCATAGAAGTGTTGACGAAACCTTGTTACAATGTTTAAAACCTAAGGAATCCTTGACTGCTCTCACTGAGGTACACAATGGCACTTGTGGTTCGCATTTGAGTGGTATGACCTTGGCCAAAATGTTGCTAAGAACTAGATACTATTGGCCAACAATGGAAAAAGAGGCGCATAACTTTGTCAAAAGGTATCTACAGTGCCAACAACATGGAGATCTCATTCATGCACTAGCTCAAGAACTGCATCCCATTGTTACACCTTGGCCCTTTTCCTAGTGGGGGCTCGATCTCATAGGTAAAATCTCACCCACATCATCCAATGGCCATAAGTTCATCATCACCGCCACCGAATATTTCACAAAGTGGGTCGAAGCAATTCCTATGACCTACATCACTGGAAAGCAAATATCCAAGTTCATCTTGAACTACCTCATTTACTGATATGGTGTTCCTCAATCCATTATCTCTGATAACAAGACACCCTTCAAGAATCAGGATGTTCATGAGTTATGTGAAAAATTCAAAATCAAACACCACTTTTCCACTCCATATTACCTACAAGGCAATGGCCAAGCAGAAGCTACCAATAAAACCATTCTGAAAATCCTCAAGAAAATAGTTAATGACTCTGGTCGTGACTGGCACCTGCAGATAAATCCTGCCTTATGGGCCTACCACACCAGCATCCACACGCCAACATGTGCCACCCCATTCTCCCTAGTCTATGGATTAGAAGCCATCCTCCCAATTGATATCGAGCTCCCATCCTTGAGATATCTTTGCAAAACCTCATCACAGATGAGGAGTATAGGGTTACAAGACTGAATGAATTGGAGTTACTAGATGAACAGCGAATGGATGCCCTAAACCATCTACAGGTCTACCAGAATCAACTGAAATGGGGCTACAATAAGAAGATCAGGCAACGCACCTTTCAGGTTGGTGACCTTGTGCTAAAAGAAAACCAAAAGAATGTGTCCAATCCGGATACAAAAGGAAAGTTTGAGCCTAACTGGCTTGGGCCCTTCATCATCACTACAAGTTACAGGTCAAGGACATATCAACTAGCAACACTAGAAGGCGAGCCTCTACAGAAGCCTCTGAACAGCTCTCATCTCAAAAAGTTTTATGCCTAAGAACTTGCAAGGTATAGAAACAGAAAATACAAAAACAATCAGAAAAAGTCCTGAAAAAATGGTTACCTTGATAAAAACCTGGCAAACAGGCGTCTTGGTGACAACAAAAAAATTAGAAAAATGGATTGAAAATAGTAAAGAAAAAAATCGCCCTCTAGTGAAAACCACTTCGGTGGCACTTTGGACAAGTACCTTGGTGAAAACCTGGAAAATAGTCGTCAAGTGTAAATAAAGCACTCTCTATCCACTAGGATCTACACGACTCACTCATTCATTCCATCACATTCCATTCATCCTCCATACACCCATTCACTCACATCCATACCATGGCCTGAGTTGGTGTCCATATCATATTACACCATGGTACTACTTGGCATATTCCTAAAAGTCAGTTTTTCCTACCTTTATCGAAGTAGTTTATCACACCACATTGGGAACATGTTCTCATGTGCATTGGATTGGGTTCGTGTATATTCTCGTAATCTTCTCAAAAGTCACTCAAAAAATCCAAAAACATCCAAAAAAATCAAAAATCTAAAAACATGTCGAAATATCAAAAAATCTTCAAAATTTCATCAAGTCTTGTCAATCTTTCACCTTGTCGAACTACGTCATCTCTAAGCTTGAATGTAGGCAAGGTTGATCTTTGATCATCCCCCGAGACATTTAGGTCAGTCCTTGAGGCGTCTGTCACATTGGCAATCCGTTTTCCCATTTAGTCTGCATCTTACGTCAGTCCTTCAAGCAATAAAATGGCAATCCGTTTGTCCATCTTATCATCATCGAGTTTATCGTCAATCGAACTATGTGGTATCTACATGTATAACATAGGCAAGGCTAATCTATGGATCAGCTCCTAAGACCCCTAGGATAGGTCTTTAAGTTAGTTCATTCGTCATAAATCTTGAAAATACCAAAATCAATTGAAAAATGTGAAAATACCAAAAACAGCCTCAAAATATCTAAAAACCCAAAATGGTGCACCCATCTCATCTCACTTTCACCCGCAATAATCACCGCTCATAATAAATTCAACCATTGCCTTCACCCTTTGGTGAGTCAGTCAGAAGCAAGTTTAATAGGTTCCAAAGTGAACGCCTAATCGTCCGAATTCTTGGAAGTCTAAGTCAGTAAACAAGCAAGTTGGTCAGTTCGGAGTATCAATAGTTTATCACCCAAATCAGTCCCATCAAAACCCTGATCACAGCATGTCCTAGGATGAAGCTTTCATGTGATGTACATAAGCATCAGGTACCCTTCACATTAGTTAGTCTTGGCTAGCGGTATGAAGAACATTAGCTTGTTTGTTTACTTTATTTGGTCTTTTTGACTTATCTTATTTTGTGCTCATTTCAAAGACCTCTCAATGATGCCTAAACAAAAATAGGGATAGAGAGAAAGGAATGGGGCAATGAACATTATATTTTTATCTTCTATGCTTGTGGGATATGATTGTAAAATAACTTAGTCATGCATTTTTTTTTTGGTTTTTAGGGAGGATATTTTAGGTATCTCGTTGACCACATAGGAAAGCTTGCTTTTCTATTTTTTGGTCTGAGATGTTTAGAATGTCCGAACTACATCCTGAATAAAGTATGTATTTTAAATGTGAACAAGAATAGTCCTATCTAATTGTTGAGTCAAATTCCATCACACTAGGTACCATGCCATCCTGTTCCTTTATACCTTGATGCATCATACCTATGTGTGTTATCAAACATAATGCAATTGAACCTTTGAAAATCCTAATTCCTAGCAATACAAATCGCCATCACCGTTCTAACTAACTCATTAATTCTACAATTCTTCTATCTTTTTTCCACACTAACATGGTATCATGATAGTAATCAAGACATTGCCAATGCATACACCCTGCATCCACATGATCATTAGCATAAAAAACAAATTGCATCATATCATTATCTTAAGTTACGACGAATAATATAAAGTTGTTATTCTAAGAACATCTCAAGATAAAGCATTTCATCATACATAATAATTTGCATCCATTACCATATCAACATGCATTACATCATTACAACATGAAAAATATACAAAAATAAAATGCATCCATTACATACATTGCATCACATAAGCATAAGAACAGAAACATCTCATGCCATCATACATTTGCATATTATACATCTACATATCATACATGTGCACCATACATATCATAAAGGGCAAATCATCTTATATATATTATCAAAAAATACCATTATGATACAAATCGGATCAGGTGTACATCGAATACATGGTATAATAAGGCCAAAATATTGCAGCCCATATATCAAAAATGGAACAAACTATTTAGTGATCAAAAGGGGCTAGCCCTGCTAGCTGTTGTCCTCCCCATCCTGTCTCTCACCATGAGCCTCTTTCGGTCACCTCCCTGTCTGCTGGGAGAAGTTTGGCACTCTGCTGCCTGATGGCACTACCTATCAGTAGTGCTACTAATAAAACTCAGCCTCTCTAATGGCCTCTCTATACTCCTGAATGTCAACTGATTGACCCCGAGATGTGGAGGCTGCGCTCTCTAGCTGCCTCCGTCAACCAATCTCCTGATCCCTCTCGGATCGTGCCTAATCTCTCTCAGTCGTGACCATAGTAACCTGCCATCGAGCCTCATCTCACTCCGCTATCAGAACCTGTACCTGACCCTATAACTGTTCAATCAGTACATCATGGGCACTTGGCTTCCCTGCTGGCAATCCACCTGGCTGTCCACTTGGTTGCCCTGCTCGCTGCCCTGTCGGTTGTACTGTTGGTTGCTATTATGGGCCTACCTAGGGCTACCCATCCTATCCTACTGCTGGCTGCACTAGTGGCACACCTCCCTGACCTCTGCCTGCTGACCTGACTCTGGGCCTCCGACATGGAAGCACTATCCCAGGAACTATCAATCGCACTGGCGGACTGAACCATGACCTGTACGTTGGAGTCATCCCTGCATGTGCTGGCCCCTGATCATATGGCCATGGTCGAGCAACTAACTATCAAATGAGTAAACTTCCTCATCTATTGGAATAATCGGTCCCCATGTAGTCTCTCTAGTCGAACGCACAAAGAGTGCCATGTATTGACCGTCAGGTATATCCTACACCTCACTGAACTGCCTAGCTACCCTGTCATGAAGGTACCTCTCTATCAAAGTATGCTCCTGGCCCTGCATAAATCTATCTTGGCGAGCAAAGAAAAGCCGCTCAGCATCATCCATCCATGGGCCTATACCCATCCACGGCCTCCATACGAACACTGACATCTCATCTAGAAGTCATCGCCAATGGGCTATGCTATCTCTACCCATGTGAGTGAAGCAAATCCTCGCCCCACCATACCACCACACGATGAGGTCATCAATGTCTAGGACAATCGGTGTCACAAATGGGTGAAGCACCAAGATCCACTCATAGGCCCAAATGTGCAGAAGAGTCAATCCAACGCCAAGAGCCTGACCCTCCAAAAAGCGAACTCGTTCAGGTCCCGATACAAGGAGGCCAATAGTACTGGTCCCTAGGCAAAGCACACTCAGTGAACACACATTTTCTGCCACGCTAGTCCCCAACCCAAACTAAAATATCAGCCACGCCGATCAGGAGCCATAAGGCCAAAAATAATGGCGGCCACAATGAGGTTGTAAGTAGGGGCTATACCGCGATACCTCTCTAAATCTATCTGACCATCACAAAGCATGAGCTCATCCACACTGAAGCAGGCATCCCTACCCTCCTCCAAATCATAAATCACTCGCTCTCCATGAATGGGTAGTCACAAGATGCGTCAGACATCCTCAAGAGTAATGGTAGCCTCGCCGGTAGGAAGATGAAAGGACGATGTCTTGCTATTCCATCGCTCGGCCAAGGCATGCATCATGCCCAGATGTGCTCGAACAGCAGGAACATAAGCAACGAACCACAAACCAAGCATCCCAAGCTGCTCCTGAAGGAATATGTGCATACCTTGTAGTCTGTCGAGTACTGGCCACCGGTTCTCCCTTGAATGAATGACCTCGTGTCTCTCCTGCACAAAGAAAAGTGTCGCGTTAGCTTCCCTAGAAAAAATCTATTGTCCATATCGCCTTTCACTTTTGAAAATGCAAAAGCGGCGCTATTTGAAATTTCCCAAACAGCACCGCGTCACAGACTTAGATAGCTCAAATGTACAAACTAGCTTGCGCAGTGGACTTTGATGGAAAAGTGGACAAACTGGCCCACGCGGTGTAGTTTGTAGGAGTGGCCAACTTTGGTGACCAAAAATCCCTAAGGGTTAAACTAGCTCACGCGGTGCTCTATGCATGAGCGGCCCTGTTTGAAAATTTTATGCGGTGCTATATCATGTCGCACCACCTCGACCAAATTTTAAAACTAATTAATGCACAAATAACGAAAAAAATAAAGGTCAGCAAGGGGTACATACCACGGGTCCGGCGGCGACTGGTTGTGGATGTACTCGTACCCACTTTGACATGTGCAGAGGAAGCTGTTGTTGTGCCATTTTCTCTAAAACTCAGAGCTCAAGTGTCAAAATTTTCAAGGTTAAAAGTGAAAATGTATTGAAAGTGACCCCTCAAGGTCTATTTAAACCTGAAAATTAGGGTTTTTTGACCTAATTTAACCTCCTGGTAAGGTTTTTGGTCCCTCGAACTCGTTTTCGTCCAACTGAGAGTCATTTTGAGTCCCTTTCGGAATTTTAATTCATTTTTCTAGCATTCTGGGGCATTTATGGCCTCTCAGGCACCTTCTCATCTTTTTCGTGAGATCATCCAAAAAAACAAAAAATTTGTTTGATCTCTCGAGGGGGCAGTATCCAGCAATATTCTTCCACTGGGGCAGTAGTGGGGTATCTGAAAAAATTCAAGAAAAATTTGGGACCTCCGATCACAGTAGTTTATTCTTTGAATCAATGCAACAAGTACATTGCTTCAAAGAGGGGCAAAATGTAGACATGGAAAATGTACAAGTTCATTTCGACACACCTAATCCCAATTTACTAACAACATTTCCTCTTAAATCATTTTCTCAGCATTCTATCTCTCAATTTAATAAATCATTATTTATTAATTTAAGTCTTCTTTCAGTGATTAAATTAATCAATGTAATTTAATTGACCTTACATTCCTGTTTAATTAAATATATCATTTTATTTAATTAAAATCTCTAAAGTCTTCTTCTTAAACCTTATTTGATTTAATCCAACATGTTCCCTCTAGATTAAATAAATCAAAACATTTATTTAATAAATCATTTCCTCTCAATTCTTGACTTAAAATTAATTCATTAATTCTTCATTAATTTAATCAAAACCATGATTAAGTTAATCCCTTTCACTAAAATTCTCTAGAGAATGCAAGTTGCACAATAAATCAAATACTTTGATTTATTAATTCATCCATTTTCCCTCACAAAGCATCAAAAGGGAATATTCCCTCATTTGAATTCAAAAATCCAAGTGGACTTAGTCCTTCCAACAAGGCATTTAAGACCTCTTACATGTCCTTGACCTTGAACCAAGTGACATTAACTCCATTTATCTTCCCTCTTCAACAAGTCAACTCACAATTTTAAATTCAAATCTATGCATTTATCATGCACATTGGCCAAAATGTGCTCATTCCTCCTCCAACCACATGAGGACAAGTGGCACAATGCCATTGGATTATCCTTTGTCCCACATTGCTCAATCTTGCTCACTTCTTCCAAATTTAAGTCTATAAATTGGAGACTCCTCTCCTCACTTATCATCCACAATCTTCATGAAAAGTTACTCTCTTCAATTGAGAACTAATTTTGCTCATTTCATCCAAGCATTCATCTCATTTTCACATTTGCACCAACGTTATGCTCAAATCTCTTTGGAGATTTGACCATTTCTAGATCATCTTCATTGCAACCTAGGAATTGGGAAAGGGCCAATTGCAACACTCCATTAGCACCAATTTCCCCATGGGATCATCAATCTATTGGCTATATTAGGATTTACTTTCATGTCATTTGAGTTTGTTCTTCATTTCCTAATAGTTAGTTTAAATAGATGGATTTCATGGGGAATCTCTCATGCTTGTGTACATGCATTTTGATCTAACATCTAACCATGTTTTGTTGCTCTTGTGCATTTGCAGGGTTAGGGGTTCACAGATATAGATCAATGATTGGTGGATTGTTGTATTTGATTCAAACTAGACTTGATATCATGAATATTGTATCCATTATTGCTAGATTTCAAGTCAATCCTAAGGAATCTGATGTGACTTTTGTGAAGAGAATTTTTAGATGCTTGAAGGGAATAGTTGATTTTGGCCTATGGTATCCTAAAGATGATAATCTTATTTTAAGTTCCTTTATTGATGTTGACTGGGCAGGAGAAGTGAATGATAGGAAAATTACTAGTGGTGGCGCATTCTTCTTGGGAAAGAAATTCATTACATGGTTAAGCAAAAAGAAAAATGTTGTTTTCTTGTCTACTACAGAGGCAAAATATATTGTTGTTGCTAACAATTGTACTCAATTATTGTGGATGAAACAGATGTTGAAAGATATTAGAGTTGTGTATGATGAACCTATTGCCATATTCTGTGATAACTCAAGTCTTATAAACATTTCTAAGAATCTGGTGTTGCATTCAAATACCAAGCATATATCTATCAAGTACCTCTTTTTGAGAGACAAAGTGAGTGATAAGCAATTCAGACTAGAGTATGTGCCTACTAAGGAACATATTATAGAAAATTTTACTAAGCCTTTGCCTAAAGATACTTTTGAGTATCTCGGAGGGAATTTAGGGGTGATTACCCCTCCTAATTAGAACTAAGATGCATAGTCTTTGCATCAGTCTATGCATTTATAGTCATATCTTGATCAGGATTGATGTTGTGGTGGTCGCTACTTAGGGGGAGTAGTCAGATGCTTCAAATATGTGGTTCAGAGCTTGTGTACTTTTGTCATTGATGTCAAAGGGGGAAAAGAGTAATGTGAAAAACTAGAGAAGAATAGTGTGAACTAAGGAGGAGAAGAGCAATGTGTAAAGGGGAGATTGTTGGAAGAAGAGTTAGTTGCGTTGATGGTGTATATTTCACATCATGTTTTTCCATAAATGCGAAAGGGGGAGATTTTTGGATGTTGTGGTTGTGTTGCTGATATGTGGTTGTCATTGATGTCAACACTATTAGCACTAATATCTTTAAAATTGTATATGTAGAGGATATTGAGAAAATTGTAATCAATATGATACAGGTTGTCTGTGAAGTAGTGAAGATTAGTATGGTATAAATTTCACTATGTTGATAACTATATTTTGTGGACTAAATGGTTTTTTTTCAAGCCTATCTAGTTTCTACTCTGAAATTTTCAGAGGTGCGCATGAAGATTTGAGGAAGTTATAAGTTTATGTGTTCTGAAAGCTATTATCTTACTGCAAGTGGTTTTCATGGAAGAAGATAATATGATTTTGGTAATATGATTTTTTGTGTGTGTTCTTGTGGTGTTCATGGATGTTTCTAGATCATGTTCTATTTGTGTTACATGTCTGCATTGATCATTGTGCTCGTGATCTGAGTTTTTCTCTTACATGTTCATGTTTTTCATGTTCATGGCCAACAAGGTGTTTGAAGTGTGTTGTGGATCTTCAAGGAAGAATATTTAAAGGTTTTTTGTGTTCGAGGATATTTTTTAGGTCTCTACTATGTTGTGGCCGACTTTGGTTAATGCGCATTGATAATCTTTATTGTTTTGGGCTGACATTTTTCATTCATTCTATTATTTTGTTGAAGCCGACATAAAGTAATGTAATTTCTTGTTGTGGATATATATAAGAGATTGTTTATCTCATTTGAAACATGTGTGATGTGAAGTGTGTGAATTCTATGTGCGAATAAGGTTCAAATCATTTGAAATCAGAGCAGAGTGTGAAGAAGAGTGAAAGAAAGTAAAGAAGTGTTCATGTGCTTAATTGGAACTGTACTCAAGCATTAGCAAATGCTAATTTCTCAGTTCAAATTCTTCACATGGTTTTAATCTGAATATTGTTTGTAAGACAGTGAGTCTTCCTTTGAGTAGTGAGCTCTAAGCAGTGTGCCTGAATGCATGTACATTCTTCTTATATTCTTCTTATACTTTTAACAAGGTATAACTTGTGGATTAACCTCCGCCATGGTTTTTCCCCTAACAGGGTTTCCACACAAAAAATCTTGGTGTTATGTGTGTTTCTGATGTGTTGTTGATTCATCCTTTCACTTTTAAAAATCAAATTTGAGATTAAAGGTTAATAATTTTAATAAGTTTAATAAGTTTAAAATTTTGAGTCAATTGATTCACCCCCCCTCTCAGTTGTTTTCCCTTGTGTTACCAACAAAAATATGTAGTTTATTAGTCTTGTGGATGCAAAATAGGACCAATTAAGACATAAATAGGGATAAGTAAAGCAAGGCGAGCCCAAACAAGTGTCAAAATGCGAGGGTAGGCATTTTCCTACAATACAAATATATTTATCCTAAGCATGGTATTCCACATCTTTATTTAAGTTTGCTTAGTTTATTTCAATTACTTTTGTACGATAAGGTAATTAGTTTCACATACATGGGATTCTAGGTTATTCCTTATCCTTATAGATTTATAAATATTAAGGAAATATTAATTCAATATATTTATATCTCTCTTTCCTTCATATTTACTATCAAATAAATCATTATGAACTCATTCATTTCTCTTGGATTGACTGACTCTTTTTAAATAGTTTGATTTTAATAATGATTTCTATTTACAGTCTAATTAATTATATTCCTTGCACTAAGGTTCTAGGTTATACATACACGTATAGATTCTAACATGTTATCAAATAATTTAGTGCTAGGATAATTTTAATAATTTTCATATTTAATATATCCAAGGGGTCCAATAAGCTTTGGATTTATTTTTCTTGAAAACCCAATATGCTCTTATCTTGCATCTTCAAATGATCTAGAGAAACATAAAATTTTAATTGAAAAAATTTAACCTCTTGTATTTTACATGTGTATTCTTCTTTTATCTGGTGATTGTAACTCTTTTGGTTATATTATCGCTATTTTTAGTTATTCCAACATGTTTGGGAGGCTCAAGAAAGTCAAAAAATGTCTTCATTTCAATGAATTTGGAGATTATATGACATAGTAGAGAATGGGGGTTGATATCCTAAATCTGATAAAAAATCCATGAAAAAGGTATTTTTAGGCTAAAAAACCTCACCATCATTTCTACAAGGCCCATAAACTCCCAATTCCATATAAAACATGCCTAGCTTCAATGTTGGAAGTTTTCATGGAAATTTTTTTCTTAAGGTCATATGGCCCTCCTTGTGCAAGCATACAATTTTATTAAATATCTTTTAAAAATTAAAAAATAATTGCTAAGTAATTCATCATTACATTATACCGGTGATTTCCAAAGGCACCACTACCTAGTAGCCATTTCCCACTACCTATTGCATCCATCCCTTGTGGGTTGCGAACATTATAGTTAATTCTAGGTCATAACCACTAGTAAATCACTAGCTAGCAACCCTCTAGCTACCCAAGGACCACAAATTGGCTTTTCATTAAGCCTACAAGAGTGATTTTTTGATCGATCATGCATTTTTTCCCTAAGATTAAAATTTTCATAAACTAACAGGTGAAGGAAATTTGGTGATGTTTATTTTGTAGTCATACTATATTTTACCATGAAAATTAGATTTTTTTCTAATAATTGTAGGTTCAAGTTGTTTATAACTTAAGCATTTCATAGACCATAACTTTACATTGGATATTCATTTTTTTGCAAATGAATAGGTTTCAGAAAGATGTTGAAGATTACTACATAGTCATACATCTATTTTTCCTAGATTTTTTATCAAATTACTTTTGTATTGAAAGATTAGTTGTTTTTCCACTTCTATGACCTAAAAGCGTAATACTGTAAGAAAATTGTAAAACCACTCATTATAAAATGTCAACCTTGTGATTTCTTGGGGTGATTTCTAAAACTAGTGAAAAGGGGGTTGTATTTGTGTAGTTGTTTTTTCTTTTACACACCATTTCTACGCACTTGTTTT
Organism: Sequoiadendron giganteum; assembly: GCA_007115665.2. Taxonomy (NCBI): domain Eukaryota; kingdom Viridiplantae; phylum Streptophyta; class Pinopsida; order Cupressales; family Cupressaceae; genus Sequoiadendron; species Sequoiadendron giganteum. The sequence goes on along the minus strand of CM021103.1, from coordinate 130,568,775 downwards.
CTATATGATGGTTGATTTATTAAATTATCATGAAATATTTTATAGGGTATTGTGATCATAAATTGAGATAAGTTCCATTTTTGAGAGCTTCATCATATATTTTAGCATGAAATTTCATCCTTATATTTTTAGGCTAACTTTAGATAATTGTTGTCCTAGAAAGAAGGTATAAATAATTACTTCCTTGAGTAGGATCTATTGCCCTATCTCCTTAGAATATTTCCTAATCCAAGTGAATATGAATAGAAAAATGCATAGTTTAATAATAATGGCATGGTCTATGTACTAATATATCTTACTATTTTTAGAATGAGTAAATGAACAAATTTGTGTCACACTTTTGGCCAACATATCAACATGAGTGAATTTAAGTATTTAACTAAAAAAATGTAAAATGTATGAATGATGAAATGATGAAACTTAATGATGAGATGATGATTTCTACATGTTTGTGATGATTTTGACTTATGTCAAGTATACAATGAAACTTGAAATAAAGATACATCATCAAAAATGAGCTAAATCATAGTATACATCATATCTCAAAAGGAAGGTCTCAAGATCACAGATAGCATCTATGATCTACTACTACCAAAATGTGCGGGCCCAATAGGACCAGTACCACCACCACCCCCGGAAGGACCAGGATCTCTTTGTGGAGGTTGTGTCACACCCTCACTCACTATCCGAGTATGAGTCTGATGAGATCTTGATGGGGCATAACTGACTCTATGATCAGCAAGCACTGCATCATGGTATATCCCCTGTAGAACTCTGCCTATCGGCCAGCTCGTTGAACCTCTCTCATATAATCGGCCACCGAGGTACCATCAGCCACTCTCTGTAGGGTCTCGGCCATCTCCTATTCCCTCTCAAAAATCTATCAGGCACTATCTCGCTTGGTTGTCAAGGTGGCAACCCAAGTCTGAACAGTGGCCAACTGTCCTTGTACCTGCACTAGTGCCTGAGCATAGGCCTGAGCCTGAGCCTGCATCTAAGTCTGGGTTTAAACAAGAAAACCTCGTGCCTATACCAACTATCCTTGTAGCATCTATACCTATGTCTGGAGACCTACAATCTGTCTCTAGTGGTCAACTGATGGTACTGCCACTACTCACCTGTTGCAAGGCCTAGTGGATGAAGGACCAACACTGACTAGTCTAGCCCCTCTGCCACCTCCACTGCCACCATCACTATCATCCCCACTACTACTGTCACCGTTGTTTCTCTCAGTACTACTACCTAATGCAGTATCACCCCCACTATCCTTCGAACCCTTGGTAGCATCCTCCTCAATGGGTAACGGTGCTGGTTCATCTGGAATAGTGATGCATGGATGCGGAGTCAATGCCAAAAATGCAACGTACTCCTTTATAACAGGTGCCTCAGCAATATCCCTGTGCATGTACCATGGTGATGGTTGTAGTGCCCTATACCCCTCTAAAATGGTCTCATATGACAGGCATGGCCCCCAATTAGGTATGTCACTCTGTCGTCAGGCATAATGGGCTACTCCCTGTGGCATACACTAAACAATGTCGTACTATCTATACACCCGTTGTAACAAAAATCTCTCCAAGACAAAAGGTGTCCTACCAATCAGGTACATCGAATCACAAAGATATCTGAGAAATGTATCATCCTCATCCCACTGCTCACAATCTAAGTATGGTCGCTAGACAATGCTCTCCATATCATCAAAAACTCATCTCCAATGCTCCAACTTACCCATCTGAGCTTCGGTAAGTCTGCCTTTGTACCAAAACACATACGGTCTACCTGTCGATCTACCCAAAATTGGAAATGGTCGAGTAATGGAAAAATGCTCCCATGCCCACACCTGTAATAGGGTGATCCCTACTGATAAACTTTGTGCCCCCAAGTAAACCACTGAATAAAGGTCATGGTAGAGATGTGCCAGCATACACATCCCCCACGCATATCTCATACCATGTACGACCATTCTCTCCAAACTCTGGCCCCAACCTACAAAGAATCCCTTTGACCTACGATCAGGGCAAAGGAAACCTCCAATGAATCCAGCAAGCACTATTGGTAGTAAAGTGTATGCATCATAAATCATCCTCCATCAGACACTCGGACCTGAAATATGTTGATCCTAAAATGCTCTACGGAGAGCATCTCTCCCGCCAACCTCGTGAGAATCATATACTACAATCTCCCCCATGAATGGAATCTGCAAAATCCACCACACATCCTCGGGTGTGACTGTCATCTCACCGGTGGGTAAGTGAAAGGTGTTGTGGTCACTATGCCACCTCTCAACCAAAGCGGTAAGAATACCCCGATTAATCCTAATCTAGGGCATGTTAAGAAAATTCGTAAGGCCACATCGATCTATGACCTGAATCTCATCTAGAGTTAGATACGGTATCAACTCGGTAGTCCAAGGAAAATGCTCTCGCATCTACAGATTACCTAGACGCTCCTGTCATCATATCACAATGAAAAATCTACAATCAGTACACTATTTCAAGAAATCAAAAGTCATTCTACTATCAGGTCTAATCAAACTTTGGTATGAATTTTTGATCAAAATTCAGGAACAAACATCAACAAACCTCACCTATCATGAGGTTCATCAAACATTATCTAATCTCAACTATCATGAGGTTTATCAGATATTGAATCATTTCCTCGCCTATCATGAGGATCATCACAAGTAGGATTTCCTTCTCACCTATCATGAGAGTAAGTTTTATTTGAATCAAACAGAATCAAACATCATGAATTTGGATTAATCAATCATACCAATCCAAAGAATGGACATGATCGGAATTGACGAAATCAACGTTAACTAAGTCAAAATCTACAATTTTGACATGGATGTGCTAAAACAAGCATCCAAAGCGCTAAATCTCAAAAGTGCTACTTTATCAAACTGATGCGCTAAAACAAGCACCCAAAGCGCTATTTTATCTGAAGCGCTATTTCAGCACTCTGATGTGCTATAATAGGCATTTGAAGCGCTACTTCACCCTAAGCATTGTTTTACCACATCGATGCACTAAAACAATCCATCAAAGTGCTACTTTATCAAAATCGCTATAATAGACCGTAGAAGCGCTAATTTACCAAATCAAAGCGCTAGAATATTCTAGGCGTTCAAATCCGACATCGATGCGCTTATTTTAACAACCTAAGCGCTACGTTATTCTATGAAAGCGCTAGAGAAAATAAGGCAAGTGCTAAATCTCAAAGCACTACTACAGCTAATGGAAGTGCTACACTAGAGTGCAAAGCGCTACAGCGTGACTTGGATGTGCTAAAACGAAGTAAAAACGCCAAAAGCTTTAAAAAGCATTTTAAAAAATAGGAAAATCGAGGAAGATTATGGGTACATACCAGAGGTCCGTATGTGGTTGACCGCTGGTGATGTTGAACACACTCAAAACGGTGAGTATGGTAAGGGATTGGCATCTTGCTCCAGCTGGCTGAAAATTCTCTCTCACAAGAATTTGAAACTCAAAAAGTACAAATGACTTTCAAAATGACATTTTTTACTATATATAGCTTTTGAAAAGGGATTTTGTGGATTTTTAATTATATTTTGATTAATTTTATCCGTGAAATTAATTAAAAGTCATCTGCAGGCTATATTTCTTCATTATTGTCAAGAGATAAATTATTTCATCATCAAATCATCAGAATATCATAAAATTTCAAAAATTCTAAAAAATCATCAAATCATTAATTTATCTCCTGAGGAGGCATATTATTATCAATCATCTGGAAATCAATATCTGGGGCATATTGAATTTTTATCATCGATCTTGGCAGTAGTAGCAAAAAAAAAATTTTGAAGCAACGCGTAAACACATCACTTCGAAGAGGGGCAAAATGTATACACCTAAAATTGGTCTGGAGAATTTTGATTAATTAAATACAAATTATTTGATTAATTATCCTAATTTCCTCTACTATTTGAATAAATAGAAATATTTATTTATATAGTTCACGTTCACATTCACATTTAAATTATTCTAATATCTCATCTTAATTAAATAAAAAAAATTAAATACTTTGTTTGATTTAATTATCATTTCCCTATTTTATTCTACCACGTCAATCTTAAATACTTTATTAATCAATTACCATATTCTTCTATTTTAATTTAATAAAACTTCTATAGCTTATTTTATTAAATTATTTATCCCTCTTTTGCTAATTTAAATAAATCAAAAATATTTAAATAAAGGCATAAGGAATATTCCTCTATATTTCCTCAAAATTGAATTAGATATGCTATGTCTAATTTATGTCAAAATTAATTGATTGAAACTTCACGGGAAGAATTGGAGAAAAAATGCAAATTTATCTTGCAATCCTTCTCCATCAATCCTTCCTCTTCTCTTGCCTGGTGTTGTCATGGGTAGAGACAATCTCCAAATTTCTCTCAATCTCCTCCATCTTTCACCATTCAATCATTCAGATTGAATCCAAGCCTCTCTTTGCCATCCCTGTGCATTTATACAGCTAGGAAATCTATAAATAAAGCTTAATTAAACCAAGAGAAGGATCCCAGGTTAACAAGTTTACTCTGTAGGAATTCATCAAGCGTCAAGCATCCAACATCCAAGCATCCAGCATCTAGCATCAAGTTTTCATATCATGGTTGCCTCCTATAGCTACATTTCTCAGTTTTCATGTCAAATCATATTGCATTAGTTTCTTTTGATCATATACATATTATCAACATTCTTCTCATTCTTTGAATTTTCATTTTAACAATCATAGTGCTCACACAATCTGAGAGCCACAGTGATTTAATAAATCTTTGGAGATAGAGAGAAATATGACGATTTCAGTAGATTATTGTTTTAAATTAGTTTAATTTTCTTGATCTTTGATATAATGTTGTATTAAGAAGTTTTTTATTCTTTTCTACTTATTCACACTTACACATATGATCTTGCCAAATTCATCATATGATCTTGCCAAATTCATTGTAGCTAAGTTATATATGACCACAACTTTTCCAAATAAAAGTGTTTGCTAAATGTATATACAGCACCACTTTGAGAAAATTTTACCAAAAAAAAGTATTCAAAAAAATTGATGTTTCAACAACTCCTACTCATGTAAATAATATTTTTAGAAAAGCATAAAAATATCCTTTTATAGATCTATAAGTTTTATTTTCAAATATATAAGTTTTCACTATTTGAATTATTGTTTATATTTTTATTTTATTTTTATTAAAAATAGGTTATCAACACCAAAATATAAGGTTGATTATCTTCTAAAAATAAAATACGAAAATTTATTTAAAAAATTGTTATGGTGCACTATATAAAAGATTCTTTGTCAAAACGATATAATTTCTTTTTTATTTTGGATAAATAATTAAGATAAAAGGTGACGTACATGGGAACAATTATGTGTTAATACATGCACATTTTAATATTTATTTAAGATTATATATTTATCAAATTTGGGAAAAATTAAATCCATGCACTAAAGTTTTAACTTATAAATATACACAAAAACTAAAGAAAAAATATGATCATCTATAAAAAGAGCGACGTCTCATTTAACTTATTTTTTTAACATTTTATGAGCAACTAAATTCTACTGTCAATTTTATAAAAAACTATATTCAATTAATTTTTAGTTTTTATTTTTGAATACAGTAAATAACAAATATTTTATTAGTTTTCAAAATTTAAAACATGTCACTTTTTAGTGACTCAAGTTAAAAATTTGGATCAACGTTGGCTAATTCATTTATAAAAGTGTGACACAACTTTGTACTTTTACCCAACAAATGGAGGACATTAAGTGTCATTTCACTACTTGTAACATCATCCAACAATTTTATGGAGACTTTGGATCTTCATTTGATAGTGGTGTTTCCTTGGTTGACTAGGCATATATGAATGTGTAGACACTCAAAATATCTTGATTGATATCATACACTTGCTCTTGATTCACTAACACCGATTCTTCCTTAATCATTTCTTTACTAACCATTTAATTGAATAATCTTTATTAATTAAATTCATCAAAATTCCTCTTAAAATCAGATAATGAACCTTATCAAATTATTTCATCATTTGCCTCTTTTAATTAAATAAATCAACTTTATTTAATTAAATCCTAATATTCTTTTTTTAATTAAATAAATCAACTTTATTTAATTAAATCATAATGTCTTATTTTAATTAAATAAATCAACTTTATTTAATTGAATTCTAATGTCATCTCATTTAATTGAATAAATCAACTTTATTTAATTGAATGCTAATGTCGTCTCATTTAATTGAATAAATAAAATTTATTTAATTAAATTACTAATCTACCAATATCCTCTCATTTAATTTAAATAAATTCAAGTATTTAAATCAAATGTCACAATCAACCTAATCTCCTCTAAGTTAGTTAATCTTAGATTAATTAGTCCCTAACACTAATCCTACATTCCTCTAGCTTTTGCAAGTTGCACATGTAAATCAATTTATTTGATTTATTAATTACCCTATTTTCATTCAAAAAGACGCATATTCTTGGAATATTCCACCCATTTGACTTTTCCCTCCTAAAAGGACTTTGTCCTCTTTCTTGAGCCACCTTGACATTAAAATCTCTTACACAAGCCACCTTGACTTTAAATGGCTCTTACATGTCCTCTTCTTACACAAGTCACCTTGGCTTTTAATAGCTCTTACACATTATCTTACACAAGCCACCTTCTCATCTCCTAAGATGTGATTACACATTTGTGAGCACATCTCCTCCAAGATTCATTAGCATGTTGATAAGTGGCATTATGCCATTGGTCTATTCTTTAATCCCACATTCATCAATCTTCTTCACTCTTCAATCCTTGGCTTCTATAAATGGAGGCATCATTCTCACAATATGGATCCAACAACTAAGAGCATAATCACTATATCCATTTGAGTTCATATCACTTCATCTTTTGCATCCAGTTTAGCAAAGATTGTTAGCTAGATTATAGGCAATTTCATACTTGTTCATCACACATCCATCGTCAAGCTTATCAAGGGGTTAGGAAAGGGCTTTATTCCACATCAAAGGAGCACTAATCCCCCTATGGGATGCTGATTTGAGTATTAAAATAGCATTTCATTAGTAGTTTACCTGATATTCTACTTTCTTTTCATGTTCTTATGCTTAGATGAATTTCACAGGGAATGCTTGTTTCTTACTTGTTTCTTGACTAATTATCACTTGTTTTTTCATGTTTGAGCAAGTATAGGAATAGAATTCACATTTTAGCTCCCACCATGGGGCCTAGCCTCATTTTAATATTTTTCTTGCAAGTTTCATCAATAGGTCTGTTCATGAATTATGATGTAGTGATGTAGCGCATCCACTATTCATTTTAGCGTGTTGGTGGTGACTTTTGGCACATCAAAGCCCTATTATAGTGCATCCACAACCCAGACCAGTGCATTTCCCTCCTATTCCAGTGCATTTACCTCTTGTTTCAACACATATACTCTCTATTTTAGTGCATATGCTCTCTTTTTTAGTGCATATGCTCCCTATTTTAGCACATATGTTCTTTATTTATTTTTTTATAATCAATCTTAAAATGGCCATATCTTGGTCATACGGAGGTATTTTTTGAAGCTTTGTTTTTTGAAATGGAGTAGAATTTCATAAGCTATTCAATGGTGTAGATTTTTATAGAGTTAAAATTTTCAAATTTTCACCTAATATCAAATAACAATGAAACTTGGTCTAAGTTTTAGGGTTTCTATGCTTAATTATTTATCTAACCCTCATATCTTCTTGTTTCTTGATTTCATATAACATTTGGAGCTTGGATTGTAGTTTTTTAAGGATCATGGAGCATTGAAGTGAAAGAAAAGACATTCAATATCCATTGTAATATTTTTTTCAAACACTCATGAGAAAATAACCCATCATATGTTATTTTTCATTCATGCTTTAGGACCAACTAGCATTACTTTGGGCTTCAATTTAATCATCTACACAATCTTTGTCAAAGTTGGTTAAAATTGAACCTTAGAAACTCACTACATTTTGTTTGGGTTTTAAAAATTGAACAATCAACTTCACACTCAAATTTGGTGCTATAAAAAGAACTATTTTTTTCTTTTGAGGGCTAAAAAGAACTTGTCTTTGTCTTTTGTTGCAATCTTCTTTACAAAATCTTGTCATTCAAATGTGTATGTGCTTCTCTTGTACTTCACGGTGACCTTGACAATCAAAATCACTCTAGTGGCATTAGGTTGTCTAAAAGATTACCTCCACATTTCAAATTTGGGTTTTAGAATTGAAAAAAACATGTGAGACTCCTACCTAAATGTGTTAGGTGCTCAAACTACAAATTCACTTCTTCACTATTGTTTACCCTTAGAGAGCCTACCTTGGTGGGAAAAATTACTCACCCCAAGGGAACGACTCAAATCGGTAACAAGCTAAACGCCAAGCTACTCCCAACTAGTATATAAATTTGAATTTTGAGGAAATCTCAACATTACAGAACTTCCTATGGACAAGCAAGTGATACTCTTTATTGGGTTGATCTTTCCTCTTGTGTGGCCTTTTGAACAGGTGCCTTGATTATGAACCAATTTGTGTAGAATCCAAAATTCCTATATATTTGTTGTTGTTAGGAGGTCGGACCTCTAAAGCCATCCCACATACTTGTGATTCTTAGTAGAGCTAAAGATTTTGTCATGGGAGATTCATGATAACTTGAAGCTTGGTTGACTTGAGAAGTGTGTGTCATGGAGGGGAGCCAGTGTGGTCAAGCTTCTAATCATCTACTTTGAATAGGCACTGTTGGAGAAATCCAAGTGGGAATCCGACAAATATTGCCTTTCCTATTCTAGGGTTGTGCATTACTATGGAATCAAAACACTTTGCTTGGATCTACAACATTGGAAAACAAACAATCATCAAATTTCAAACCCTTTGGAAAGAGAAAATACTTTTGAAAATCCCACATATTATTGCTTGTCCCTAGGGATCTATCCTTAGAGGCTTCTAAATATTTGTGCCTATATCTCAATTTTCTCTCTCTAAATTCAACCTAGGAAACTATGCCCTTGAATCCTTGATTTTCACATAATGGAGCTTGTGGAATGAAAAGGGGTTAAGACATAGACATACAGTTTGAAACTTAAGAAATACATTGGATGTGGTAAAATCAATTCATTAATCAAGATGAAATCAATTGAACCCCATGCATGTGCTTGTTATCTTTTGGTCATATGGTTTTCCATGAAAAAATTGGTTGTTTGGTTTCAAATACTCTTAAGGAAAAGAATGTTATTAACTAGCTTGGTCATGTAAAAAAAATCCTCTTAGGTTCATCTAGGATCAAATCAAACACTTCATCCATCCCAAAACATCAATCAAATCCCATTTCATAAATAACCTTTGTAACTTTGGAAAATCATTCATACTATACTTTTGGTAAATCTCTCAATCAAAATCAAAATCCCCTTTGTTTGGATAAGTGTGTATGGATGAATTCTTCCCCACATATTTAGTTAATTTTTCATCCTTTTGGACAATTTTATCCCAAGGTAACATCCAACATCTTGGGACTTACAATTCCATCATCCAAATCAAATCAAACCAAATCAAAATCAAAATCCAAAAATTCCCAAAGTTTAACATTGATCCAAAGTTCTCAAAATTTCGAACACCCATATCACTCACCTTTTCATCGTTCATCTCATCATTGGTCCTAAAAACCTTAGAGGTTCACTTTTGCAACAAGGTCAAAACACAAGAAAAATATGGAATATAAACTCTATTCATACATCATGAGTAATCCAAGTCAACCAAACTATCAATACCTTACAATTCCAATTGATTATCAAAACTCACATTTATACAATCCATACATGGCATCATTATCTCCTACAAACTTCAATGATACAATAAATGTGAGTATGCCCAATCTGAATTTTGGACCACCTTTCCCTATGGTAGATTTAAATCAAATTCAAAACCTACAAATCTATCAACCAAACAATCAATGCATGAGTCTTATTCCAAACAACATTATCCCATCCAATCCATACATGCCAAATGTTAATATACCAAGTGCAAGCTTACCAAACATAAACATATCAAAGCCACACTTGGTGAAATTTGGGATAGATATGTTTGTGAATCATATCAATGTTGTTCAAAGTCCAAAAAATATGTTAACAACTCAATATATTGATCCAAGTCAAGGTAACACCACGCAAAATCAAGATTACCTAAATCAAAGCAATATGATTCCCAACCACAATAATGTTCAATATCAATCTAGAATGCCAGATCTAAACATCACACCAAATTAGAACATTGTCCAAAATTAATTTGTCCATGATCCCATGCAAACACCACAAGTATACATTATAAATCTGCTTTCTCAACAACCAAATAAATTGTATCAAGGGTGTCAAGACCAAAGTCAAGATCAATTTTTTTGACATCAAATTGCTTCACTTGCCAAAATAGTTGATACATTGCACCAAGAGACATCTCCACCCCAAAATCAATACACTCTTTCATTGGTTAAACCATATCATAAAAGCATTGATTTGTGTCCACAACCACATCAAGAACAATATCCTCAATGTCAAGAGGTTGGATATCAATATCAACAACATCAACAGCAAACCCAATTACCACATCTCCAAGATCAATCACAACAAGAATCACCTCAACAAGCAAAAATCTCACAACAGCACTAACGTGAATACACTCCTTTTGGAGAGCCTATCAAATTAGTACTAAGAAATATAGTTAATACATATCTCATCACTCTTCCAAAATTGCATGCTTTCAACTCTATCCTAGACTTCCCTTGGAATAGTGGTGGATCTTATTGTGAGTATCATAGATAAAATCTTCATAAAACATCAAATTGTATTCAACTCAAAAATATCATCCAAGACCTTATTGATCAAGAAATAATAAATATTGAGGACAATGATCAAGATTCAACCACTAGTGATAACAATGACAATATCTCCACCACAATTGTTGAGGACAATAATCAAGATCTACCCATCAATGAGCACCTTGAAATTTATTTTACCCCATCCAATGATAAAATCAACATTCATCAAGAGTCAGTTTTTAATCATGATCAAAATTCACCAATAATATCCATCAGTGATCTATTTCAAGACATGTTAACATTATTTGATCCTATTGACATAATCCAAGATCCATCCGCCAATTATCATGTTGGCAATGTTTCTATATCACCTAATGAGTTAGAGGACATATCTCAAGAATGTATTCCAAAGCATGATCAACATCTTTCACCAAAGTCTAGCAATGGTCCTTCCCAAGACATATTGACATCCTTCAACCTCACGGTTGCAGATATTGAATGAATCTTCAACTCAACATTTGATCCAAGTACACTCAAATATCAAGAAGATATTGAGCCACTTCCCATGCCTAACGAAGATATCCAAGAACCCTCTTTAATAAATCCATCATTTGAAACTGACCCATGTCAAGAGCTTGATCCAAAGCATGTCAAAATTAATTCAAAAATTAATCAAGATCAATAATTCATATCTCCAATATACTACAATGATCTAATGGATACTCTCCAATCTATACAAGATGTTGTAAATGATGACCATGTCCATATAGCACATATTCCTCCATCTACCCATGAGATTCTTACTCCTAATGGAAATGTAGATTATCTTCATTTAAAACAAGAGTCTCATACTCTTGATATCATTACAAAGGAACAAGATTCTCCTACTCTTAACATTTATACTAATCAAGATATAGAAAAATATAAAAACATATCAAAAAGGGGTCATGATGAAGGCTTCTATTGATGTTGTGAATCAGAAACATCTCATGAAGACATATCAAAAATGAATCATGAGTAATAATTTTACATGGACAGTGAATCATCAATACCTCTTGAAGAAGCATTAAAATCTGATATTTCACAAGATCAAGCCAAAGATATGAATTAGGAAGTTATTCCACTTATGGAGGATCCTATCACTTCTAAATTTGGATCACTTACCTTTTTTAGGGTAATCTATCTTATCAATGAAGAAGATATCACCTTTGAAGATCCACAACAAAGCAGAGAAGGAGTAGCACCTTGTTTCCAAGATAAATCATATCCTATTGCAAATAAAAAAATTCAACAAAATAATTGTCAAGGCAAAGGATTAGGCCTCCATGAACAAGGTATCCTAGACCCAATGTACATTATTGGAAATCCTAAGCATCAAGGTCTTGGTTATTCAACAATTAAGGGATCTAAAAATAACAATGATACCTCTATAATATTGGGGGTAATTTTATCTAGTGCAATTTTATCTAATAATATTGGGGGCAATTTTATCTAGTGCAAGCATCAACATAGGGAGCACAAAGAATCCTTATGATGAAACCAATGCCAATACTACAACTAGCCATGTCATGAATCTTCATCCACCCATCACCCCATCCACAAATTGGGACCAACATCAAAAGAAAGATTTGAATCAAAGCTCAAAGAATGTCATCAAATTAAAAGAAGCTAAGAAGCATAATGGACAAATCAAATACACATGGATACCAAAGAATAAAAAGAAAGAGTATCCCTATCAAACTCCATTAGTCAAGAAACTATGGGGAAAAATAAACAAGGGAAAATTATCAATGAAAGATGTCCACAAAGGAAAAATCAAGCTTCTCAAGCAATGTACAAAGTATATCAAGTTGTTGGTCCTAATTCCATGTACACTTTCGTACCCATCCATCATTGCTCATCTTCCCAAGATTGGAGAGTCAAAGGTTCCAAGTTTTCAACCAATCCATCTCATGTTCCTAAACACACAACACCATCCACTCCTCCATGCATGATATCCAATTCTCACATTGATCATGTATTGGCAGAAACCCTTCATCATAAGGATTCAGAAGTCCTTCTATTATAATGTGCACACAAATATAAAGTTAACCTTGGTATCAGCAAAGCATAACAGAATTCTCAAAAGTTGAATTCAAGTGCACGTATTTTAGTGAAACAACTTCTTCAAGTAGGATATTGATGGAAAATTGTGACAAAAGCATCAACGTCAATAGTACCAAGTGGATCAACATGAGCTTAAAATCTTTCAGAAAAAAATCAAAAATTAAGAGAAATCAAAAAATCATGAAAATAGTAAAGATAAAAAAATCGTCCTCCAATGAAAACCGTATGGGTAACGCTCTAGGCAGGTACCATGATGAAAACCTAGAAAATCGGCGTCATGTGTAGAATCGAGCATCTACATGTGCCACTTCAAGTGAAAGCATCTTATCACATCCATAATAAAGCCAGTATTCCATCCATCTTATCCATAATAAATCCATTCATCCATGAACCATTTATTCCATCCATGTTCCAAATCATCTTGATCCTGACAAATTTTGGTGCACACTTTACACTTGCTTATGGTAAACATCTTGGCATGGGTCATTTTCATTGATCCTATCCTACCCAATATTATATAATCCATGAATCACTATCCAGATGAGTATCCTCTATTTGAATATCTTACCTTATCGCAAGATAATCCATATACATCCATCCATATATCCAAGAATCCACCCATGGCATTCCATACATTGCTAGACACTGGGGGAAAATATTTACATCTTTCTTCAAGAGTAAATCTTGATCTATATCTGCTAACTTATGTAGTGATCCAAACATTGGAAAACATAAATCAATTTGGTCAAAGCATTTGTGAGCCAAAATTCAAATCACTAGCCCATGGCATATTTTGACAAGAAGATGTTCCTTATCAGGATTTATCTTTCATCAAGCATCAATTCAAACAATCAACATCAGTCGCATCTAATTTAAACTTCAACATCACATGAAATCATTCAAAACAACTTTTGTTCCAAACCAAGCTTCAAAATCTTGATCAATCAAATCCAATCAATCCATCATCATCTTGATATATCCTTCCCAATCCTTGTGTTGATTAACACTATCCTTGCATTGTTGTGTATCCTCAGCAATGTTATCATCATCAATCCATCAATCAAATCAATCAACCTTAGCTTGGTTTTCAAAAAATCTCAAAACAAATCACTGATATCATTAAGCATATCCATATCCAAATTGTCAAAATCATGCGAAAATCCAAAAAAACTCAAAACATATCAAAATCCCAAAACATGAAAAATTTAGAAAAAGTCGAAAACATGGTTATGCGAACTACGTCGTCTATGAGCTTAAATGTAGGAAAGGCTAATCCTTGATCGGCCCCTGAGACACAAAATCCAAAAAAATTCATAAAATCTCATAAAACAAAAAACATTAGAAATTTTGAAAATCAAAACATTTGTAAAACATCTTGAAAATGACAAAAATAGCCTCAAAACATCAAAAACATTCAAAAAATCCAAAAAAGTGTATCCATCCCATTTCAACATTCATCCGCAATAAACATCCACTCATAATAAAATTAATCATCACTTTCATCCTTTGGTAAAACAATCAGAAGCAAGCTTAGCAGTCAAAAGTGTGTTCTCTAATGTCGAGGTCTTAAGTCTAGGTCACTAGGTAAACAAGTTGGTCAACTCTTGGTATCACTAGCCCATCATCCAGTCAATCTCACCATCATCTAATAACATCATGTCCTAGGATGCCTCCTTCCTACATTGGACATCAACATCAGGCATCACCATAGTTTAGTCTTCGCTAGCAGTATGAAGAACATTAGCTTGTTTGTTTACTTGATCTTTGTTTTTTTGACTTATCTTACTGCACTCATTCCAATGACCTTTCAATGATGTCTAATCAAAATGATTTAGAGAGAAAGGAATGGGGCATTGATCATTATCTTTCATTTATTGTGTTTGTTGGACATTCTTGTAATATAACCTTGGTGAATACTTGCTTTGTTAGGTATGTATTGAGGGTGTTTTGAATAGCTTGTTGACTATTACATTGGAAGGTTATACCTTTTCTTGTTTTGGTCCGAGATGTTTGAAAAATATGAAGTACATCCTAGTGAGGTTTTTGTATGTCAGGTGTGAATAATAATACTCCTATTTGTTTGTCGAGTCAGTCCATCACACTAGATACCCCGCCATCCTGGCTATATATATCTTGATGCATCGTATCTATGTGTTTTATCAAACATAAGGAAAGTTTTCCCTTTCATGTCTCAATCCTTGATAAACAAATCATCATCATTCATCATCATATCTAATAAAGTCTTAATGCTTCATAGACTTGTTGGACTCCTACATCTTTTAGGAATCAAGGGTTAATCCATCCATCTTAGTCTTCTTAGTCTTCTTATTCTTCTATCTTTACTACCATTTCTATCCAAATGTGTATGGTGTATCAAAATATACATGAGGCTACCCATGGCCGATGACTGTCTATACATCATCAAAATTGTCTACGTCAAATATTTGATCTTTCTAAAGAATTATCTTTTGTCCTCTAATCAGTAGAACCATTCCTCTCTCATTTTATCATGATCTCGATTGAAAAATTAAAATTTCCACTTGATCTCTTAAGGAGCAGTGTACTAGCATAATTCTTCTCGCTAGGGCAGCAGTGGGGCATCGGAAAAAAGTCAGAATTTTTTTGAGTTTTGATCTCAGCAAGGTTATTCTTTCAACCAACGCAACAGGTACATTGCTTCAAAGAGGGGCAAAATGTAGACACTTGAAATATCCTGATTGATATCATACACTCGATCTTGATTCACTAACATCGATTCTTTCTTAATCATTTCTTTACTAATCATTTAATTGAATAACCTTTATTTAATTAAATTCATTAAAATTCCTCTTAAAATCAGATAATGAACCTTATCAAATTATTTCATCATTTGCCTCTTTAAATTAAATAAATCAACTTTATTTAATTAAATCCTAATATTCCTCTTTTAATTAAATAATCAAATTTATTTAATTAAATCATAATGTCTTCTTTTAATTAAATAAATCAACTTTATTTAATTGAATGCTAATGTCATCTCATTTAATTGAATAAATGAAATTTATTTAATTAAATTACTAATCTACCAATATCCTCTCATTTAATTTAAATAAATTCAAGTATTTAAATCAAATGTCACAATCAAACTAATCTCCTCTAAGTTAATTAATCTTAGATTAATTAACCCCTAACACTAATTCTATATTCCTCTAGCTTTTGCAATTTGCACATGTAAATCAATTTATTTGATTTATTAATTACCCTATTTTCATTCAAAAAGTGACATATTATTGGAATATTCCACCCATTTGACTTTTCCCACCTAAAATGACTTTGTCCTTTTTCTTGAGCCACCTTGACATTAAAATATCTTACACAAGCCACCTTGGCTTTAAATGGCTCTTACATGTCCTCTTCTTACACAAGCCACCTTGGCTTTTAATAGCTCTTACACATTCTCTTACACAAGCCACCTTCCCATATCCCAAGATGTGCTCACACATGTGTGAGCACATCTCCTCCAAGATTCATTAGCATGTTGATAAGTGGAATTATGCTATTGGTCTATTCTTTAATCCCGCATTCATCAATCTTCTTTACTCTTCAATCCTTGGCTTCTATAAATGGAGGCATCATTCTCACAAAATGGAAACAACAACTAAGAGCATAATCACTATATCCATTTGAGTTCATATTACTTCATCTTTTGCATCCATTTTAGCAAGATTATTAGCTAGATTATAGGGAATTTCATACTTGTTCATCACACATCCATCATCAAGCTTATAAATGGGTTAAAGAAGGGCTTCTTTCCACATCAAAGGAGCACTAATCCCCCTATGGGATGTTGATTTTGAGTATCAAAATAGCATTTCACTAGTATTTTACTTGATATTCTACTTTCTTTTCATGTTCTTATGCTTAGATTAATTTTATAGGGAATGCTTGTTTCTTACTTGTTTCTTGACTAATGATCATTTGTATGTTCAAGTTTGAGTAGGTATAGGAATAACATTCACATAATGATATTAAAACTTTTGTTTCCCAATATTGTGTGGACACATCTTCAAGGGATGATCAATATATTTGGTTCAAATACATTGATGTTCCATCTATAGTGGAGGACATTCTAGTTCCTCTTATTACTAATATAGAGTTCAAGGTCACTTATTTGAGAGATTTATATAATTTTTAGTAGTAGGGGTATTTTTTATTATAGATTCAACTCAATAGGATATATTTATATCAAACATTGATATTTTTTATAGATTCCCACATTTTAGATTTGGATGAAAATCTTGTGGGCCTTGTTTTCCTCTTTGGTACCATATCTTTTAACATTACATTTTCATCTTCTTTAGTATTTTATCATCATTTATTTCCATGTGGTATTGAGGTGACTTGTTTCAATTAGGCATGGGACTTAAAATTTTATTGTGAAACATTTTTATATTCACATGAGGATACTTGAGTAGAGTTTTGAGACAAGATACATCATGAGACTTCCTACCTCGCCTTGTTTCTTTTAGTGGGAGGATACATAGTAGTGATGAATTATATTTGGAGAAATACATATTTAGTGAACCCAATATGAAGACAAAACCATTCTAGGACATTCTCTCAAGTAATTATCTCTCCTCCATATTTATCTATTTTTATATGGTATCCAAGGTACCTATGAATATGTTATGTTCACTAAGGCATCAAGGAAATTATATTTAATAAAATAACAACACTTACCTTTAAAAGGTATGTTTCTCTAGACCCACTAGAACCTATTTGGAAGAGGTGTGACTATAAGGACACAAAATTTGATGGTGGCCACCAAGAGCATAGTAAAATGAGAGGAAAACCAAAACTACATGATTTTTGAAAGCCTCCCTTAGGGATTATATCAATGAAAAACCCTCCAACCTTGAATTGATTACTCAAGAGGAAAACATTCTTGGTATAATAAAAAATTTTAGGCAAGATTCTAGAATCTTGAGCTATAGAGACATGGATAATCAAATAGAAAATGAGGTAGATTACATTGAGAGAAATTTAGTATAAAATTAAGTGACTATAGACCTTAGAAATGGATTATCAAAATGATCAAACCTCATTTATAAATGCATTAAAATATGAACAACTTGAAAGTACCTCAAATGAAATTTCCGGTCCAAGTGATTCACATCACAAAAAAAATTACAATATTTACCTTAAGGTGCTAAGTTATGAAACCTAGACTAGGTAGGCAATATGAGAAAAAAATTATCACCATATTAGTTTAGTGAGTCAAGGTGTAAGAGGTTAGAGGTGTAGAGGAAATTTAACACACATAAGTTAATGAAAGAACTATATTTTTTAGATAATGAACCCAATCTAATTATTGCACCACTATCTAGGATGAACTCAACTAGGGAAAACCCAATTGACTTGTATGTCAATTTATTCTCACACAATGAAAATAAATAGGCCTTTGTGCTTCCTCTACTAATTCTTTATAATCTAAAACACACACATAAACTTGGTAGGATACCCACAATTACAATTAAAATTTGCATATCTCCACTTGGTTTTCAACCAATGAACATAGGTTACTAAACCTACCCAATATTTTGAAGAATACAAATAAATACCACATTATTGACCCTATTTAGTCATCAGGATCCCTCCATGAGACTTATGTTTATGAGGATTCATCTCTTTATGTATGGGCATATTTTAGGTACTTATCTTGAGTTAGTTATTCTAAGGAATTATTCCATTTCTTGACTCTATAATGGATAAGGAACTGATTAGGTTAATCCATAAAACTCAAGCCTAGGCAGAATCAATTGCAAATTTTAAATTTACCTTTACTGTTAATTTTTTTGTGCTCATTTCAGACTATTAAAGTACAAATCTATAGAGGGTTTGAAGGTGATTTAGCTAATCATATTTATCCTCTAAATTGTTAGTTTGAATTTTTAATATGTTCAACATCATACTAAAAATAGTTGTAGTATAAGAAATGATGTTATGTGAAGGGGAACCCACCTTGGTTTTATAGAGCCTAAAGTGTAGAAGAGAAAAATTGTAAGATTTGTCTAATATTCATTGGCCACTAGCCTAGGGTTATTGAAAATAGGATTTAGCTAATCCTTAGAGAAACCTATACAATCATTTGGAAATACCAATAGATTGGTGACTCGGCTAGGGAGGTTAAGATTGAAGTATAATACATACACTAGTTGTGTTAGACTAGTGAAAGGTTATTTTCCCATTCTATGCAATGGTCTAGATTTGGGAAAATTGAATCAAAAGGTTTATTTTGAGTCATCTATTTAAAGAATACTTGCATAATCTTATCAAAGTTTTAGGAATTATTCAAAATATCTAAAAGGATAGTTAGTATTCTCATTAATTTGGGTGGCACATTTCATATCTATAATGATCAATTGAAAAAAGTATTTTAAAAGGCTCTTCTTGGCATGGAGGGGATAATATCTTTGTTTAGAAATGATCCTATAAAGAAGCTGGAAACTGAATTATAGAACAAGAAGCAGACATGAAAGGCAAGAGATGCAAGTAAGTTTGATCCTACTTTTAGAAACCATTTTTTTATGTAAATAGTGATGATAGTTCAGCTAGTTCACCTATTAAATTTTTTAGCCCTATAGTCCCATAGTTGAATACAAAAAAAAAAAAAAATGGTCAAGATCAGAACAACAACAAACTCTTCAAGAGAGAATAGAAAAATGAAGGAAACAAATTCAAAGGGAGTATGATCTCAAACATGGTTTTTTCAGTCAAAATTTTGAAGAAAATGTTCCTATTGTAAATTCTATACTAGAATAAGCTTTTTCCAAACCCACAAATCATGAACAGACTCATTTTTCATATAAAAATCCTTATGTGTCTAGTATTTCTCGGTCTAGTGATTCTCAAGTTTTTCCACAAGCACCTTCATCTAGAAATATGCTTCCAAATGAAGAACTATTGAAGGAAGTAAATGATCTCCAATCAAAATTAAGCCAGTTGGAAGAAATGAAAAATAGGGAAGCTATGAAAAAGAGAGATGATATTAAAAAATATAAAAGGTATCAAGCTTTCTTATGAATCTTATGACAATATCTACACCTCAAGACCATGTTGAAAGAATAAATCCTTTGAACATACCTCTTGCTAATCCTTGTGTAAACACTTGGAGTAACCCAATTGTGGTTAGTGTAGTTTCTATTAACCATCATCTTAGCAATGCATCATGAGTTATATCTCATGCAAATATTACAAGAAATGTCCTTAAAAGAGGCCCTATTTTATCTTCTTCATAATAAAATAATTCTAATATAGCTTTAATTCCTATAAATTTTGGTATCCCAGCAAATCCTCTAGTAAATCCTATTCCAAACCCTCAAATACAACATAATACTCAACAGAAAGGTGTTGGTATGGGAGGAATACATCAATAGAAAAAAATATTATAGCATCCTTGTGCAAGAAATAATATATCATACAACCAAGGATATAATCAAATGGATGCCATGAACCATTATATGCAACATAATTTCCTAACAAATATAGGTTTTCAGAAGTATGCCCCATTTAATCCTTGAAATACATTTCCACCATAATACCAAAATCCACCGTAGAAAAATATAAATGTGCAACCAAATGTTCCCATAAATCAAAATGCTTAGCCAAACTCGGGATTGGGAAATGTGCAAGGTAGAATTCCTTTACAGATGGAAAGGTACAAAAAATGGATTTTTATCGTTTCCCTAGATACCTAACCTAATTCCTATTGATGTAAGATTATCTTTGGAAAATTTTGTTGGAAATAATTTTTGAACACATAGAAGTATTAAGAGGGAGGGGTAAAACATAATAAGAATGAGAACACACAAGCACACAACCATAACACCAGATTTACGTGGAAAACCCTACAAGAGAAAAACCACAATCAAAAATTTTCTTAGATCTACTATCCAAATGCAGCCTCATAAATGAAAACAAGATTTACAAGTTTTTATGGGCTACAACCCAAAGGAAGCTACAACTTACTTAAGTATTACAACACTTACAACAAAGAATGAGGCTACAACCTCGTACAAAATTCTTGACAAGAACTATTGATAAATTACCACCACAACACTCTTCACACTGACATATATCTTAAAAAAAAAATTCAACAACCTTTATTGCCTTCGGCTCACTACTTTCAGCACACTTTCTCACAAATATACTCACACATGCCTCTTCACACTTTCACATACACTCATTGTTGAGCTACCATGCTTGAATTGATCTTCTCCATATTTCATTATCAAAATAGTTTCTACAATTTCCTTATTCACACATTATCTTTTCAAACATCCACCATCCACTCACATCACTTTCAATAATCTTGATCTTTTATTTATATCCTCCACAAGCTTCAAAAATTCTCTCCTTGTTAGCCATGATTAAACATATAATATTATACATACAAAAACCATGTATGTCAACTCCCAAGACCTTTGCATTGGAAGAAATCAAATGCAATACATCCAAAGAGATAAACAAGACCTATTTTACCTTAGCATACACTTCCACATAGGCACACAATTCCAAACACCTAGCACAAACATCTCAACATGCCAAGTTGGCTTGACAAATATATAACCTTCCATGCATTAGCTACAGACCAAAGGTGGTACCAGAGAGACCAAAAAAAATTATGAAAATTATATGTGGTACCAGAGAGACCAAAAAACATGATTATTATATGTCTTACCAAAAATTCTTCTACACTCCTTTTATCATTTTAGAGATCATTTCATTCTAGCTCAAACACTTGGTCAGTATCCCAAATACACTCTAGTTACATAGACTAGGTGTAGAACATTAAAAAACATGCTTGTGGTAGATAAAGTTATTTAAAACTCGAACCGAGCATACCAACAAACCATATGATCTTATCTTTCAAACAAAAAAGCCAAAAGTCTTGAAAACGGGGGGAAATGGTGGGGTTGTTGAAACCCTAGAAGAAGGTCTGAGAAATGGCTTTGAGAATGTTGATACCACAAAAGAAACCTCTAAATTTAATGTTGAAATGGTAGAAGACCTAGAACAAAACCCAAAGTAAAATTTTGAAGTCACTGAATCCTTAATGGGGAATGAGGTCTCCAAAATATCATATATAAATATGGTCATGAACAAATATGGTGAATACAATAATATGGAAACTAATTTTCTCAGTGACGCTTTTGAGGATAGTGAGTCTGAATGTAAAGTGTTGGTTGGGAAGAGGAAGAAACAGGGGGGGAGAGAACCATCACCCCCCGGAAGGCATAAACACTTCAACCATTTTTTCTTCAAGTATACTGGAAGGCACCCCTGTGGGAACTAAAAAAAATCAATACACCCTTACCAATAAGGGATCAAATAATAATGCACAATAGCTAGTGTTGGATAGAATTACAAACATCAGTGAGGGAAATGATTTTTAAAATAAGGGTGAACCCAAGAACCAAACCTATATCCTTAAAAATATTAAATTGTACAAGGTTGAAAATGACAAAGGGGAGGAATTGGTTTGCAAGGAAATTTCAGCTAAAGTCAAGAAAATCATCTTTAGATTTGAAACCAATATACAGTCCACCCTTACCCAATAGGGTACCACTGATGGACTACTTTCAAGTCCTTCTACTGAGGTGGGCGGGAAGGAAGTTGAGTCTAACCTCTCTAACCCCTATAATCAATACATCAATAGTACTTTTGTGGGTAGGGGGGAGGTGGATGTTGGTCCCAAGGTGTTGGAAATCTGAGGAAGACAAACATACATAGATGATACCCCATCCTTAACCAAGGTATCCCAAAATGAAGAGGTTGATGAGAAAAATTCCCATGCTTTCTAGACAATATCTAACAGTATTCACCCCCAAGGGGGTTTTACACCACCAAAAAGTGTCAAGAAGGAAGCTCCTAAGGGATTCTATGAGGGGGGATAAACTCCAAGCCCAAATAGTCCCACAAACCAAGGGGTAGGCCAAGGAAAGACAAAGAAAATATAATTCTAGCAGGGAAAGGGAATTTGAAAGTTCTTCCAAATCAAAAGAGGAAAAATAAAAGTGCAATCATCCTAAGCCCAATGGCCAAAAGGATAGAAGTTTAGCCTAAGGTGCCCAAATTCTTTGAGATCTTCAGAATGGAAAATGACACTGTCAACCCTCTTAAAGCTAATGAATCTTTACGAAATATAATGGAACATTAGGGGACTAGAATCTCTTGATAGGAAGAAGATAATCAGAAGATTCCTTAATTAATGTAGAGGAAAGAACTCAAATCTATTGGGTTTTCTCTTGAAACCAATCTCAGCTTCATCTGGAGGAGCCATCCACTTTTCCACTCAACATGAAAATGGAAAAGGGGGGACAACCATTCTTATATCAAATGAGTGGATTCAATTTTTTTTGAGTTTTGGGACTTCCCCCTGCAACATGGTGGTTTGGATCACCATGCAAAAGGATGACTACTCAATTAGGATCTATTCCATATATGCTCCAAATGAGTATGGGGAAAGAATCAAGGTCTGGAAGTTGTTGTGTGATCTAGGTGATGTTCCCTAGATCCTTGGGGGGACTTCAATATGATTGAAAATCAACAAGATAAACATGGGGGTATGGAGTTGGAATGGAAGGGTAATGATAAATTATTCTGGTTGAAAATGAAATCGAAGATGAAGCTAGTTGATCTGATTGAAGGGAAGAAAAAATACTTTCCCAACATCTAGTATACATGGTGCAATGCTCAAAAAGGAAAGAAGAGGATATACTACCACTTGGATAGGTTCTACTTCAATAAGGACCATTTCATTCTAGATTCACTCAGGTATGGTTGCAAATTTTAAGTGCATCCATATACACTCTCTGACCATCACCCTATAGGAAGAAAGGGGGGATTCCTCCTCAAATTAGGGCTACTTCATGGCAATGATAGTGTGGATGCGGTGAATTCACTCATAAATATAAACCTTTGGATGTACAAATAGTTAAGTTACATTGACAGGTGGGAGTTGAATACAAAAGGGTGGAAATCATTGTTTCAAATGATTGGTAAGAAGAAAGTCTTAGATAGAAGGAGAAAGGAGGGGATGCTCCAAGAGGAGTTGTTGCAGGTTGAAACTTTCCTTCAGAAAGATCCAAAAAATGAAAACCTTGGAAATAAACATAGAACTCTCAAAGAATCCCTGAGGAGGTTACAAAACTTAAAAATCCAAGGGCTTAAAATAAGATCCAAACTCAATTGGCTTGAGAATGGAGATAGAGGATTGGAATTCCTCTTTAGATTTATAAAGGAGAAGAAAATTAAAGAGCACATTGAACAAGTTCAAATTCAGGGTACTCCCTTCACTGATCAGAAAGATATTAAAGGTCACTTCTTAAAATTTTATAAAAACCTGCTCACCTCTAAAAGTAATTGGTGCAGGGGCACCCATGTGTGCTTTCATGCCTCAACGTGGTCAAAGTGGAAATTTTGTTTTATTTGATTTTTCTTCATGTAATAAGGTCTAAGAATACCATTTCATGTTTTTTTGAGTCTACTTTAAGTCATTAGGGGTGATTTAGTGTGAAAATGTAAAAAGTGTCAATGTTGTCAAAGTTGCAAAAAGCCACTTTTGCATTTTTGTTCTCAAGTGGAAGTTGAACCATTGGAATTTTAAAGTCAGTTGGGAATCGATTGGAATATGATTTTAAAATTCTTTAGAAAGTCTTGGGAAGGTTGAAGACAAGTTTTTTTGGTTGTTGTTGAATTTCTTTTGAAGAATAAGCAATTGAAATCTTTGTTTCCTACATTTTTCAATGTCTCTTTGAACTAGTGAATAGTAAAAATGTGTATGGCCTGAAACTTGTTTGAATCTATGGATTATTGAATCTTATAAATTCTCCTTTTTGTAGCACCTAATTTCATTGTGTTTGAAGCAAGTTAGAATAATTTTACTCTAAATCGCCTAAAACCCTAGTTAGGGTGTGTTCTAAGTGAATAAAACATGCTTTTCTCCCTATTCCATTGGTGAAAATACCTCAAACTCAATGGAATGGATTAGAATAGGGTAAATTTTGTTTTCCCAAAGTTGCAGAAGCAGGGAAGATGGTTGGCACGTTTTGGGTTGAACTGAAGATCTAATATATCCATGTATTAGACCAAGAATCCATGAAAGGAGTAACAAATTGTGCTTGGAAAGTTAAGGAATGCATTGTTGACAAGTGGAAAAAATTATTGGATGTATGAGGACCCTATCAGAGTAAAGAAGTGGTTGGGAGATCTATGGATGTCTTTGTGTGATCAATCCCTAGTGCATTAAAACCTGAATTTGTCCTTTTAAGCCTAGTTGGCAGAAGCAAAGTCAAAATTTGAGTCATTTGTTCCAAAGAAACCTTGCCCAAATTCTTAGTATGTTAAATGAAGTCCAAATGGGTATCTATAATTATTTTTACATTTTTGATACCATGTCTTCCTTGAAAGTTATGATGGAAAAACCTTGTTTGAAAGGCTACTAAGGGGATTGAAGGCTTGTGAGGAAAAACCCACCAAATGAATGTTTGAGAGATTGAAATATTGGTTGATTGAAGTTTTTTTGAATTTTTCCACCCCTTCTCTACATCAAATTGGTATCAGAGTGTAGGTTTGATCTGAAGAAGAAAATTTGAGTTGAAGGAACAAGATTCCTCCAAAAGGAAATCCCATTGCTAGATAGGTAAATGAGTTGAAAGAAAAACATGCCAAAGAGATGATAAAATTGAAGGAGAGGCTTGCTGCCCTAGAAAAAATTCAAAAAAGAGGAATGGTCATAGGAGATTTGAGTGACCAAGAATAAGGGAAAGAGGAAAGTTCCTAAGAAAGTTCTGAGGAAGAGATGGATCCTAATGACTTGAGGATGGAAAAACTCTTGAAAGCAATCAAGGGAGAAGGTCTTAAGATCAAGATGGATTTACCCATGTATGAAGGAAATTTAGATAGTGAGGAACTCGTAGATTGAATAGGAGCATTGGATAAATACTTTGATTATGAAGATGTGCCAGAGGAGCAAAGGGTAAAGGTGGCCAAAACAAAGTTGAAGGGCCATGCCTTGCTTTGGTGGGGTTATGTAAAAAGTGAAAGGAGAAAGAAGGGAAAGTCTAAAATCATCTCTTGGGATAGGATGGTGGCTAAAATCAAGGGAAAATTCCTTCCTGGTGACTAGACCATTCAGTTGTTTAAGAGGCTTCAAAATCTCAAGTAAAAGGAGATGGATGTGCAAACATATACAGAGGAGTACAAATTGAGTATAAGGGTAGGTCATATAGAAGATGATGAGGAAAAAGTGGAAAAAGATGAATTAAGCCTCATCACTCCAAGAATGGTGGAATAGTTTTACCAATTGGCCATCAAGGTGAAGATAAGTTGAGAAGAAGGAAAGAAAAGTAAAGCAAGGGTAGAGGAAGAAATTCCAGAGGAAGAGGGACACTTGTTGGTAGGGGCAGTCCCAAAGATCACAAGGAGAATCAAGTAACAGTCAAGAACAAAGTTCAAACTCAAGGGGCGGCTTTAGAGGAAGGAGACTCAATAATAAGGGAAAATTTGGAAGTCAAAGAGGAGGATCAAGTGGATTTATAGGGAAATGTTATAAGTGCAACAAATTTGTAGGCCATCAAACATGGAAGTGCACTAAAAATCAGTCTACCACTTCACATGGAGGGGAAAGAAGAAATCAGTTTGTACAAGAAGAGACCAATGAGAGTGTAAACTCTCCATCACAACATGTTGGTCCAAAATTTTGTGAATCTCTTATGGTAAGGAGAACATTGATTAAAGTTCCTATGGTGAAGGAACCTCCACAAAGGAAATCTCTCTTCAGAACTACATGTAAGTCTCAAGGTAAAGTTTTCAAAGTTGTTGATTCGGGTAGCACAGATAATTTGGTTTCCCTTGAGATGGTAGAGAAGTTGAACCTAAAAATAATACCACATCTCCCTCCTTACAAGGTCTCTTGGTTGAATAAGGGACAAGTCCTAGTAAATGAACAAAATTGGGTCCATTAGTAAATTATCTTGTTTAAAATATGAAAATTGCTCTCTTTTTAGATACTTGCATTGCACTTCATATTCTAGGGTGTTTGATTGCGTTTATCTAGTGCCTACTCTCCATTTTGGGTGCACTTAGGTTTGGTGAAACTTATATGCACTTCAAAACCTAGTGTCGTATTAACAATATTATAGTGACACGTAGTTCGAGACTCATTCCATCCCACTACCACACTCACCACGGATCTTGAGTTTTCCAAATCTTTGACTCATAGTGTTGATACTAATCAACCCACTATGGACCATAGTTTTGATACCTCATTTCCCATGACCACCCTACCCACAACCAATGTGACTAATGTTCACACAATGGTTGCTAATGTCCCTCAAGAAGAACTAAAACAAATGGATGAAGATCTAGACAAATTACAAAACTTTGTGATTTTTGAATACATTGTTGGTAGTGCAATTCCCATCATAGATAACATGAGGAAAATGCTTTATAATGATTAAGGAATAGAAATTTTGCATAGCCTAGCTTACATCATTAATCATCACATGAAAAATAATGAGGAAGATTATATAAATATTATGGTCAACTTCATTGATGTTCAACCTTGTAAGGGCCAAACCAAAATTCCCCTTGACATTGCTTTCTCACAAAATGACATAATTAGACATGCACCTAATGGTCATCTTTACATCACTGAAAGAATCAATGACAAGCCTACTATTGGGATATTAATTGATCCCATGTGTGTAGAGAATGTGATCACTAAGGAATTCTTGTTTGTGCATGAACTTTATCAAGATTCTTATGAACAATCAAAAGCATGGATCAAAACACATAATGGTTTGTCTTTCCCTACGATAGGTTCGATCACTCTTCCTTTAAAATTTTGATTGAAGAAAATGAATGTCTCGTTCTCCATCATCCTATCATCAGACCAATTTTGTGTGAAGCTTGGTTATCCATGGCTATGCTCCATGGATTTTATCACTTCGGTGGTGCATAAATGCTTAAAGTTTCCATTTAGCAATGAGATATTTACTGTGCATCATAGTGGCTTTAATCCTTTGTCTTCCCATGGTAATTTTTCATTGGAATTCTTTTGGTCCGAACCTATGTAACCTATTAAGCCTCGTGAGGACTTATTTTTCAAATCTTATCAAAAGTTTAAAGAAAAGCGCATAGAAAAATTATCCCTTAGCAACATGCCTCAACCCATGATTGAGCCTCCTATCATTGATGAAACCATGATTGAACCAAAAGCCCTTCCAAGTAACCAGGACTAATCCATGAAAAATCCTTCACCTATTTCCTATAAAATAATAAGAGATAACAATATAAGTCTCGGTGTGCCTCCTAAGATCAATTTTTTTTATAAAGATAAAGAGAAATTCATTGAACAACCTCTCATGCTTTGTTTTGTTCCTCCCTTGTGGGAATAAAAGAAACCTATGGTTATAATCGCAACTCAAAAATCGTATAAAGAGAAATAGAAATGCTAACGAGCATTAGCGTAGACATCGTGCTATTGCTTGTAGATTAATTGAAGAGACTAAAATATAAAATCAATACCAAACACCAATTGAAGTAAAGCATGATGATTCTCCACCTTCACCACAACAAAAACAACAAGAAACTTCTATGGACATCATCATTATGCCTCCTATTATGATTAACTTACATGATGATGATGATGAGATTGTTAAGATTGATGAGGAAGTGCATAATGAGCTGAAATTATTATTTTTCTCTTTCATGAGCTTAGATGATAACAACCATGATGGTCCTTCTATAAAGAGTAACTCTCCACATGTTGAACCTAGTGATGACCCTAGTACATCATTTTTTGTTTTCCCCTTGGCTATTTATCCGCCTTCCACATATGATGAACAATATTGGGATGCGGATGACCTGCTATAGGTTCACTTGCATGTGTCATACTAGTCTTCTTTCCATATTATTTATGAATGCATGTTTATAATGTGATCCCCCATATAGTGTTGATTAACATGTCTTTATATGTTTGTGAGCCCACTTTGGATGACCCGTGTTACTTTTTTGGTGCAAGTATATGAAAGAAGAAATCTGCGGTAACATTCTTTTATTTGTATCTATATTCTTTTATTTGTTGTAACCTTCTTCTTTTTTCTTTCTTTTTCCTTTTGGAGATGACACAAGGCGTCGAGAAATTTAGGTCCCTTTAATGTTGACCCAAAATTTCTCCTTTGTCTTCTCTCTATGTGTGTCATTCTTCCTTTGTGCTCATTGTTCCATGAGTCATTTGGGGAATGATGACAGTTCTAAGCTCAATTATATCACTACAGCAATGACAAACGTTGACCTTGGATCCTTGGATCCCTTATGTGTTATCTTAGGATTTCATATGGGGGCAACCCTCCTTTCCATGATGGAGCTCTACTCAGAAACATATTTTGACATGGGGCTTTCTGAATAAAGCTCTCACGTATTAACATTTATTATGTTCTACTTTAAAGTAATTACTCATGGCATGGTGTTTAGAAATTTATTTAAAGTGGGGGCATACACATCCCCGCTCATTGTTTTCTTCAAAGTGTGGTCTTCTTACTTCACGTGATGTGTATTCTTGGTGGTGTCATTAGGTTTCATTTCCTTCAATATTGTGACATTTCTTGGCATATGGCATTCCTCTTGGTGGTAATACTATGGATTACATTCCCTAAGTTGTGAATCTTTTATCCTCGACTAGTCCTCTCTTGGAAACATCAAGCACAATTTTCCCTAAGGTGATACCTTTCATGAACTAAGAGAAAACCCTTCTAATATCCTATTGCATGTATCAAGGCCACCTAGCATAAAACAACTTGATTGCCAGTGGAGCCTTTATCATGAGTGCCTAGCATAACGCAACTTTCTATCCTTGTAATCATTTTGTGCCTCCTTGTCAAATTTATCAGGAGGTATAAATTTTGTATGGTTAGTACAATGGGAGCCTATAGACCTAGCATGACTTTCCCATTAGCCACTTTTTGGGGCTCACCTAGTGGACAACATAGTTCACTAGCCCGTGTGAGTACATTTTGTTTGCATACTAGAAAGTGGGTTTACACTTGTAAAAATTTTTGGACAAAAAACTAAGGATTGATCCATATCAATTGTACAAACAATTGAGGCTTGATCCATCCCCCCTTTTTCTCTTCTCATTAATTTTGGCATTGTATACTTTTGTATCTTGTCTTGATCCTCCATATTTAACATTGCATGTGTCTCTTTGTGTCTTTTGTTGGATTTTCATGAGATCTTAGATCTTGGGGGCTTGATCATCCTCCTTGACCTTTGCTATCTTATCTTTTCAATGATTGTATAATTATACCTCTCTTGACACTTTTTTGACTACTTTAGTGTGAGTTTGAGTATAAGGCTCATCCTCTCACTAAAGTCGGGGCTAAATATAGTGTCATAAAATGTGCTCCTTTACATTTTGACACTATGTTTGTGTCCCTTAATTAATTGAACTTAATTAAGCCTCTAATTGGCTCAATTATGCATCTACAAGTCTAATTAATTTCAATTTTTTAAAGGGGAATCAATATTTAATTAATGCAATTATCATTTTTAACACACTGAAATGAATAGGTCTTGGCAATTTAGGTCACGACCCATTCACCCTTGGGAAAATTGGTCCCCTTTAGTTTCTAAATTCAAATTTTTAATATGTTTTTGGCAGCCTATTTATGATCCAAATTAAAA
This sequence comes from Sequoiadendron giganteum, assembly GCA_007115665.2. Classification (NCBI taxonomy): domain Eukaryota; kingdom Viridiplantae; phylum Streptophyta; class Pinopsida; order Cupressales; family Cupressaceae; genus Sequoiadendron; species Sequoiadendron giganteum. The sequence goes on along the minus strand of CM021103.1, from coordinate 130,538,075 downwards.
TTTCAAATGTTGTCTTGTAATGTTTAATTTTTGAGAAATTAGAAAATCACCTATAAATACAAGGTCTTTTTATCAATTCAAATCCTAGAGGCAACCTAGATTTTCAAGAGATCAATTCCAAGAGCATATTTTTCAATCATTTGTTGCAGCAATAAATATCTCAAGCATCATGTCAAATCTTTCTTCATTCATGCATGTTTTTGGAGCTAACATTGTGATGTAGGTTTGAAGCATTCAAGTCAAATTTAAAGCATCAAGATCACATCATAAATCAATCCATTCATGCAAGATCAAGACCATGGAGAGATGTGTTAATTTTTAGTCCTTTAAGGATCTCAATTCAAGGGTTTGGTGAGTTACAATATACCAAGTGTTCATTCATCATTCCCTTCATCTTCCATTATTTCATTTCAAGGTTTAATTACCAAAATGGGGTTTGACCAAGGCAAACCCCCATTCACCAAAAACAAACAATTTTCCCTCTTGTGTATTTTACAAATCTTAGGTTGAAGAAGGATTGGAGATTCATTAAAAATGAAAAATTGCAAAAGTTGCAAAGTTGTCAACATTTTCGTCAAGATATGGAAACTCATATCCTGAATTTATTTCTGACTTTCTGACAATGAAACCTGGGGCAAACAGAAGCTTAGATCCACCTCCAGAGGATCCTAAAACTTGAGAATAAAATCCCTACAAAGGCTCATTCACCCTAGGGTGAATCTGTCCCAAGAGGACACTCAACATAGGCTTTGGGTGAAAGGTGCATAAATTCATAACCTTCACAAATCTATTGAAACTTTCTAGATCCTATCATATTAAGGCTTTAATTTGATAATTCATGTGTTACATTGCATAATTGCATTCATTTGGTATTTTTCATTCATCTCCCAAAAGTGTATTCCAAGTCGATTCACCCCATCCTATTGTCATAAGGAAAACAACAAGATCTCCATTAAGAATGACTCACCTAAGGGTTGAAAGTCAATCTTTCCCTAAAGGATCTCCTTTCCCTAATGAAATACGAAAGGAAAGTGTAGGTGCATACCCCACATTCAAAATAATCATCCATATTTTCCCTCGTTTCAATTATCAATATAGGAAACCTTTGGGACTAGGGAACCCTTGCCCTTGTCCAAGTAATTTTAGACCAAAATTCTTGGGATGTCAGGGATTCTAATGTATTTTTCCAATCTGGCCTTGAAATGAAAAATTATTAATATAATTAATTCTATATGAAAAATAGGGTTTCCACATAGTGTGAAATTATCACGAGTGACAATTTATGACACTATATGAGCATAAAGGAATTATCCTTCTAACATTTTTCCCCTCTCTCCTTCTCTCATTCTTTATTCTTTGTATATTTTTTGGGTTCTATTTTGGTTCCATTGCACAAGGATTGAACCCATGATTATATAAATATGGTATTAGTACCTCTATAAATATATTTTGGATTATGATAATAGATTTAATACTACTAGCTTTTTTTTTTCATAGCTTGACTCTATGAGTGCCCCCTAGTTGGATTATGTGAATGTGTTAGTGTTTTCCTACTCATGACTCCTAGATGGATATAAATTGGTTGTGTATCCAAAACATATTAGCCATGATGATTTTTTTTTAGGGATTTTTATGCATAAATAAAATTTAGGATCTAAGTTGAGTCAACCCTCATTGCAAATATTCACCATTCACAACTAAGAGTTAGTTGAGTGTTGAAGATAGAGCCAATTGATCACTAAAATTCAGTACATTAACTATTTTTTATTTTATTTTTGTATCCCTATATCATCCCTAACTGTTACTCTCCTTACATCCCTTTTCATTTCCATGTTAGATTAAGTTATATTAGCCATTAGATTAGATTTTTTCTATATTTTAGAGTAGTTTGTATATTAGTTATTTAATAGAAGAGGAAGTCAATTTTCTCTAAAGATTTGTGCACAAACTTGTAAAAGATGTAGAAATGTGGACTTCTATATTGTTGGGGCTTATCAAAGCCAATAAATTCATGGGTACAACATCCTTCTACTAGATCTAGAGGTGGTGATGTTAACTTAGATTCACATGCCTAGGAGAAGTATTTCAAGTCATACTAGTCTATAAGCATTTGGGTCTATGTTTCATCTACTTGGAATGAAAACTATTTCCCCCATCATTGAAAATTTTCACTAACATAATGAATTATGATAAACATAGAATTTAGAAAATAGGTTAAGGTTGTAAGAAATGGGAGAAGTTAAGGAATGGAAAAAGTAGGATAAGTGGAAGAATAAGGAAAGGAATCTAGGAAGTTGGTAAAATTGGGAAACCAAGGAAATGGTACATGGTACTAATGAAAGAGCTCATAAATAAATATCTATAAATAGAATACCTATTTAAGAGTGAGTTAGAAGAATGGGATAGCGAAAAAGAAATATAGGAGGTGTAGGTAGAAGTTGGGTTCATCAAAATGTAAGTAAGAAAACGATTGCTTATATTTAAGTGTCTGAGGAATATAAATTTAAAGTAATATTTTTTAATCTTGAACTAATAATACATATAAATATATATATTCTTGTCTTAACCATGTGTATATTCATCTTAGAAAATTTAACACATTCATTTCCTAAGAAATGTATTGAATATTTTTACTTATTGACATTGAATAGATTTGCTTATAAAAGAAAATACTTAAAACAAGAGTAAAATAATAGTGTCCCTAATTTCAAAGGTTGAAGAAGTTGTATAAGGCTGAAGGGTGAATATGTAGACTAGTAGAAGTTACAAAATTTTATGATATGATTTTATCAAAAACCAAAGTTGTGGAATTGTCCAAGAACACAGAATACAAAATATTCACAATGATGAAAAATACAAAATGGCCAAGTTTCAAAATAGTTGTGGTAGAATTTGACTTTTAGTTCTAATTTCAAGAATATAGTTACATCCTTTGATCAAGTGACTATTATATTTTGGGAGGTGTTGCACAATTCTTTATGGATGTTATAGTAGTTGTAGATCTAGAATACAATGCTTCTATAATGAGAAAAATCACTCATGAGATTACTTAGGAGCCTACCTTAGCTAGCTCCCTATTTGGTTTATTTCAAGCCTATTATAGTGAATGTAAGTTTGGATGTGTGTGAGCTTAGCCTAGTGTACTATTTTCTCTAAAGAAAATAAACATAGTCACATAAATTATAAAAACCTATATGTGTTTCTAAAGTGTGTAATGCTTGTGGATGGAGGATATGAGGAAGTGGAAGTCACCAAGTTGGAAAGGGAAAGATGAAGCAATAAAGATGTCAACACTACAAAGAGGAGATAATAGAAAAATGTCACAAAACTTGTAGTGAGAAAGTAGGAGAACCTTTCATAGAAAATATTCATGTAGGAAGAAGTTAAAATTGATTTCTTCACGAATAATGATTCTCAACCATTTAAATGAATAAAAGGGATATTTTCTAAAGGATTTGAATTGTTCATCCACAAAAGTTAGATTTTTTTCATTGGAAGGTTTAAGAGTTAGGATTTGGTTGTCATTAAAAAATTGATTTTTTTGGATGCTACTTCAATCATTTGGAGTCTCGACTTTATTGTTATTGCATTAGAATATAGACTCTACCATGATTACATTAGCATCTAAATAGGATGGAATCAAATTTGAAGCATAATAATGCTTAAGGTAGATAGAAGATGTATTATAGCAATGAGGATAGTAATTCCAAGGAATAGGTTGAATGAGTTTTATAATATGGGAATGAACATGAAGTTGAGTGCATTATAAAGAAGAGAAATTGCATAACAAGTTGGAATCTTCAATCTAGAGTAATCTATTCTAAAATATTTTGGTACATAGCAACAACCTTGGAAATTTTTCAAAGACTAGTCTAGGCATGATCATCTTATCCTAGACTCGAGGAATCTTGCTCCCAAACTGTTCTAGGAAAAACTAATTTAGTTTTAGCTTCAACCAATAACACAATTCACTTTATCATCAAACATGTCATGGAGATCATCATATTTTAATGGCATTCACTTAAATCATGCACCTAAATGACATTATTAGGGCATTGACTTCCTTTCTAATTTAGCATTGGATATTGATTAAGTTTTATTATTTTAACCTATTATGAACAAGTATTTATCTAAGAAAAATTGGTTCATTAAAGCAATTTATTAACTATAATTTTCAATAATCTCATCCAATTTCACATAAATAATAATTTTCCTTCACTCTATAAAGAATTGTGTTAGAAATAATGTATTTGAGGGCCTTCTAATACTAGTATTTCTAATATATTGAAATAGTCATTCTTATATGTAATTATCATGTTTAGCAATGCTTCTTTTTTTTATTGAATCAAAGCAAAGAATATCACAAGGAGAAGGAAGCCATCAAGCTGCCAAGAATATAAAACAATAATGAAACAACCATTCAGCAAAATAAAGCAAAAAAATTGAACTAACAACACCAAAAGAACAAGAGAGTCAAATTCTAAAATATATGTTATACAATACAATTTTCATGTCTAGTGTCCAATATTTTTTCTTTAAATCTATTTGAACCTACATTTAATTTTATACCATTCTTTGGGGTGTCTATTTTTATAGAAAGAAAATAGTACAGTAAGAGTTAAAACTATCGAGCTATGTCTATATAAAAAGCATTTTTTTTTCATTATGGATGATTGATTTTTCTAGATTTTATTATATTGAGATTTTGTCACGCATAACATTAAAAGCATATGATTACATAATTATTTAGGCAAAGTTTATTCATAGAATATGCTTCAATCAAAATTTAAATATAAAGAGAAGACACGTCATCATGTGGATCCAAGAAAGTTTGGATTATAATGGAATCCCTTACCTAAAAGACTTAAACAACGAATATTGTATAGTCAATATACCAACTTTTTACCTTTTAATTCAATCTACATCCAATTATATACTTGAAAACTCAAATCATACTTAAACTTGAACAAATAATATGATGTGATCAATATGCAAACTATTTACCCTTTAATTCTATCTGCCATTCAATTATATACTTGAAAAGCAAAATCATATGTAAATAACCAATACATTAACTACAACATACCAAATCTTCAAAATAGACTCTCTTTCAATGGGCCCTTGGTCTAGTGGTGAAGATGAATGATTCTGAACGAGCCCACTAAGGATCAAGTTTTGTTTGAGTGTGAGGCTCTGACATCATAAGGGATGACACCGGGATCATGCCCCGAACGAATTTGACAGTATGGATAATGAATGATTCTAAACGAGCCCACTAGGGATCAAGTTTTGTTGAGTGCAAAGCTCTAACATCATAAGGGGCGACGTAGAGATCGCACCCCGGATAAATTTGACGGAATGAATACCCCTCAATCTTTGACTCTTAATCGAAGAGTTTCAACCTATCACTCATGTTCCTATATCAAATAACTAAAACGAATATAGATTTGATATAAAACCCTCCAAGAAAAAAATTTAAAAAATAGACTCCCTCATCCTAACTTCTAGATGCACTTTGGGTGGACCATAAAAGCCAAGAGTAGTTGTGTAGATTGTAACACTTTTGTGGTGGGATTGTATTCAAACACTTGATTTCGATAAGTTGGGTGTCCGTGCTATTTCTTCGCCCACTTATTCCGCTTTCGGCACATGGACGGCATAGCTATATTACAAAAGTCCACGCGGACTAATATCTTATCCAATCACTACATCTTATCTCGCGCCAAATTTGACGGGGAATATTTTCTTGTGTTGACGGTTGCTTCTAGATATTTTCTTATAGATATTAAATATACACGGCAACGTCTATCCGCCACGATGGATGCACTTTTTATTAAAATATTAATTAATATGCTTAAATACATTTGACATGTTTTAAATTTTTAATTAATATTATTGGTTTAAATGCATTTAAAATGTTGGAAGGCAGTGATAAGGAGAGGAGTATACTGTGTAAAATGGTGAGAGTTTATTAAAAACAACTATTAAACTGTTCATATATTTTTATTTATTTTTTAAATTGTTATTAAAGAAATAATTAAAAAAAATAAAAGGGGTGGAGATTTTGGTTTAACATTAATATGTGATTTATTGTTTTATTTATGAAATACATAAAAGAGAATAAATGCATGTCCTTGGTATAAGGGGTGCAACGCCACAAACAAAATTGAATCAACTTTCCTAATCTAATAGAACATTCATCAATCCAAAAATGGGTGTGCCCAAAACTTATACCTCCAAAGTTCCTTCTTTCTTTGAGGATCTTAGGGCCATTAGATGTCTTTGTTTTGACGATCATACATTTTACTTTTATTAGTTCAATAGTTTATATATTATTATTTTGAAAAACTTAAATAAAAATAAAATAAATTATTTATTACATAAGAGATTTATTAATTTAAACTACTCAAAGACATAAAATTAGTCTATTTTAGTTTAGAATTAATTTATGGAGAAATGAGAGATCTCAATTAGTAATAGCAAATTTTATTTATTTGTTTGTCTTCTTTTAAGTCAAAGATATTATAAATGTTTATTTTTAGGTTTTGTTTACAAGAATACATAAAATGTGAATGAAAACAAAGAATGATTTATTATTAAAGATTACTACTTTGACAAGTAAATGGTTATCAAAACTAAAGTAAAACTTAAGAAACACATTCATGGCATTACACTTTGTCCCTTATTTCTATTATAGATGTCTCTCGGCATAATAACTTAAGATCGAGTGCTTGAACCATTAAAAGACAAACAATTGATGCAAGTTTGAAACCTAGTTCAACCAGCCACATCAACAGTGGGGCATCCTCAAGTTATTATGTGACCCAGAGGATTAGTTAGATCGCCATGTCAGATTGTGCATGGCATGTACACCTCTAAGTTACCAAAAAAACTTAAGTTCAATATTTCAATATATTTTTATATAGAAGTATTTAAGATATATATACTAGTAAATATGTTTTCTTTGATTTCAATTAGGAATATCATTGAGCTTTAGTTTGGAAGTGGCACTCTTTTAAGTATAAATGTTTGAGCATTTTAACATATTTATAAATTTAATCATATTTATCAATGTATTTTATTAACACGAGCTCATTAGATAGTAGTTTGGATTAACAAAAAGTGGGATGTGAAGATTATATATGAATTTAAGATTTAGTGAATTGAAATTATTTAATGATAATCAAATATAAATTAATATGAGGCAAGAATGAAAAAATTAAAGAGGTTCAATTTGTAAATATCGATGATGAAGGTGTAATTATAAAATATATTTGATGACTTATTCAACAATTTGAAATTGTGTTTATGTCTATCAAATTATGAGAACTATGCTTTATAACTCTTAAGGCTGGTTAAGACTTGGCCATACCTAGAATATAATTTGTAAATATTTTTTCCTTGGCATAATTTTGTCCTTTACTAAATGCACTTCAAAACATACATCACTTTCATTTATGCCCATCATCATGTGCATCCTATCCTTCACTAAAATATGCTCCAAAATATGTCACTTTCATTTATGCTCATTGTTAAGATAAATGTGGTGCTAAATTTTTTTTGGGATTTTTTATAAATAAAGGGAGGTATGAATTTTTTTCATAATGATTTAAAATCCTATATTAGTTTTACAATGATTGAAGAAACAAAATAGAATAAGTAAATTACTTGGTGTAGTATCTATAAATGCTAATGTAAGGATGTCAATGATCCACTTGATAATTCCTTTTGATATGCTCTAATGATATTTTACTATCTTTAGTTGCTCTTGTTTGATCTTTTTTATAATAAGCAATGTCCTATCAACTTATGCTTAAATAGATAATCCTAGATGTGTATTTTGAATCTTTATGTGTGAATTGTTTTGAGAAAGATTTTTTTTAAAGATCAACTCTACAATATGGGAAAATATATTTGAATTGGGAGGATCTAGGATTGTGGATGTAGTTCTATCTAGGGGAGAGATTTGCACCTACTAACTATTCTAGAATGCAAGAATGGTTGAAGTGATAGTTGATCTAGATCATTAGAGATTGGTTAAGTTGATGGATGGTAGGTCTTAATATTGTGTAGGCTTATGCACAAAATAGATTAAATTAAGTATTGGGATATAATATTAACAACAATGCTAAAGTGAGTGTAAAATAAATAGGGTTTAAGGGCAAGGTATGCACTTTTCTCTACAAACTATATAGACACAACATTTTTCACATTAAAACACAAGACTAAATATTTGTATAATAATTTATTTTATTACATATACATTGTAAATATTCATGATGATCCATTTTTTATTGGTAGGGTTTTATTTCAATATAGATAAGGGTTATTTTTCTCTTAATTTTTTTTGCATCTTGTAGTTGACTTTAAATATATTAGAGTAGGCTAAAAAAAAATTGGATATGGAAATATATTCATTCAAAATTTATGCATTTAAATATGTGTGTGTCTCTTCAGGATATAAACATGGGCCTCCACTATAAAATCCTTGGTGATTTGTCACTAGAGCTACTCATTCAACTAAAATACCCAAATTTACTACTACAAGTTAGAGAGTACAAGGGAATAAAGAAATTACAAATCAAAATATGGGAAAGAACAAAAATATTAAACCACTAACTCACTAAGCACACATATTCTTGTAAGCTTTCTTACCAATGTGGAACTTGTCATATTTTGTAGATTTGTGTATTGATGACTTTCCTTCAATTTTTTTGGAGGATATTGTTCATTTGTTTGAAGAGAGTTCCCATATGAATGTTTTGGGACTTTTTCATTAACTCTTTCACTTAGTGAGCTTGAATTTCTTTTGGATCCTTCTTATATGGATGTAACATGATGTAAATGTTGTAGAACCTTTTATTATGTGATTTGTAAATTCGCACAACTTGTAGAATTCAAGAATTATAAAATTAACTTCACCTTAATAATTTATTTAGCTTGAAAGAGATACTTGAAGAGGTATAAATAATGTGAGAAAAATAAGAAAATTATCTTGCAAAATCATAAGATATTACCCTACAAACCTTGTGAGGGGAAAAACCCTTTACTACAATTACTGAAAAGAGCTAGTTTAGCAAATGGGTAAAATAATGGCTAGCCTCTACTACTTTGTCTATCCTTTACAAACTAATGAAAAAATAAATTCTTGTAAATCTCCTCAATAAAATACTCAAATAAATCCTCTCATGAAAAATTATATACTATCCACCTCTACAAATAGATCTAGTGTTGTTTCACAAACAATATGTGCATTAGAAACATGTACACAATCATCAGATAATGAAGCATCACTAGCATTAATACATTCATCATGAATTACTTGAACAATACCATTAGTATGAGGTAAAACAACATCATGTGAAGGGGGAAATAAGTAAGACACTTCAACGAAATGAGCATCATATACCTTATTATTAGTTATAATTGGAGAATAAAGAAAGGAACTTAAGGGAAAATCACTATCATGAGTCATATGATTAAAAATCAACATGGAGTTCATGGATAAACAAGTGAGAAACTTTAACATGGAGATGAAGGCTCTAACTAGCTCTATGATTCGAAACAAATGTATCTCTAGAGCATGGAGCATCATCTATATGGTAAGTAATATGATTTCCTCAAGTATCAATGTTTAAAAGATAACAAATTATGGAAACTCATTACTTCCTTAATAAAGGAATGCACATAGACCAAGGATAGGGGATCATTGCAATCCATAATTAAAGATATAAAAATGGAGTAGAAATAGTGCAGGGATCCAAAAGGTGATAATTAACTAAGGTCCAAACCCTAGGTGGAGTACTAAATGTATAAGAAATAATCAAATCTAAAAACTAATGGTAAAAATTAAAATCCACATATTTGAAAATTAAAAAATATGGATTTTATGGGTTTACCAAAATATAAGGAGAATATAACAACCCTTTTAAATATATAAGGCTAATAAGTTTAAGTTAATTGAAGTCCTAGATATGGGAGCCAAGTTTATTAATAAATTGAAGTAAAGTAATTGAGATAATAATTAGACATGTGCTAAAATAGAAATAAGATGGTTCAAGGTTTTGTATCTTAAAATTGACAAAAAGTGAATTTTAAATAATTTCATGTTGCAAGAGGTATAAAAACTAAGAACCAAGGTTAGATTATGGATCAAAGAGCTAAGATAAGTGAAATATAAGAATCTATCCATGTTTGATACATAATTGCGATAAGAATTATATCATAATTTTTATTTCTATTGAAGTAGAATTAGGTCTTCAATATGTGAACACCTAATTGACTAATGGTATTTGAAGTAAGAAAAATAGTTGTAGTGCTAATGAGCACTATGAGACTTTCTATGCAAATATTAAAGTTTAGGACTTCCTTGCACCATATACAATCCATGAAACTGGATTGACTATAAAAGTGAAACAAATAAATGGGTGGAAATGTATGCCAAGGCAAGGTGATAAGTAATCTCACTGGGTCAATTGTCATTTTTTGTTGATACAGGTTGATGAATGGCTATGCCAAAGAGTGTACTTAGAGTGTGCTTCGATAATGAATGTTGATTGATTATTAAGAGATTGATTGCTAATGACGCTAATAATGAAAGGTTGTTGTTTGAGTACTTGTAAGAGGAGAAATCTTTTCAATACTTTTTGTGAATGTTATCCAATAAATTGATTGTGCAAATATTCTAGTATTATACTTCTAAATACATAACCATAGTCACATAATTTTCAATTTTTGACACCAGCCTGATGGGTAATGGTCAAATCATAGAAATATCGACTTCAAAATAGAAAAATTTAAGACTTGAAAGTAAAAGACACTACACACCATCAATCCCATCCACAAGACACAAAAATATTATTACGATCTTGTCAAAGATAAATAATCCGATAAAATCTAAATGAAAAATTCTAAACACAAAATTAAATCTTATATCGCTAAATAAACCAAAAATAATCAAAATACATACTAAATCATTTGTTTAAATACCAAATTTTTTTAAAAAAAATATTAATACATCCTTCTCTCCGCTAGAACAATAGCATGTGTCAAAAATCCTTACACTCTAATGATGGATCATGAAATATGATCCGAAACGCTGATGTAAAAACTGAGAGAGAGTTTAATCCAGAAATCTTATTGCAATGCTATCATAGACTATGGAAACTTCATGCCTTCATATATTCTCTAAAGAAATTAACCTAGTTGAAGTTTCACGACCTAGGACAACGAGGTACCTAACACCCATAACGGCCACACCAAAAGAAGGTTTAATTTTTATTTATTATTAAAGTACTTTAAAGTTGAAAGGGAAAGCACGAAAATTTGATGGACTGTCAAAAAGAAAACGTGCACTTTGGACAATTCCTTACAATTAAATAATAATAATAACATCCAATATATTTGTGGCCTCATGGTCGTTGAAAGCATATTCAATAAAATTATGATTGAATAACGTTATCCTAACTTCATGTCGTCTTGTGGGAGGAAGAGAAATAAAATTTGAGTTCTCACCGCATCTTTATCCATGTGACCGACCTTTTCAACTCCCAACAATTCTCACATGCCACAAGGAGCCAAGACCAATAATAACTACCACTTTCTATCTTTTCTAGGTGTAATAGATGAGTAAGTGGAAGTTCAAAAGGATTTGTTGACATTTAAGTGTTGGAGTAGTTGTGAGATATTTGTGGTTAATTAAAAAAATTCAAAATTTTGATAGCGAGGTCAATAGAAGTCACCATCTTTAGTCAAAGTTTGTTCATTTAATATCATAAATTACAAGTTTATCGTTATTTTCGATGTTTCAGTTAAAAGTTTGTGGAACAAAATATTTGTTTATAATTATAATGGATTCAAACCACAAAAAATATTATCCTATTATCTAAAAAGAACATCAACTACAAAAATCTAAAAGGTCAAAAAGATTAAAAAATATCTTGATAAAAAACTCAAAAGTATGCACTTGAAAATACACTCATACATCTTAACAAGTACTTCAATTTACTTCATTGCTAATAAATAAACATTTTTTAATTATATATAGAAAGCATTTAAAATAAAAGAATTTTAAATAATAATTAATATTTTATTTTCAAAAATATACATATAAAATAAATATTAAAATAAAACTAATATATAAAATGAAATAAAATAATAAAATAAAACTAATTAGCAACATTAATAAAAGCTGGCAAAAAATAAATTAACTTCATGAAAGCATTTTAGTAATGTATGTTGACCTAGTTTCTTGCTTCTATGCCTTTTGTTTATAGGGTCAGATTTTTTGTGCTTTTAATATTAAAAACATTGAAGAATGTTCATTGTAGCAAGTTGTAACTAGCACAAACAAGTAGTGCCACTATTGACAATTGGTTTATTTTTTAATCTAAATGTGGTTTTGGTGTTCAATAAAGTGGCTCAAACTTTTAAACAGGTGTTAGGAGGTTCTAGCCAATTCGAACATCAAGTAGTTGAGAAAAACTTGACAAAAAAGAATCTGGTGTGAGACAATTTTCTAGGCATAAATGCTTGCATTTTACATTCAACCTTGGATACATGGAAATGACTTATAATCAACTTTCAAAAACACTTTCACCTTAGTATCTAAATCTAAGTGTGTAACTTGGTGATATTTATAGATGTTAAATTTTGCTATGCAAGAGTTATAATGGCTACATGTTGTCATTTAGCTATTTTTTAGGTTCTTCAAATGTGTTCAATTTTCCCATAGTTGATAGTTTTTCCTTGGTCTAAAATAAAATTATTTTGAGTTAGAAATTTTAATTATTTTAAATGGACATGTATTGTACTATTATATATATAAATTGGCTCCTAATCTCCTCATTTTATTAAAGGCTATTTTTTGTTTTCTATACTCACCCCATAACAAAAATTTGTTTAAAAGTTTACATATTGATATAAAATTTAGACATTCAATCCCTATAAAATTATAAACTAATAGAAAAATTTAGTCACTTATTTAAAGTGAAACAAGGAAAATATATTGCCATCCATTCTAAAATTTGATTTTCAATATGAAAAAATTACCTAGTCTATTATGTTTTTTTGTAGTGGATTAACCACGATTTCTATAGAATTTTTAAGAGGTCATTTCTTAAAGTATATCCTACACATGGTCCTCAAAATCAAGTTAAGCCATTGATTGGACTCAACTCATGACCATTAAGTAAATTTCATGATTTGATGATATTGATACTAACTTTTGGAAACAGGACCAACAACCTAGAAGTGATGGATTATTAATCAATATGGCTAAGGTTCAATACACAAAGAATTAATATGATTTGGGGTTGGCTTTAATGGTCTATTTTATGTTTGGAATCCCCCATCTTTCTTTCCATGTCTATATTCAACCATGATTATTGCCCTCTCACATGATATCCTCTCTCTACTCAAGAATGATGTACCTCACAAAATCTAGAAGAAAAAATTAGATAGTTCCCAATAAAATTATAACATAATAATTGAAGCACTAATAAAATTTTATTATTTATGAAACATCAATATCTTGACTATAGATCATATAAGGTGATGTGACAAGTCAATATAATAATTAGTGGTTTATACAAGGTACTACCAAAAAACATGATATATTTTTTGGTATAGATCACATTAATGATATGACATGTCAAAATAACCCTACATAAAAATGATCATACAATCTCTATTCCAAGAACTCAATATATAGCTTTTTCATTCCCAATATTTGACTAATGTATCCATAAAACCATGAGATAACTTCTAATTAAAATTTTCCAACATGGACCCATGCATCTCTTTCAAAAATTAATTCTTTCATAGCTAGAATGTAACTCTTGACTCAACCATATGACCCCTAAAACCAAGGGGTTTTAATATAACTCCTAAGAACTCCAACCTAATTCCATAATTACACTTACGCACCTCTTATAGATGACTATATTTAGTTTATTAGAAATTATATTCATAGTCCACCTAGTAACTCCCTATTCATTGACTTACAATTGTCATAAGACCAAACACGCATGTGACAAAGAGTACTAAGGAATCTCAAGATTCCTTCCAAGTTAGGTTCCCTTTTTCATGTGGGAACATTATTTTTTAATATATTCTAAATATTAAATAATCAAAAACTTGGCACTAGGAATTGTAAGGTATAGAATACATACTCGAAATAATTTCCCACTTGTAAAGATTGTAAGAATCACAAGGGATTCTCAATGTAGTGAGGTAAATGATAGGGGTTGATCCCCATCACCATCTTAACTTCTTTGTTCTTATAGTCTTTTCCAATCCATCTCCAATATTCATAGAAGTGTCAACCTTCTCAACCATAACCCTCATGTCCTCTTCTATGTCATAATAAAGTGATATTACACATCAATGTGCTTACTCTATGTGTGAAATGTTGGGTTCTTTTCCAATATGATGTCACTCTAAATATCATGTTGAATCTATATTATAGCCAAAGTAAATCAAATATATAAACATAATCTCCAAAGATAAATTTTATCCTTATAAGCATGAGTAGTGTAGTTAAATTCTACCTTTACTATTGAAAGAGAAACAACAACAACCTATATTTTTCTTAAATAGTTGATCACAACATTGAATAGTGTAGAGATATTCCCACTAGTATACTTATTCACTATTTACACTTGATTTAAAAATTTGGGTCTAAGTAAACTATACCATTAGAATCATAGAGTTTCATGTTTGTTCGAGTGTCAACATGGAGCTAGAAGGAAAACTTTGGCACTTCTTAGTGGGTCATGTTGTAAGAGAAACTATGATTATGACTAAGGGTGATCAAGGATGGAATGGAAAAATTTGGGAATCTTTGGGAAAACATTCATACCTCATAATAATCCAACATTCACCTAGATATGAATAGATATTTTCCCCAGTGAATTCATTAACCACCATAGTTAATGAACCTTTTCCCCTTGATAGAATCAATGAACTCATTCTAGAGTGAGGGAAAAAATGTAGAGTTAAAAGGGTGTTGGTATTTGATCTCCCAATTTGATGATTGGTTTACTATTTTCGAAAAATTGTGTGAGGTTATCTCTCACTGTAATGTGGTTTTATTTCATTGTTTAACTATTGCAAATGTAATGTAACTAGTCTTTTCAAAGTGAGAGTAGTTGTAGATGTATTAGAAGCTCCTAAGAGAAAGGATTTGGAAACCTCCTAAGTAAAAATAACTAGAAGAATAAATTGTTTCAAATGTACCAAGTAATTATATAAATTAAATATGAAACAAAAAATATAGAACAATCCAAACTAAGATATAGATCCAAATTATAAGCAACTAGGACAATGAGAAAAGAAAAATATTTTACACCATAATTTGAATAAATTCACATGAAATTTTTTATTATAAAGGAAATACTAAAATGGAGAGTGTACTTAATAAATTAGAAATATAGTACTGAAAAGGCTAGGAGGTCTAGAGTAGGATTTGTGATGAGTCTAGGGTCTATTTGAAATAAATTTGTGATAAGGGTGTTGCAACACCCCACCTTAATGTGACACTATATTATAGGTGCCAGGGATCTCATAAGTGCTAAGATCCTTGAAAAATAGAGATATACAAATTTCAAGATAACTTTGTGAGTATCTACTAGTCTTGTTTCTCTTGATGGATAGCTTTGCCACTCTAGAACCTCTCAAAATCTAAATTAAAGCAAGGTTAAAAAAATAAAAATCTTGAGATACTTCCTTAGTAAGCCCCCTATTTGGTTTATTGTATCATTCATTAGAGAACTTTCTAATAATTACATGTGTGTGCAACCCTAGGTGTTTAATGTTTGTGATGTGTACAATAATGATGTTCAAAGTAACAAAATCCTAAGGGGATGAGACTACCACAAGTGGGGTGTGATTTTGATGGGATTGGCATAGGAGTTAGAAAGGTTCAAAGAGGATTTGGAAATGATCAAAATATTTTTTATTTGATAATGATAATAATATAAGGCCTATATAGAGTTAGAAAGGCTATGGAAGAGAAAATCGGTTTTCAATGGATTCACAAATGGATACACATATGATAGAGTTATAAAAGGATATGCAGAGAATAAAAAATAGATATGGACAAGAGATAAATGAAGAACATGTTCTATATTTTCATGCATGATTTTATAGTAGGGATTGTAGACATTGGGAGAAGGAACATAGGTATAGCATATGAAAAATGAAACCTATAGAAAGTGTATCAAATTTTGAGGTCAATTCTCCACACATACATTAGGATGAATGGATAGTCCTAAAAACTATTTAGATTATCCTTTTTATAATGCAAGAGATAAGGAATTCAACATACACTAGTTTTACAAGGCTAAGCATTAAACTATTACAAACTAGTGAAAATAAAACTCTAGACAAAAGTTATTACAATGAAAGTTTGACAAAAATAAAAAGTATAAGTTTTGATTATGATTCTATAAATTACAAAAATTCTCACCCTCAAACTCTAGTGCCTAGCACAAATTTCCTTGGAATGCATTGTCATCTAGTACAAAGATAGCAGAAAAAAGTATAAAATGCACAAAATATTATCATACACACACAATAATAGAAATTATGAATTTAAATAACACAAGGAATGTTAAAATACCAAAAATAACAACTTAATTAACCTATTGAAAATAAATATAAATAAGGAGAAGATTTTGGTATTTCTACCTCCACAAAAACTAGGATTTTTGATATACATTGAAAAATATGTGAAAGATTTAATGCAAATTACTATGACAAAGATACAAGTAGATCAATAACAAGATATTAACACCTAATACATTCAATTGCTAATATGAGAGGAAATATAGAATGACAGATAAGAAAAAGGTCACTTTGAAGCTTCAATGAATCCTCAAAATGACTCGTTGCTTAAAGAATGTTGTCGAGATTAAAATATAATAGCATGCACTATGAATATATTGATATGCCTTCAATAGTAGAAAATAGTATTGTTGCTTCAAAGAGTTTCTTTCTTCAAAGTATACATGAGAGAATCTAAGAAAGAGAATGAAAAATCCAATTCAATCCCATGCAAAGCAAGTCAAGTTGATTTTTTCTCAACGTGACTAATGTAGGGACATTATAGGAGAAACAATTGTGGGAAGGCAATGCTCCAACAACCACTAGAATCAAGAATTTTTGCAAGATGTTAGCACACCAAAAAAAAATTTGCATGAAAAGCTCACATTTGGAAAGATTCAGACATAGGATCAAGAACAACATGAAATTAGAACAAAAGCATAATTCAAGTGTTAATATTTTGAAATTAAATTATTTGTATTAAAAGGCTAAAGAAAAGTTGTCATATAGTGTGAAATTGCAAGGTTATGCAATTTTCATTATATTTTCCCCCACTTTAGTAGGCATATGAACTATACTAATAAATGCATGTAAAGTAGAAATTAATAATTACATATGTTACTAGAGGAAACTATAGAGGATGCAAAATATTTCATCTAGGAAGATCATGCCCCCAAGAAGAAGACCTACAAAACAACCAATATATCTTGCACGGAACATAAATATTGTACCAAGACTGAACAAACTCCCATGTTAGATAGAAAAATTGCATCATACATAAGAGAAACACAAGTAAAATACTCAAAAGGAGAGAAAGAGAAGGAAAAGCAAGAGAAGTTATTTAACAAGAATGGCTAGCATACTGTCATACTAACAAGTTACTAATTTGTTTCATTGAACATGAACATCTGAAAACTATTGCACCATTGTAGCCACACATATATACAAGTTTACATTCCTATTATTACTATATTTTTTAAGAATATAATATTCTTCAAAGTAAATTAGTATATAAAATTATGAACGAGAAAACAATTACATTCCTTTTAAAAAAAAGCATCCTCGCCATTGAATTGTCATAATTCAAGATAACGCATAAATTTGAATGCCAATGATAACTATCTAAAGAAGGAAAATTATGTTATAGAAAAATTCACCTGGAACAATTAGATTTTCCTATGCAAACACTTTATCATGCATATCTAAGAATGCAGATTCATGATGTAAACAACTAATTTCATAAATATTTAGACATGAAACATTATTGCAAACATAAGAAACAACTTTCAATGCATAAGTGTGTGAACGTTCTTAGCTCCCTAATGAACAAGCCTTTCTCTCTTGGATCTACCATCCTCTCTCAAGTGATATTCAATCTCTCTCTCTCTCTCTCTCTCTCTCTCTCTCTCTCTCTCTCTCTCTCTCTCTCTCTCTCTCTCTCTCATCATCTAGAGGGGAAGAAGTTAGTCTCTTGCATCTACCTCATTCAAACAATGCAGTAGTTAGTCCATTTTAACATAAGAATATGTATGTACGTATGTATGCACATATATATATATATATATATATATATATATATATATATATATATATATATATATATATTTATATATGTATGTATGTATGTATGTATGTATGTATGTATGTATGTATGTATGTATGTATGTATGTATGTATGTATGTATGTATGTATATGTATATATACATACATATATATATATATATATACATATACATACATACATATATGTGTGTGTATGTGTGTGTGTGTGATTATTTCACTTTTCATAAAGAAATATATTTTACTTTCAACATAGAGTATTGAGATTTAACTAAATCAACCCTTACCATATTACCAATTGATATTGAGCTATTAAAAAACATATTTAATGATCATAATATTAGTCTCAAAATCATAACCAAAATGCAAATCAACATATATCATGGTAAAAAAGGGTGATGGAAAATGAGATGTAACAAGAATGCTTGACCCTTGATCTTGCTACTGACCATTTTTTAAATATGTCATGGTATCTTTAATTTTCCTCAATATTTTTCTTCCATTTTATCAATTGAAAAAATAAATCACTTTTACCATTTGTGTGCAACATTTTACCCCTATAACAAAAGTGTTGCTACAACTGCATTTTTACTTCATAAATAAAAGAAAATGAAACCTCAAAGTTTATCCTCCCACTAATAATAAATACATATTTAAATTAAACACTTCAACTCTCAGATCACCTCAAATTCTTCTTTCTATCCATTCTAGCATTTTTTCAAACAAGTTGTAGGCAACCATTTGCCTATGATATTTGTCCTATAGCCATTTTTCCTTTGAAAGACATTTACAACCCCATACCTCCCACATATTTTAATTTTTAAAAATGGCATGAAAATCGGTCACCAACCTTCTATTTTTAATGACTAGAGCAAGAAAATTGAGTTAGAAAGCTCCAATTCTACATAGTGTTAGGCATTAGATTAAAGAAGAACAAAGATAAAGAAAAATACTAGCACGACGTCTGACCATATAAAATATTGATTAATACCTCCTTTTGGTTCATGCACGTGAAATGGAATGTTTTAAAAGCCAATTTTATCCTAGTTAGTAAAGAATTTGACCAATAAAACTTCATTGCAAAATATTAACCTATGATGAATCACATTCTTGGCAAGTGGATTCCCAGTCAAGCCAATAAAAAACCTTCCCTTAAAATCCCTCTTATGCACACAAAGGAATGTGGTTTTGGCACCTATCAAACAAGTTAGTCAGCAAAGGAATCATTCAAACCCCTAATGCATCATAGATTTTAAGACTTAAGAGACCTTAGAAGTTGCACTGCAAGATAAGTAATGTGATTCCAACCTAATTTAAATTTAATTTGAAATCAAACTTAATAAAATTTTATTTAAGATGCACATCACATATTCGAACTTTGAGGAAGAAATTAAATATTGTAAAACTATAATCCTGCCCCCCTTTGATATATCTTAAACATTAAAACGTTTTAAATATCTTCAAATTTTTAAATAAAATGAGAAATTGGTCATTTAAAAGTATTGTAGGGAAAAATGAGATTGATGTCGGAAGAACACATAGCGTCTGGAGGATGAATTTTTTTACAGAGGGACATTGCTAATGATTTTGATCCTCAGCCTATCTTGGAATTTGCATAACAAACTAAATTATGTCCAGACTCCTTTGTAACAAAGGTCATCTAGCAGATTTTTTTAAAAAAATGTTTTAACCTCAAAAATCCTTCAATGACCACAAAATCAAAACTGAAGGCTCATGATGGGAAATGAAAATTCACATAATCATTGGAATGAATAAATTTACAATTTTTTGACACCTTACGAACCAACTCAGAAATGTATCAATTACGCTTTTGGTTTTGATTGTGTTTAAGTTTTTATCATCAACGTCTCAAATCATCCTCCATGATCTATCATCAAGATGAAAGAGAGCATAAGGAAAAGAATCATGGATACATGATTATCATACTCCATTCTTTTCCTTATTCTGTCTTTCATCCTGATGATGGATCATGGAGTATGATTTGAAACGTTGATGATAAAAACTTAAACACAATCAAAACTAGAAGCGTAATTGAGACATGATTATGGATTGTGGAAACTTGATATCTTTAACAGCTCAGAAATGTTGAAACATTAAAATTGGCCTTAAAATTTGTCTAAGAACCACCAAATTAGGTTTTCATGCACATTATTAATTATTTAAAAAAAAATCTAGATAGATTTTGAAGATGAGCCATGGATTGTGAGATTTTAATGTCAATATTTTTATGCCAACTTACAACCATGGGGCCTAGAAACAAGGTTTTGTCACCAATAGTGGAGAAGAATAAGATGGTGAGCAAAATTCAAGAGTGATTATGGGTGGAGATTATGACATCCTAAAAGTATATTGTTCTTTAGAAAATCAAGAGTTGTTCTAATAGGTTTTGAAAATGGTTTTGATTAATGCGTGTGAAATGTGTGAAGACTTCTTCTTACTATGTTACCGGAACAAAGAAAATGGGTTTTAAAACTCATAAAAGGGTTTTACAACACTCAACCTAACTATTCTTCAAGTATTGAGAGAAGAAAGACTCATTTTAAGTTTTTGTATTTTAGTGTTTTTATGGTTTTGGAAATGTAAAAAGCTTTCTTTTTTAAGTGCACAAACATCAAGCTCACCAAAATGTAGCATATGAGAAATGAAACCTACAAAATGTATATCAACTTTTGAGGTCAATTCCCCACACATACATTAGGATAAATTGATAGTCCTCATAATTTCTTAGATTATCCTTTTTTTATAATTCAAGAAATAAGGAATTCAACATAAACTAATATATTACAAGGCTAAGCATTAAACTATTACAAACATGTGAAAATAAAATCCTACATAGAAATTATTACAATGAAATATTTAAAAAATAGAAAGTACAAGTTATGATGATGATTTTGTAAATTACAAAAAGTCTCGACCTCAAACTCCAGTGCCTAGCATAAATAACTTTGGGACACATTGTCAACTATTACAAAGATGACACAAAATTGCAAAATGCACAAAATATTATCCTATCCACACATCAATATAAACTAAATTTAAATAACACAAGGAATGATAAAATACCAAAAATAATAGCTTAATTAACCTATTGAGAATAAATCTAAATAAGGAGAAGAGTTTAGAAAGATAAAACCAAAATTTTCACTTCTTGTCTTTTAATGTAAAACCTACAAACACATACACAACAAAATAATTTTTTTCATTTGGTTGTTTAGGGGCTTGCCTTGGTCAAGCCCCCATTTTGGTATTTTTACATCCACGAAAAGTAGTATTTTTGATATATAAATTGGAAAAGATGTGAAATATACAATGAAAATTACTATAAAAAAATATTCAATTAGATTAATACCAAGATATTAACACCTAATACATTCAATTTCTAGTATGAAAGGAATATAAAATAATATCTAAGATCACCTTGAAGCTTCAATGAATCCTCAAAATGACTTGTTGCTTCAAGAATATTGTAGATATTAAAAGATAATAACATGCATTGTGAATAGCTTGTCGTGCCTTTGATGGTAGACAATAGTACTTCTACTTCAAATATTTCCTTTCACCAAAGTATGTGTGAGAAAATTTAAGATAGAATAAAAAATCCAATTCAATCCCATGCAAAGCAAGTTGGGTTGGTTTTTGTTCAACATGACTGCATACAGAGCCATTACAAGTGAAAAATCCATGGGAATGTAATGCTCCAATGACCACTAGAATCATTAATCTTTTTAGGACACTAGTGTATCCCATAGAAATTTGTATGAAATACTCTTGTTCAAAGATATTTAGACACATAAGACCACTTGAACAACATGGAATTAGCACAAATGCATAATTTAAGTGTTAATATTTTTAAATTAAATCATTTGTATTAAAAGGATAAAGAGAAGACACCATGTAGTATGAAACTATGTTGTTATGCAATTTGCAACACTGTAGTAGGGATCTTTAGATAATTATAATGTGAGATTGGGAAAATAAACTAGTCAGTGATCAAGAGAATGAAGTTTGTTGGGAATTAAGGTGTCTCAACCTTGACAATTCCTAAGTTGTTTATTTATTATTACTTTTGTTTTTCCCATGGATAAAAATCATTTATGTTATTAAATAATTGTGCTCCATCAAAAAGGGTGTGAGATTTTGAGTTGGCACTTTTGCCACAAGTCGGTGCCTTGAAAAATAAGTTATTAGTTGTCAAAAGATGCCCACTTAGTGGTATAACACGGAAAGCTTGTTTTTAAGGATGTTATGATAGATTGTGTGTGGTTGTAAAATATGTCATGCAATATCAGTTATAACAAATCAAACACACCTTCATGAAATGATTATATAAAAGGAAATAGAAATGACGGAAATAAAAGTTAATACTATCCTCTTAATTCATCCCATGGTTCTCTAAACTCAAGAAACCCTGCAAAATCATGCTCTTAGATCTTATTAGTCTTGCACATGAACTTGCATAATATTGACAACTTAAGCTATGAGATGCTATGATGAAAGTCTACATGCCTATTTTTTTGGATTTTCGATATTTGATGCTTGAAGGTTAATGATCCTACAATGAGATGATAATAAAATCTAGATGTTGAGATGGAGGATGATAATCTAATGGAAATTCTAAAATAAAGATGAAATGAACTAAGCTATCCAAAGGAAAATTGTCATTATAACACTATATGAACTAAAATGCAAAACTAAGTTAACTAATTCTCTTACAAATGTACTAAAATTCAGCAGCATAAACTTGTCCAAATCTTCATGTTGAAAATTTGTAGCAAAGAGTCCTATTATAGATTTTCTAAGGCTCGAGGTGACATGGCAACAATGGACTGTCAGGATTGCGATCTTGCAGCATCAACAGTCAAGCACGAGGAGGTTGGAGAGAATCAAGGAGATGGTTCCCTTCAACAAGACAAATTGCCACGTGTTAAAGGGAATCATAGAGAAGGAAGAGTCATGTGTCTCAGTTAGTTCCAAATTGGTTGCAAATTTGTTGAAGATATTTCATATTTTCTAATTTATAAACTTCAATTTTGTGAGACACATGATGAGGTGGCAGGTGAGTTGGAGGTGGTTAGAGGAAGTATGTAGCAATGCGCTTAAACTGAATTAAAAATTCAATTTAAAAGAAAATGATAAATTAGCAAGATGCCAAATTAATTCATTTGTGCATTTTAACCAATTTCAGAAGAATATGCCAATTTAAGAGGAAGAGGGAAAATCAATTAAATAACAAAATGATTTAATTTGTCCATTTAACTAATTTAGAAAGAAAGTGAATTTTGGAAAAGAAGAATTAGAATATGAACCATATAAATAAATTTAACAATTTATTTATAATAGTAGAGGAATTAAGAATATTAATCAAATAGCAAGTATTTAATTAATATAATGCTCCAGACCATTTTTGTGTGCATACATTTTTCCCCTCTTTGAAGTGATGTGCGTAGCCGCATTGCTTCAAAGAATAAATTTTTCTGACCATGATGAAAAAAAATTGGCATGCCCCAGACTCTGATTTTGCAGCGATGATGAAAGGATGCCCCCTCGGGAGGTAAATCAGGGATTTTTGAATTTTTGATGATTTTAGAAAAAAATTGATAATTAAAATAATTTTTTCAATGATGTGCTGATGATTGATAGATTTGATAAGGATGACCTGATTTATCTCCCGAAAATTAGAAGAGTTTTGCCACACTGCTAATTAGTTGATGAAAAGACCCCTTTGAAAAATTAAATAAAATGCCACCATAATTACCCCTTAATTAACCTTTAAAAGGGTAAAAAGGGTAAAAGATAAGTTCATTTGTAACCTAATCATTTTTAAAAACTAAAGAGCCTACAAAGCAAAGATGGACAGAATTCCACGCCACACACACCGACTCGAGCGATTTCACCACCACTAGTGTTCAGCCGCGTATGGACCTCCGGTAAGTACCCCGAAAACCTCTTTTTGAATTTCAAAAAATTGATTTTTCTCACTTTATTTCCTTTTAACAATTTGAATTATTTCCACGTTTTAGTGCATAGGGTAGGCGAATTAGCGCATAGGAGGCCTGTAATAGCGCATCTCGTTAGGTTAGGACCTTATAATTAGATTAGCACATATGGAACCCACTTCAACGCATTAGGTCCAAAGATTAGCACATTCAACAATTAGTGCATCCATAGGATATAGTCATGCATAGGTTTGATAAAGTAGTGCATCCGAGAAATGACACATCGGGACTGTTTTGGCGCATAGAATTTATTTTCTAGTGCATCGATGAAATGACGCATAAGGACTCTATTCTGGTGCATCCAGCAGTTTTTCTAGCACATATGGTGAATCAACGCATAGAAACCCTATTTTAGCGCATCTAGCCAAAATTGATGTTTTCGATGAATTCCTCATAGATTTTGATGATTGATGATCACATTAGCTGATCATAGGGTGATGCTGATTGATAGGTTGATGATCGTCCTCATGATAGGCAAGGAACGATGAATATGATAGGTTGATTGATCGATTGATTGATGCTCGTCCTCATGATAGGCGAGGAACGATGAATAGGATAAATTGATTGATTGATTGAATGATGATCATCCTCATGATAGGTGAGGAAGGATGACAGGATAAATTGATGGGTCGATCTCATGACAAATGAGAATCGAATAATAAGATAGGTGCTCCTCAAGATTTGATTAGATGATGTGCTTGATTGAATGATTTGTTGACTTTATGTTTGATTCGATTCTAGGAGGGTGGATTAGGGAACCTTTAGGTTCACAAGTGCTTTCCAGGGACATGAGGCATGATCCCACAGCTGACTTTGGTAGATCTTACCATTATAGATTAGTATGGTTTGACTTCATTGATAGATATGCCCCAATACCGGATTAACCGGGGGCTACTGACAACACTTGCAGAGAGGTGGCATAGCGACCACAACACTTTTCATTTGCCGACAGGAGAGATGATAGTGACCTCGAAGGATGCTTATCGGATACTGAGGATACCAGTTGTTGGGAAGCTTGTTGTCTATGATCACAAGGAGCAAGGCGGCACAAATGCTATATGCCAGCTTTTTCATGATGATTAGTTTATCGAGTATGAGATTGCATGGTGGGAGTTGATTGCTACCAGACAGGATTTACCCTGTGTTCTTGCAATATTTATTGGAGGATTTCTCTACCTCGACCGTAGGTCGAAGGGCTTCTCAGTGGGTTGGGGGTGGATTCTAGATAACATGATTGCTCACAACATGAGGTATGCTTGGGGTTCGTGCATGTTGGTACATCTATATCATGATTTGCACTAGGTAGTGTACCTTTGGGTGAGCAGTTTGTCAGCAGGTTGCACACTTTTACAACTCTAGGCCTGGGAGCATATTGTGATTACACAGCCAATAAGAGACATGGCGCAACCAGCAAGACGACTGTACATTTTTGGGTATACAGAGCCACTTTTCCAGCATAAGTTGGGAAAGTTGGAGTATTAGAGGTAGGTCCTAGATGACTTGGACACTGTGATGTAGTGGCCATATTTGGATTGTGAGGCCTGTGCAGAGGATGGTACTGAGTTGCCTTTCACTTTTTGTAGCAGATATTTGATTGGGCGGACACCATACATCATTGAGAGATTCATGTTTGGCAGGGTGCATTGATAGTATGGTCGCATCCAAGGGATGTCACAAGGGGTAATGCATTATGTGTGACACAGGAAAAATATACCAAAGTGGGGGCCAACCCTTGATTATGACGCCGCGGGGTGATCCCACAAAGCTAGTTTACAATTCTGAGAGGAACTGATTTTTGCTGGAATCGCATATTTTTAGAAAATATAATGATTTAAGCCTTTAAAATTTCCATTTTAAGGATTCCAATTGAAGAGGGTTTGATCAAACCACCTTAGATCAAACCCCCTTGGATAGAACCTCGCTAGTTTTAAACCATACCTATAAATGAGTCTCCTTTACACCTACCAAAATGTTGATAAAAAATCACTTTTGATTTACCTTTTGGGGGATCAAATGAATTCATTTAAAATTTATTTCAAATTATTATGGTAGTCCTCAAAATGAGCTATCCCATGAATATAATTTTAATATGTTTTGGTTTTATTATGTATGTGTTTTTTTAGTTTTATTAAACATAAGTTTTTCACCAAAAATCAAGCTCTCTATTTTGCATGTGGAAAAATAGCAAATTATCAAAATATATTTTTTTAAAATATGTTTGTGTTGGGTATTGATGTCCTTGATCCATTAAATAAAACAAAATTGAATTTTGATACATACAGAAAAAGTTATGTTGTATACAGTTCACCTATGTTTGAATTGCAATTGGTTTGACTTTGAAACTCTATTAAGGAAAAAATATTCAATAATAAACTATGATACCAAATTAAAGTGCTAGATATCATAGTTACAAATATAAATTTGAAAAAAAAAGAATTTTATCCTTCATACAAAAAAAGTTATGTTGTAGACGGTGAGCGTCACTTTTTAAAAATGTTGTTTTCTGAAAAAAAACTATTTTTCGTGGGAGATGGAAAAAAAAGTGCAATATTTTTCCAAAAAATTTGAAATTTTTTTTTTAGAATCTACAGACAAAATGTGATGAGACTCTAGTTTTCATCATCTTCAAAATCCTCACGGTTTAGTCGATATAGGTGCCTGAATGTGAATATTTAGTTAAAAATAATAATTTCAGTGTCCAGTTTGGCGAAAAATTGTAAACCACTATTGTGGGATCACCCTGCGTGTATAGAGTATTATGGTCTGCAACCCATATTTTGGCAGTATCATCCAGACATTTTAGATACTCAGATGATAGCGGACTATGCAGAGTATATCCACACACATCCTTTTCCGCAGATTTCTAGTCCCGATGAGTTGGCATCGATTTTGGAGGTGGGGAGGAGATCAGGGTCAGCCATGCAGCCCATAGGAGGAGATGGAGGAGGTAGAGGGAGAGGTTGGAGGTGATGACAAAGGGGATGAGTGAGGAGGGGGAGGTGGATATGGGGGTGGTGATGGTGCTGGTGTACCAGACTTTGGGGTCATCCCCAAGAGATGGAGGTCAGGACCAGGCGAGCAACGACCATTGATAGTGCGAATGCCCTCACAAAGATAGTAGGGACAAATTTTTAGGCTTTGGGGTCAGGTTCAAGAATTGTACACATGTCCAGACACTTCAGGGACAACTTGCCTAGGCCTAGGCACAGATTTAGGAATAGGCTCCGACATAGGTGTAGATCCAAGGACATATGGTATAACTACAGGCCCAGGTAGTGATGCTTACTGCAGAGAGAGATGCTGCTAGGAGGCAAGAAAATTAGGCTATGGCAGTGGATGATAGGCTACAAATTGCAGCTCAGGGTACAAGTACCATCGATCTGGTTAGAGAGCTCAGAGAGTTTGCCAAGGAGGCAGAATACTACAGAGGCAGATATCATGAGGTTGTACTGATAGCGCAATGAGTTAGTTATGCTAGATCCAGATATGGATGCTTGAACTCGCATACTACTAGCAAAGGGGTCACACAGCCACTTCAGCCAGGTGGACCTCCACTAGAGACAGACCATCAGGGGTAGGGCCATTAGGGGTTGGACAGAGACCGGCCACATCAGGTGGCAGCACCACAGGATCTCTTGGACATACTTGATTTTATACTTTGATTTAGAGACTCAGCCTTGTGCTACATTTTTTATGTATCTCTTTCTCAGTTTATATCATTGTATACTTGACATATTTTTATGAGGTTATATGATATGCAACGACGTTCGATGATCTTATGTTGTGATGTTTTATTATGGATGCATTTAATTTATGTTTTATATGAGTATGTCATGTTCTATATGATTATGTTATGAATGCATGTATGGATTATGATGCTTTTATTATGTTTATGAATGATGCATTTATGAAAGTATGATATGGATGCAAATGACACGAGATGTGATTTTTTGTAATTTTGCATATGTATATTGATGTATGGATGCAAAAGGTTTTAATATGGACTTGTAGATGGATGATTATGTGAATGGATATGGTTGGTTTATGGATGCAAATGTGATACATGTAGATGTATGGATGTATGATTTTTTATGTTATGATTAATTTTATGATGCAAATGAAATGTAATGCAGTTTTCTATGTTTTTGGTATTTTCTACGTAAATATGTGAAATGAATTATGATGAATGCAAATGGATTATGATCTTGAATGATCTTATGATGTTATTATGAATGAATGGAAGAATTCATTTATTATGACCTTGATGTATGAAATAAATTATGATGGTATTATGCTTTGTTTTTGGAAATTTTCAAATGCAAATATTATAATGAATATATGAATGATTTGTGATAGTGAATGTATGATAATGCTTTCAAATGAAATGGGATGGAAATGTCAATGCAAATGAATGATTTTTTTGTCATATCAAGTATACTCAATCCTATAGAAAGAAATAACATCAACCTTGAGGATGACCAGCTTAGAAAATATATAATGCAAATGCAGACTAAACTGAATACAATTCTATCAATGCAATGTTGCCAATCTTATTCATTATGCATATTGTCATCATTGAGCGTTTTATTATGTTGAAAGTTAGTACAAACATCGATGGTATAAGTTAGACCACAATACCTGAGTATAACTTCCATACAACTTATGTTGAGATTTGATAATTCAAGATAGCACAAGCATCTAGGTATAATTAGACCAAGATGACCTGAGTATCACTTGTGTAAACAGACAAGAGTTAATCATGTTCCTGTGTCAATTCAGAATGTCATCAATGATACTTTCTAGAGCATGTCCCATGACAATTTTACATAGTAGTAATGATTGAATCACAAGCAGTAGACAAAGAAAAATATCATTCTTGATCATAGTGCCTCTAGTTTGTGACATCATCGAGGTACTCCTGAGAATTGATAATCAACAATCAAGATACATCAATTGAACATTTGTGCTAAAGTGATCCAACCATGATTCAGAAGAGCATCCTTTCGTGATGATCGATTTGATTTGGGTGTTTTGATGTTTGATTCAATTTGCATGATTGATTGGATTGATTGATGTTTGATGCTCAAATTTTGATGGCTATAACGATTGTTGTTTTGATGTTGCAGTTTGTTGATTGCTTGCTTGTTGATTTAAGCTCAATGGTGATTTTATCCTAGTGAGATCAGGATTTTTCCCCCAGTGAGAACAAACCAGACTTTATTATGGATATGTTCAATGAAAACCAAGCCCGGGTAGGACAACCATGTTAGAAGAATATGGACATGAAGCTCGCTGCAAAATAGTTGTGAATGCACAATGGTGGCAAAAGCGGACGGTCAAGACACGTTCGAAATAGACGGAGAAGTTGTCCCATCACAAATAGTGCATGTTTACCAGGTTTTCACCAGTTTTTTTTTAATATGCTATCACCAAGACGCCTGTTTGCCAGGTTTTCATCAGGGTGACCATTTTTTCAAGATTATTTTTGCTTTTTAGGATTTTTTAAGGATGTTTTAACATGCACTGGATGCATAAGGTATAGAACTTCTCCAAGTGAAGGTTGTTCATCGGTTCTTCAAACAAGTCCCCCTCAGGTGTAGATAACTGATATGCTCCCAATCCAAAGATTGAAACCATGACGAAAGGACCTAACCAATTAGGTTCAAATTTTCCTTTTTATTCTCGTTCTTGCTGATTACAAGGATTCTCTTTCAGTACCAAATCACCTACTTCAAATGTCCTAATTTTGACTTTATGATTATAGCTTTGGGACATTCTATGTTGATAGACCTTCAGGTGATCCACTGCCAGCTGATGACGTTCATCCAACAATTCTAGCTTCTACAGTCTAGACACACGGTAATCTTCATCTGCAATGAGACCTTTCAAGGATACCCAGAGTGAGGGTATCTCAACCTCGACTGGCAAGACATCTTCAGATCCATAGACAAGTGCATATGGTGTGGCTCTCGTGGGTGTTCAGATTCTTGTACGATAGGCCCACAAAGCATGGTTCAATTGAACATGCCAGTCATGTCCAACATCGTTGACAGTTTTCTTTAATATTTTCAGAATAGTTTCGTTTGAGGCCTCATCTTGGCCATTCCCTTAAGGGTAGTAGGGTGTAGAAAATCGATGTTGGATATGAAAATTTTCACAGAGTTTTTGTACGTCCTAATTCTTGAAAGGTCTTCCATTGTTAGTGGTAATGGATTGAGAGATACCATATCTGCAAATGATGTAGTTCAGGATGAGCGAGGAGATATGCTTCCCCGTGATGTTGATTAGAGGCACTGCTTCAACCCACTTTGTGAAGTATTTTGTGGTTGTGCTGATGAACTTGTGCCCATTTGACGAAGGTGGGTGAATTTTACCCACAAGATCCAACCGCCATTAACAAAACGGACATGTTGATTCAAAGGGATGAAATTCTTGTGCTAGTGCATGGATAATATTATCGTGGATCTGGCATTTTCGACATGTTTTGACAAATCGAAAAGCTTCCCTCTCCATAGTCGATCAGTAGTATCCCAAATGGAGGAGTTTCTTAGCGAGGGTTAAACCACTTGAATGAGTCTCGCAAATACCCTCATGGACTTCTTGTAAAGTTGTGTCAGACTTGTCGCTTTCTAGACATCATAAGAGAGTTTCGTCAAGACCTTGTCAGTAAAGTACATCTACTATAAGGGTATGATGGGCAGATAAGCAGATGAAATTTTGTTTTTGGTTGCGGGAAATATTAGGAGGAATGGTATTATCTTTTAAGTAAGCGTATATCTTTTCATAGATGGAGGTATTGGCATCGTCTAGGTGGAAAATAAGGTGGGACTCAAAGTCATCGTAGGCGGGGTTAAACATTTTCTCCACCATGAGCTCGTAGCAATTGTGTTTCTCTAGAATCTGCAGTGAAGAAGCAATAATAGCCATAGCATCAACAACTTTGTTGTCACTCCTTGGAATTTGGCCAAATTTGATGTCAACAAAATATTGCTTAAAGTCATCAATCATTTTCTTATAGGGCATTTGTTTCTCATATTTGGTTTGATAATCATTGTTGACCTAATTGATAACTAGTTGTGAATCCCCATAAACCTGGAGCTCTGTAATTTTCCATTCTACTGCAATCTTGATCCCGATAATGAGTGATTCATATTCGGCTATGTTGTCGGTGCAAGGAAACATCTGGTGATAGGATTTTGGAATGGTGTTCCCCAGGGGAGTGATGAATAGGATCCCTGCTCCTGATCCATGTTGAGTGAAAGAACCATCAAAATATAACACCCATTTTTTTTTTGTTACTATCAGGACATCCATATCTGGAAATTAAATATGGAGTGGATGATCGTCATGTAGTGGTGCCTCAGCTAGTTGATTGGTGATGGCTTGCCATTTGATATTTTTCTTGTCGACATATTGGATGTCAAATTCACTAAGTACCATTACCCACTTGGCCAATCTTCCTATCATATTTTCTTTGCTTAAGAGATACTTTAGTGGATCAATCTTGGCTATGAGCTTGACTATGTGAGTCAACATATAGTGTCGCAATTGTTGGATAGAAAACACTACAGCTAGACAAGCTTTCTCAATGGAGGTATAATTGATCTCATATCCATTCAAGTTTCTACTGATGTAATAGATTGCTCTCTCCTTCCCCGTAGAATCTTCTTGTGCCAAAAAGGCTCCCAATGATCGGTCACTAGTGGTGATGTACAATAAAAGAGGCTTCCCTTCTATTGTAGGTTCTAGAATAAGTGGACTTGTCAGGTATTATTTTAGCTGGTTGAAAGAAGCTTCACACTTCTCATCCCATCGAAAAGAAACATTCTTGTGCAAGAAATGAGTGAAAGGATGAGTCTTGTCAGCTAGTTGTGAGATAAATCTTCTGATGGACTGTAATCTTCCTTGGAGGGATCTTAATTGATTGATATTTTTTGGGGGAGGCATCTCCATTATAGCTTTCACCTTTGCAAGGTCTACTTCAATACCTTTCTCTAACACTATATATCCAAGTAGCTTTGATGGCGTTACCTCAAATACATATTTCTTTGGATTTAGGTGAACATTAAACTTCTCCAGGCGAGTGAACAATTTGTCTAATATCTCCAAATATCCTTCTCTAGTGTGGGATTTTGCCAACAAGTCATCCACATAGTCCTCCATGAAAGTATGCATCATGTCATGGAATATAGCTGTCATAGCTCTCTGATATGTGGCCCCCGCATTTTTCAACCTGAAGGGCATGATGTTCCAACAAAAGGTTCCCCACGGGCAAGTGAAAGTTGTCTCATCTTGGTCTTCATGAGCAATCTTGATTTGGTTATAGCTAGAAAATCCGTCCATTAGTGATAACATGCCATGTCCTACTGTCAAATCCACAATGATGTGTATGTTAGGCAAGGGGAAATCATCTTTTGGGCAAGCCTTGTTGAGATCTCTAAATTCGATGCAAATCCTTATGTTTCCATCAGGTTTCAAAACGTGCACAATATTTGATATCCATTTTGCATAGTCAATGGGCCTGATGAATCCAACATCCAATAACTTATTTAGTTCAACCTTCACTAATAGGGCAATGTGCAGATGCATTTTACTCAGATTTTGTTTGACTGGTTTGATTCCTGAAGGAAGGGATAGATGGTGCATGATGAGGTTTGGATCTATCCCTGTCATGTTTGCATAGGACCAAGAAAAATTGACTTGTCGCTCCTCAAAGAATTTGACAAAGTTGGGTTTTTCATGTTTTGTTAATGAATCTGTTAGATGAAGAGTTCTTACTGTTTCTATAGTGTCGACATTGATGGACTATGTTGGTTCAATCAAAACTTTCAATCTCTCTTGGAAATGCTCTGGGAGAGTGTCAAATTTTCCATCCTTTGGTGGCTCAGAAAGGTTTTCACTGTCGGATGCACTCTTTATTTTTACCATTTCCTGATCTGATACTGCCATAGAATGGTTTTCACCATCAGATCTTTCTTTTGTTTCATTTATTTTGCAGTTGGGAAATTTGACACTCTCCTATTGTGAAGCTTTGCTATGATATTCAATAGTGGAGACTATTTTGGGATTACCAACGTAAAGGAAGTTCACGATGGCCTCATCGTTCAAAAAAGTGGGGATATTGATAGGTTCGGTTTGCTCCCAATCCATTAGTTCAGGATGCAGTAATGGTAGAGTGTCGCCATATGGGTTTAAGTCAGAGGATGTAAGGGTCCTAATGGAAATTTTATCGTCAAATAATACTATGGCCAAATCGAGGTCTATGATGTCGTTCTCTTCTGAATGATCTATCTCGCTATGAGTATGATCATCTTCACTTGAAACATCAATATCGTGCGATCCTAATTCAAGTGGTCTAAGTCTCGAGCCTTGTCCCTCCTCAAGTGTGGGAGTATACTTATGTATTACATCAACATCCTCGTCATGGCATTTCTTCTGACAATGAATCCCATTCATATTTATTGGAATCAAACTCATAAACATCACTTTCTTGTAGTTGTAGAATTTGTTCAACAATTTTTTGTTTTGGGTCTTCCTTTGTTTCTTCCTTCTATTGACCTTCCCTATACCCCAACCCAGTTTTGTCCTTTGGATTGGTTATAATGGTTTGGATAGGTTCTATGATACCCTCTTTTCTCTTTCCAATAGGTCTTATCCATCATAATCTTCTCCGAGATTGAGAACCCTTTTCCATACTGATTAGTTTAGAAATTTGTTGTTGTTGTTTGGGAATCAAACTCATCTTTGTAGAGCCAATTCAAGATATCTTTGTCTTTAGATTCTTCCTCTTGAGTGCTCTATTTTATGAATCAACCATCAAAAAGGATGATCGGCTGGGAGGATGATGAGGTCAATGAAACTGACCATATGATTTTGGTAACATTAACTGCGAGAGGCAGGGGGATTTTTCAATGGATTATTCACCAACACCCTTATCCAAGTGACCTGGAATTTCTCTTCAAATTGTTTGGTCATGGCATTGAGCCAGGCTTCAAAATTGGTAGATGTAGAAGGACTAGGTTCTTCCTTTTTCTCTGGTTGTTTGGAATATAAACTTGACTAAATTGCTTCATGGGAGGATGTGGATAAAGGATTAACTTGATTGGAACTATTGGGAGTATCGGGAGTGGAATTAGGAGCTTCACGGTTATGAGGCACAAATACATCTTGGATAGCCTTGAGGGCATTGCATTGTTGCAAACTATTTGAATCAATAGGAATAGTGATTTCTAGTCCATTACAGGGAAGCTTTAGACATTAATGATATGTTGAGGGTACAACCTACATTTCATGGATCCAAGGATGACCCAAGAGTATGTTATATGTCAAATCCTTGTCCAAAACTTAACAAACCACATTCTTTTGAATTGGACCCACCTGAATGGGAAATATAATCAAGCTTTTTGAATCTCTCTCTTCATCATCATATGCTTTGATTGTGATTTTATTTCTTGGATCTATTGCATTTTTAGAGAACCCTAGTGCACAAACAAGTTTTAAAGTACATATATTGAGTCCAACTCCTTCGTCTATAAGGACACGCTTGACATGACTTTTATGGATCAGGACTTTGATATGAAGGGTTGTGTTGTGAGGATGAGTGAGGGATAAATCATTATTCTCTGAAAAGGATAAGCAGTGAGGAGCGACTAGGTGTCCCACCATGGCCTAGAAAGTACAGACTTCCAGATCATTTGGCACTGTCGTGTCAACTAGGGATTTTTTGAGAATATCTTTGTGAGCAAGAGAGATTTTTAAAAGCTCCAATATTGATATTTGTGTGGGTATTTTCTGGAGTTGATTGATAATGTTGTATTGATGAGATGTAGTAGCAAGTGTTTTGGAAGCACTGCCCTTTAAAACATATTTGGTTTGAGCCCTTGTGGTCACGTTTACTGGCACATTGTCTTGTTTTCCATTGATTTTGATGACATTAACTTGATTATCCATTACAACTGTGTTGTGCAAGATATTGAGGATTTGATTAAAAAGGATATTGGTGTTGTTGATTGGATGATTGGTTGCAACAAGACCTAGTGGGTTATGGACTTCAATATCGTTTGCATGATCTTCGACAGCTGAAATATTAAGGATAACGGTATCCTGAACATAGTTTAAGTTCTTTCATTTTCCATTATTGTTAGAAGATTCTCCTTTGTCATAATTTGGTAAAGGGTTTTTGAATACCCCATGATCAGTGTTAGTTTGAGGCTCCTCAATCCTTATGATTTTTTTTTCAATCAAATCTTGTATTTTATGCTTTAATTGCATGCAACTGTTGGTGAGGTGACCTTTACATCGATGAAATTCACAATAATGGGCTTCATTCAACCAGGATGATTTTACTTTGGGCTCAAAATCTTGGGTATCAAGTAGAGTGATGATATTTTCCGCAATAAGTTCCCTCAGCGCGGATTCATGTGACTAACCCAAAGGTGTAAACCTTCTACGACTGTTTGATGTTTGATCATTTTGATTATCTCCCTAGTCAACATTTTGGTTGTTGTTTTGGTTGGCAGTTTGGTTGGTCTTTTGATTTGCGTTCGAGGAGCTCCTTAAGAAATTGAAAACCAGTTTGGCATAATGCATTTCAACAAAGGTATCATTGCCATTATTTTTATACTTTTGCCAAAATTTTGTTTTATCATTGTTGGAGGAATTAGATGAATTGTTTTCATTATAGATCTTTAGAATTCCTCATTTGACTAAAGCCTCCTCAATCTTGATTCCATTTTCAATCAATTTCTCAAAGGTTGGAGGGCATTGTAAGTCAAGTCTATAACTCATGTTATCATTTAGGTTATCAATGAATACCTCTATCTTTTCCTTTTCCAGTATGGGTCAGGGATATCTTGCGAATAACCTTCTCCATATTTGTAAGAATATGAGGAATGATTCTCCTTTCTTTTGTTTCACATTACAAATTTATTTCATCGTGATTTCATGTTGAATGTTATATGAATATTGGGTAATGAACTTGTTTACTAATTCCTCAAAAGACTTGATCCCTGAAGGAAATTGTGAGAACCGCTACATGCATTGACCTCCCAAAATACATGGGAATAATCTCATTAAATATGTATCCTCATGGGAAAATTCAAGACTCATCGTTTGAAATTCCCTTACATGATCTATCGGATTAGTTTTCCCATTATACTTGTCATATTTGGGAAATTCGCAATGTTTAGGGAATGGTATCATGTTAATGCTTTGATTGAATGGATAGGGACATATATCTTGTATGGAATATCTCTTAGTAGCCTCAGTTTGCATGTTTTGCATTTGTTCTTGAAGAGTTTGGATTTGTTGTTTCAAAATGTCCATGGGATTGTTGGTTTTCACTTCATTGCTTGATTCAGTTTGTGTCTCAGTTTCTGCTTTCTTTGGATTTATTTTCAATTCAAGTTAATATCAAAATCATCGGGTAACTTGACTCCTTTGTTTGCCAACATTAAGAGGTATCTTTCTCCATCCTTTTCAAAAACCTTTTCTAAGAATTTATGGAAATTTGGATCTTGTTGGGCTTGTTGGACATCTTCTTCATTTACCTCATCAGTATTAGTTGAATGTATATTATGAAAGGGATTATCTTCTTGTTCAACCATGGTATCTTGGGTTCCACTTCCTTTTCCTTGAAGTTTCAGCTTTTGTGATCTTGTTTGGACGAGCATACAAGTGATGATAATGTTCTAAATATTTGACCAAGGTTTGAGAGTGCCAAAAGAGATTGGTTAAGAATCTGGTTAAGCAAGCTTTATTTTAGGATGGAGGATGACGAATCCTGGTAAAGGATGATAAATCCTGATGGTGAAATGCGACTGCTAAATCATATATTTGATGTGATAAGGAAGGCACTTTGAGATGTTTGGTCAAAGATTAGATGAAGGATTTTAACTTGAGAATGCTAGTTTTGACAAGATTGAGCTCTATTGTATAAATTGATTACGATGATTGGAATATTGAATTGTTGGTTGGGGAATGAAAGAATGACGAAAAGGCTAACTATGATTATGTCTTTGTGAAAGATCCCTTCGTTGATAATAAGCTCATGAAGATAAAGGCTCTAGAGCAAAATCGTCAATATATCCTCTATCAAAGTCGTGATACTTATGGATAAAGGTTCAATAATCGAGCAAGAATTTCCTACTTTGATACAAGAAGCGTCTTCTTTTCAAAAGATTCTTATAGCCAAGGTGCTTCTTCGGTTTCTTGATTCTTTTGGTAAGGGATTTCTTGAGAAATTTGGTTGATTTCCAATCCCTCAACATAAACTTTAGGACAATGAAAAGGTGTTGCTTAAGAGGGAAAATCTGAACTAGATGTTGATTGGCAAAAAGGAGGTCAAATTCAAGTTTCAGTTTGAAAATTTTCCAAATGCGCTAAAATGGGGCTCAAATGCACTGAAACTCAAATGCGCTACAGAATGGTTCAGATGCGCTACATGAAAGTCTAGATGTGCTAGAACAGGGTATTGGTGCACTGAAGAATGGTCTGAATGTGCCATAATAGGGTATGAATGCATTGAAAGAGCATAGGTTGGGAAATGTAAGTGGGATGCACTGAAACAAAAAATGAATGCGCTAGATAATGGTCTAAATGCGCTGAAACAAGCACTGGATGCGCCAAAATGGAAAGTGTTCCTATTTTTTTACAGTTTGATAGATTTTTCTTGATTATTGACAATGAATTTGGACTGTTTAAGTTGGATTTTATTCTGAATTAGTGATTGAACACATTTGTGTGATCTTTTCTTTTGAAACTGGTTTAAAAACACATTGGTAAAACACATCAATCAAGTATGTTCCCTACGTTGTGTAAGACAATATTCTTTTGGGTTCCACACGGATTTTACTCCAACCGCATACTCTTAGCGGATGAATTCAGAATCCTGGCTGCATGGGCTCCCCCTTACAGTGCACTCACTTCTCAGACCAACCAAGCTTCCAACTCCCATGAATCTCTCATGGCAAGTTGATCATCTCTACTAAAAATTGTAAAAATGTGGATGCCTTCACAACGACCGTTGTTGCACCAAAGAATAGATAGGGTAATTTTTGGCAAACTACAACAAAGAGGTTTTTAGTAAGGGCATTTTGTTATGGGTTTTTCTATACATACAACAAGATTAGCCCTGTTAAGGAGGACTCCCAATCTGTAAAGGTTAAGCTCTACAAGTTTTTACGTACCTCACGGGTACTGAGGGAATCACTTATCGGCATAACCATTCATGGTCATTGAACTTTCCTCAAGTCCTAGTTTTATATATTGGTTGGAAGGGCTTGGCCTTAGCCTGTTACCAGTTTGGGTCGTTCCCTCCTTTCAAAGTGGGGAGGCAGGCCCTCTAAGGTTAAAAATAAAAATAAAGTGAACGGGTCTAGCTTTCTAATCACCCAGTTAAGGGGAGAGCATACTCACCTACCAT
This sequence comes from Sequoiadendron giganteum, assembly GCA_007115665.2. Lineage (NCBI taxonomy): Eukaryota > Viridiplantae > Streptophyta > Pinopsida > Cupressales > Cupressaceae > Sequoiadendron > Sequoiadendron giganteum. Next base: position 130,499,251 of record CM021103.1, on the reverse strand, counting down.
CCCAAACACAACAAACATGGTTATAGTACATTAACCTTCCTAGTTATGCTAGATTCCTAACTTAACCAAAAGAAAAATAACAATTATATTTAACCCTGTAGACAACAGTTAGTAGTTTTATTCCATTTTTCTTTAACAACGGTCTTTTATGTGTTTCAACAAGGTCTTTGATTGCATGAAAGGTTCCTGGAAATAGGAAAATAGAGAATCAATTTCAGGAATCTGGAAAATCTATAGTAAAAACTAGATGCGCCATTACAATAACCAAATGCGCTAAAAATCAGACTGAATGTGCTAAACTATTGAATGCACTGAAAGAATAACCAAATGTGTCGAATGATCAAATGAACGCGCTAAACTAGAAAAGTACATATAATAATTTAAAAATCCCTAATGCATTGAAATAGTAGCAAGATGCACCGGAACAGAGACCCAACGCACCGAAACAAAAGTTGAATGCATTGGAAGAACAACCCAATTCGCCGAAACAAGAAACTCAATGCGTCAAAACAAAGTCTGAATGCGTCGGAAAAAATTTTGTATGTGCCATTTTAGATATTTTGACGGAACTTGCAAAATAAAACTTGATAGAAAATAGATTAAATCTAGGGTTGGGCCCCACGGTGGGCACTAATTTATGTTTGGTTTTAAAATTTATCCTGTAATGTAAGTTATAACAAATCAAAAACACCTTCATGAAATGTATTATATAAAAGGAAATCGAAATGGAAAAAATAAAAGTTATGAATATCCTCTTGATTCATCCCATGGTTCTCTAAACTCAAGGAACCCTACAAAATCATGCTCTCAGATCTTATTAGTCATGCACATGAACCTGCATAAGACTAACAACTTAAGCTACGAGATGCTATGATGAAAGTCTACATGCCTATGATTTTGGATTTTTGATATTTGATGCTTGAAGATTAAATGATCCTACAATGAGATGATAATAAAATCTAGATGTTGACATGGAGGATGATAATGTAATGGAAATGCTAAAAGAAAGATGAAATAAACTAAGTTATCCGAAGTAAAATTTCCATTATAACACTAATGAACTAAAATGCAAAACTAAGCTAACTAATTCTCCAAATTCTCTCACAAATCTACTAAAATTCAATAGCATAAACTTGTCCAAATCTTCATGTTGAAAACTTGTAGCAAAGAGTCTTATTTATAGATTTTCTAAGGCTCAAGGTGATGTGGCAACAATGGACAGTCGAGATTGTGATCCTGCGACATCAACGGTCAAGCACGATGAGATTGGAAAGAATCAGGGAGATGGTTCCCTTCAACAAGACAAATCACCACATGTTAAAGGGAATCACAGAGAAGGAGGAGCTATGTGTCTCAGTTAGTTCCAAATTGGTTGCAAATTTGTTGAAGATATTTCATATTTTCTAATTTATAAAATTCATTTTTGTGAGACACATGATGAGGTGGCAGGTGAGTTGGAGGTGGTTAGAGGAAGTATGTAGCAATGTGCTTAAATTAAATTAAAATTTCAATTTAAAATAAGATGGTAAATTAGCAAGATGCCAAATTAATTCATTTGTGAATTTTAACCAATTTTAGAAGAATATGCCAATTTGAATTTAAAAATTCAAATTTAAGAGGAAGAGGGAAAATCAATTAAATAACAAATTGATTTTAATTTGTCCATTTAACTAATTTATAAAGAAAGTGAATTTTGGAAAAGAAGAATTAGAATATGAACCATATAAATAAATTTAACAATTTATTTATAATAGTAGAGGAATTAAGAATAATAATCAAATAGCAAGTATTTAATTAATATAATGCTCCAGACCATTTGCATACAGATTCTATAACAACTATAAGGGATAAAAGTGGGGGATATCATTTTGGATGTGAGAATCATCTATGACACGCATACGATAATCTTTTCATAAATATTGATGGTTTATGATGCATGTAAGAGCATCTCTTATTTTATAGGGATTCTTATGACATCTTGTAAGAAGGTGTAATGTCATGTAAGAGACCATGTTTAGCATGTAAGGGGTCGAGTAGATTTTTACCATGGTATTTTTGAACTTTGTATTGACCCATGGTAATTTTTTATGGTGGTATTTTGAGCCCCCATGAGTCTATATATTGAGGGGTTGAGTTGGAGACACTATGAGATGTTTTATAGGTACACAGATACTGTCAGATTGAAGAGGAGTTAAAGTGGATGTATTGTAAACGTACTTGTTGTTAATACAAGTTATTCATCTCTTCTTTGGTGGAGTTTTTTTCTTGAAAGGGTTTGTCCACGTTAAACATTGTGTTATGTGTTGTGTTTTTTGTTCTTTGTTTTTCATTACTTACAGTTGTTTAAATCTTCATATGGTTTACACTGCATAATATAGTTTACAATAATTTGTTAAAGCTTCCATTATTTTTTTTCCTCTACTATTTTTCTAACATTTATTATTAGAGCCTAGCCAGTTCTGTGTTCTAGGTGCTAGAACGAAGGTTTTTTGAGTTTTAGTGGGAGTTTTGTTGAGCTATTTTTTGTAGTATTTTGTGTTTAACCATGGCTACAACTTCTAACTATTTGGATATTGAAAATTTTAACAAAGTTGGTTTTGAGTTGTGGAAGCTGAAAATGGAGGATCTCCTTAATGAATGAGATCAATGGGTGGCTATAACAAATGAAAAGAAAACCGGAGAAAATGAGTAATGAAGATAGGTAGAAGACAAATAAAAAGGCATGTGGTACTATCGGATTGTGTCTTTCTGATTATGTTCTTCTAAATGTCTAAAAGGAAAAAACTGCATATGCTTTGTGGAACCAGATAGGTGATATCTATCAAACAAAAATTCTGGTAAATAAACTCTACTTGAAGAGAAAGTTATTTTCCCTTGAGATGAGGGAAGGTGAATCTATAGTCGAGCATTTAAATTCATTTAATTTGGTTTTGAGTCAACTAGCCTCTATTGATGTTAATGTTGAAGAAGAAGATAAATACATTATGCTTCTTTATTCTTTACCTGAGTCTTAGGATAAGTTTGTACTTGCTATCACTGCTAACATGGAAGATCCAAAGATGGATGCTGTTGCATCAACTTTGTTCTCACAAGAAATGAGGAAAAAGGCAATGGATAGTACTGGTTATGCTCTCAACATAAGGGGAAGGCCTAAAGAAAGAGGGTCTAAAGGAGATAAGAATGAGACTAAGGATAAGTCTAAGGGAAGATCTAAGACTCCTGGAAAGAAGAATAGAGTGAAATGTTGGAATTGTGGAAAAAGAGGACATGTGAAGAAGGAATTCAAAAATCCAAAGAAAAAAGTTGATTCTTGTATACAAATTCAGGTGATGAAGATTTGGTTTCTTGTCTTCATACTATGACTAATGAAAATTAGTTGATTGATTTAGGAGGCTCATTTCATATGACTCGTCACTCCTCACAAGGATTGGTTTACCACATATGAAAAATAGGATGGAGGAAAAATCTACCTCGGTGATAATTCTTCATATCCTATTGTCGGAAGGGGAAAGATATAGTTATGTTTTAGTGATGAGAGGATTAAAACCCTCCTTGGTGTTTTACATGTTCCTGGAGTAGCTAGAAAACTGATTTCAGATTTGAAATTGAATGATTTGGGAATAAATGTAACATTTGATAAGCATGGTTGTAGATTGGTAAGAGGAATTTTGGTGATAGCAAGAGGGAAAAGGAAGGGGACTTTGTTTAGGCTTGGAGCCACTACTATTGTTAACTCTACCAATGTAACTGAAAAATCTAAAAATACTTGTATGTTTTGGCATCGTAGATTGGGCCACATTAGTGAGACTGGTTTGAAAACCATTTTGAATAAAAAGTTGTTAGATGGTTTTTCCTATTCCGATGAGAGTTTTGATTTCTATGAATTTTTTTTGTTTGGTAAACAAAAATAAAATCATTTCCTTCAGGCAGTACTAAATCTAAGAATAAATTAGAATTAATTAATTCAGATGTATTTGGTTCTGTGGATGCAAAATCAATTAGAAAATCCAGATATTGTGTCTCCTTCATTGATGATGTTACAAGATATACCTGATTATATTTTATGAGGCATAAATCTGAAGTTTTCACTAATTTCAAAGAATTTAAAGCCTTAGTTGAAAAGCAAACAGATTGTAATATTAAGGTTTTGAGGTCTAATAATGGAGGGAAATATTGTTCTAAGGAATTTGATGAATTTTGTAAGCATGCAAGAATTGTTAGACAAAAAAATATTCCTTACACTTCTCAACAGAATGGAGTGGTAGAAAGGATGAATCAATCAATTATGGAAAGAGCTAGAAGTATGATAAATAGTTCACGGCATGACAAACGCTTTTGTGTAGAAGTTGTAAGTACAACTTGTTACTTGTTGAATAGATCTCCTTGTATGGCTCTTGAAACAATACCTTATGAAATATGGACAAGTAGGAAACCTTTTGTTTCACATTTAAGGGTATTTGGTTGTGAGGCTTATGTTCATGTGCCTAAAGAAAAAATGAACTAAGTTGGATCCAAAAGCTGAAAAGTGCATTTTCATTGGATATGGCGATAATGTAAAAGGTTATAAGTTATGGAATCCTCTAACCAGGAAAAATATATTTTCTAGAGATGTGATTTTTAGGGATCTTAGTGTTATTTATGATCTTGGACAACCAAAGGAAATATATAAGGAAAAAGAGAGTGCATTTTGAAATTAAGCAAGTAGATGCACCTCAGGAAGAACAAAGAGTTGTACTTGAGGATGAGGAGGAAGAAGATGAGGTTTTAGATGAAGTTATTGATCAAACCAAAGAACATGAGGAAGAAAAAATCAGGAAGAGGTTGAGTAAGGTCAAGAACAACAAGAGCCTAATACTCCTATCTCAGAAGATCCACAAGACAACAAAATCTAGTTGACAGGTATAACCCACCTAATTTTTGTTGTATTTTTACTTTATTAAGTGCTGACGATGAACCTAGATCTTACAATGAGGCTCTATCTTCAGAGGAAAATGAGCCTTGGTTGTAGGTTATGCAAGAGGAGATGATGGCATTGGAAAACTATAACACTTGGGATCTTGTTAGTTTTCCCAAAGGAAAAAATCCCATCAAATGTAAATGGGTATTTAAAAAGAAATTTGGAGCATATGGTCAATTAGAGTCGTATAAAACTAGATTAGTGGCTAAGGGATACTCTGAGAGAGAGGGAGTTGATTTTGGTGAAATTTTCTCTCCTATCGCTAAATTAACTTCTATTAGATTCTTGTTATCTATTATTGTTGCTTGTGATTTTGAGAGAGAGCAAATGGATGTTAAAAATTATTTTTTGCATGGGGATCTTGATGAGGAGATTTATATGTGATAGCTTGACAATTTTATTGTGAAGGGAAAATAAAATTTGGTTTGTAGATTAAAGAGATCTTTATATGGTTTGAAATAATCACCTAGGATGTGGTATCATAAGTTTGATGCTTTTGCTTTAAAGTTGGGTTTTCTTAGGAGAAAAGAGGATCATTGTGTGTACATTAAGGTTATTGATGATCAGATCCTAATTATTATCTTGTATGTTGATGATATGTTATTTATTGGTAACAACAAGGTGATGATTGGTGAGCTCAAGAAACCAATTTCTGGAAAATTTGATATGAAGGAATTAGGGGCTGAAAAATACATTATTGGGATGGAAATCAATAGGGATCAGAGTCACATAAAGCTTTGGTTGATTCAGAGTAAGTATGTTGATACCATTTTACAGAGGTTTAATATGCATAACTGTAAGCCAATTTGTATTCCATTTACGACTGGTACTAAATTGAGCTTAGATATGTGTCCTAATACTGATGATGATTATGAGGATATGTCTAAGGTTCCTTATGCTAGCGTTGTTGGTAGTTTAATGTATGTAATGGTTTGCACTAGACTAGATATAGCCCAAGTATTGGGAGTTCTAAGCAGGTTTATGTCTAACCCGAGTAAAGAGCATTGGGATTTTGTTAAGAGAGTATTTAGATATTTGTGAGGTAATTTTGATTATTATTTTATTTATCATGGTACTGATAATGTGATAAATTCATTGGACATACATGGATTTGTTGATGTAGATTGGGCAAGTGACCTGGATAGTCGAAGGTCCACTAGTGGGAATGTGTTTACTCTATTTGGAGGAGCAATGATTTGGATGAGAAAAAGGTAGGCTATAGTTGCTTTATCCACCATTGAAGTAGAGTATATGGTTGCTACTCGTGTCTCTAAGGAGGCAATTTGGTTGCAAAGGTTGTGTACATGTATTGGTTTTGATTGCAATACTGTTTAGATTAACTGTGATAGTCAAAGTGCAATTCATTTGGCTAAGAATCCGTTATAGTATGCTCAAACTAAACATGTTGATATTCGATATCATTTTGTTCATGATCTGATTGCTAATGGTCAGATTGAGATGAAGAAGATTGACACACAAGAGAATGTTGTAGATGTTCTTACCATAACTATGAGCACAAAGAAATTTACTTGGTGCAGGAAGGCCATGGGCCTTGCTACTTGTACCTAGTTGATTCCATGATGGTGTGATTCCCCTAGCTCTTGCAAGGTATTCGAAAAGTGGGAGAATGTTGGGAATTAAGGTCTCAATCTTGGCAATTCCTAAGTTGTTTATTTATTATTACTTTAGTTTTTACCATGAATAAAAATCATTTATGTTATTGAATAATTGTGCTCCATAAAAAGGGGCATGAGGTTTTGATTTGGCACTTTTGCCACATGTCGATGCCTTGAAAAATAATTTATTAGTTTTCAAAAGATTCCCACTTAGTGGTATAACATGGAAAGCCTATTTTTAAGGATATTATGATAGATTCTATGATAATTGTAAGGGCTAAAAGTGGGGGATATCATTTTGGTCGTGAGAATCATCTATGACATGCGTAAGAGAATTTTTACATAGCTATTGATGGTTTATGATGCATGCAAGAGCATCTCCTATTTTACAAGGATTCTTATGACATCTTGTAAGAAGGTGTAATATCATGTAAGAGACCATGTTTAGCATGTAATGGGTCGAATGGATTTTTACCATGGTATTTTTGAACCTTGTATTGACCCATGGTAATGTTTTATGGTGGTATTTTGAGCCCCCATGAGTCTATATATTGAGGGGTTAAGTTGGAGACACTATGAGATGTTTTACAGGTACACACATGTTGTCGGATTGAAGATGAGTTAGAGTGGATGTATTGTAAACATACTTGTTGTTAATACAATCTATTCATCACTTCTTTGGTGGATTTTTTTCCCGAAAAGGGTTTCTCCACGTTAAACATTGTGTTATGTGTTGTGCTTTCTATTCTTTATTTTTTCATTGCTTACAGTTGTTTAAATATCCACATGGTTTACACTGCATAATCTGGTTTACAGTAATCTGTTAAAGCTTCCATTATTATTGTTCCTCTACCATTTTTCTAATAAAGTATACAAGAGTTACATGGTAAAATAATGATGGGTATTCCACTAAACTTACAAGATTTAGGTTTTCAATATTTAGTTCACTTTCTAATGTTATTTTCTTGCAACTCCCTATGTGCTAAGAGTAAATTAATATACTAATTCCTATATTTTTTTATTGAGATGACATAATGAGTGTTTGGAAGAAAGAATAGGATTTTAAAAATGAATTTGTATTATTATTTGTGGATGAATCACCATTAGAAACTTGACAATAATCAAGGAACAAAATAAGGGAAACTATTTTCTTACATATTCAAACGATGTCCCTAGAATTTTGGGGTGTTACGACATAGGTTCCAAGTTCCTAATGGCACTATAGTCCTTTATAATAGTGTTGTTGAGACTTTATGAGTAGATTGGGTATGATTTTTTAATTTTATGGTTCTTGCAAGGTCATTTTGTGATTATCAAGGAGGCTAGAAACATATGAAAATTATTCCTTAAAAATTAGGGGAGTGGGCAATATCATGAGTACCAAAACATAAGGGAGATATTTCAAAGGAGGAAATTTTTAACCTTACATATCCCCTCACTTAAGTGGGTCTAATGAAAATATAGTGAATTGACATGCTAAAACAAGATATACTAACTAAAATTAAATAGCATTGTATAATTCCTATAATATTTTTCTTCATCATTTTTATTGGCTCTTCCTTTACTTTCACATGTGGTAATATATTCCTACAATGCACAAAGACACATAGATATTATAAAAAAATCAATGTTATAAATCATCAACTAGAGCCCCGTTAATCTAGATATGATGAATAATTTCTTGTAAATTTTTAGATTTCAAGGTATTAAAAAAAATTGATCCCTTTATCACCCTCTTTTAATTAGTTTATCTTAGCTCTAATTTTGGCTCGTTGGGCATGGTAGTTTTGGATACATCTTAATTTATGTTTAACATAAAAAATAGTACTCTAGAAAAAATTATCATTTGGTCTTTTTGAAGATGGCTTTCCTAGAAAATGAGTTTTTCCTCTAAGAAAATTTTATCTTTTATTCTATTAAGATCTTTTTTGTGCCAATAGTTATGAATAAATTACTTCGTTCACTCACAAAATTGTTCTAGTAATCAATATTAGAGTAAGAATAAAAGGAATTCTTATTAATGTTTCTAATAACGACAATACCATCAATATAATTTTGATGTTTTAACTATCTTAAATTTAATTTAAAGTAGTTATCTTTCCTACATCAAGTAGAGGAAGACTAGCCTTTCACAATGTTAGTAGGATATAGGGTAGAAACCAAAAGTTGCTGCAAGATATCGCATAGGACTTACGAAACCTAAGGTCGATAGGGAAGATGGAGTAAAAGGTTCCCTATAAGGGTCACGTCTCTTTAGGAGACAAAGTATGAATATATGTGTAATAGATATAGGAGATAAGGACAAGAATATGGAATAAAATATAATACAAAGAAAAGACTAATACCTACCATTGTATCTATCATATGAATCTATAAATATACGGGGTTATAAATATTGAATCAAATCATGTATTATAAATAAATGTTTCCTTTACCTAAGTTCATATGGAACATTGGTAGATATGGTTTTTCCTTCCACACTTACTCTTTTCTCTCACCATGTCCTTCGGGGTATAAATAGACTACATAAGGGATAACAAGGTACCAATCTTTGGATTGTAATTCTTCATTTCCTCTTTCCAATATTGGTTCTATTATCGGGACCTTGAGTGAACAATGAATAAAATACATGGTAAGGAGAAGAAGTAGTAACAACATAAAAGAGGATTGTGACAACAAGGGAAAAAGATTCTATAGACACGACTCTTAGGTACTAACCTTGTGAGAGAGGGAAAGGAACGTAAGGGATGACAAATGGAAAGGGGGGGGAACCTGAAAATATTCTTGAAAAGAGGTGATTGTTCATTTAATTTAAAATAACCATAGGAGATATAAGAATTAATAGAAACCCAAACCATACAAACCCATGAAAAAAGGAGATAACAAAAGGAAAGATGAGATTATTGAAATAATTAAGTTGGCAATGGAAATGAATACAAAAGAGAGAAGATTGAAAGAAAAGATACCACAAAAGGATAGAAGAAGCAAGGAAGAGAGAAATAAAATATGACACGAAGATAACATAAAAAATATAAATAAAGTAGAGAAGTGTGTCACTGAGGGTGTTGCTGAGTGTGCCATTATGGGTGCAACCAAGTATGAAAATTATACAAATAAGTTATAGCATGGGAAGAATAAATAAAATTATACAAAACATAGAAGGAGAAATCGAAGATAATGGAAAAACTAAAAAAGTTTTTAGAGCAAGAATTTATAAGGATCATGACACCACCCATAACCAGAACATCAACTAACTATCTAGATTGGGTAATCATTCAACTAAGGATATATAGATATTGGTTACCGATAGTGACCCCTCTATAAAATATTTGAACAATAACACTTGATACAAAATACTTAGATGAGTTAGTAACCAAAAGTGTTTTGAGAATACGAGGAGAAGATGTGGTAGATAATAAATAGGATCTAATAAGTTTAACAACCTATAATGAAGTGACACCATTAACTAATTAGATGACACTTCCTAACAAACAACCATCTCCAAGGATGAAAAGATAATTTGAATAGACACAACCCCTAGACAAAGAGTCACCCTTAATGCAATCAAAGTTGAGAAGGATTTCCATAGAAGTGATAGAACATATATTAAGTGAACATGATACAAGAGAACAAGAATGCGAGATTAATAACATACGAGCTCTGGGAACACATCACTTTAAATTAAGAGATACAAACAACGATTATGAATAAGAGGTAGATATGTATACCTCTATAAAGCTACCTATTTTTAGAAAAGACACCAATGAGGCTGCAAAACATATATTTATGCTAGAATCAATGCGGCTGAGACAAAATATAGCTAGGGACAACATGCAGTTATTCAATTTTATTAGATCCGTATGAGGTGATACCCTCAAGTAGTACCATAAAACATATCCAAAAAATGACAAGGATTGGGATGTAGTAAAACAAGATTTTTTAGCAAATTTTGACACTCCAAAACTACCTACCGAAGGAGTAAGCAAACTGTAAGAACTTATACAAATTAAAAATGAACCCATAATGGAGTTTGATAAGAGATTTAAGGAAGTAACTAGAATATTGGAGGAACCACTAACTAAAAAATAAAAAATTGAGTGGTTCATATCTAAAGTAACATTGGAAATTAGAATGGCCCTAGATGAAAGAAGTTATAATACATATCCAAAATTAGTCACTTTGACTTGTTAGATTGAAAACCAATCCTAGCAAAAACTAGAGAAGGAAAAATAAAACAAGGAAATGGAGAAATTAAGATTGGTAGTGGAACAACTAAGGCTCTAACAAGATATTATGGAAAAACAAGATGTGTTGGTATAGAGACCTAATATTTGGTGTACCTATTGCAGATAGGAAGGTCACTTAAGAAATGAATGCCCAGAGGAAATAAGGGAAAATAAAGGAAACATGCTAAGGGTAGATCTAAGGGCACTACCTAAAAAGATGAACTTAGTATATTGTGAAACTTGTGGAGAATGAAATGATCATGAAATAGAAGATTGTCGATCACAACTATTTTATTTAAGATAAGATCCAAACATAGCAAACCATAATGACCCATAAAGGTTGGTATATGACAAAAGTTTGGTAGAAATGCCTCTTTACCCACAAGACCATGGGTATAAAGTTTCAAAATGACAAAAGTAGAGAAATATAAATGCCTTATAGAACCAACAAAATCATGGACCATATAATGATAAAGGCCAATTCTTAGGAGAGAGATGCCAAGGTAGAGGAAGAATAAGAGAAACAGATGCCACCTACTTTAATTTCAATAAGCAAGTAAACTTCACAACTGAATGTTGAGGTGATAAGAAGCCATGTGGATTCTATGGAATCACAAAGCATGATATATTCAATTGTGACAAAGATCAAACCTACTATAAGAATGAGGCACCACAATAAAAAAGTGATGAGATCCAAATTTTAAATACACACAAATGAGAAAGAATATTAAGGAAAATAACAAAGAAGCCAGGGGAAATAAATAGGAGATACCAAAAAGCAGAGAAAATTGACATTGACACTATTGAAACTAGTAAATTTGAAGGACATCATACCTATATAGGAGCAAACAATAAAAATAAAAATAGAGCAGTAGTAGCTACCAAACATGGAATGAATATCGTAAGTGATAGAAATATGACACAAAAGAAGAAACTACTATGTATGAGGAAGAATTCCACCCAGCCAAGAAATAAATTGACCAAATAGTAGAACAAACAACAAAAATTATCACAAGATAACAAGCCCAAGAAGCAAAAAAAAATGACTACTTATCGGAACAAGAGGTGGGAATACTCAAACAACTAATAAAGGTTGGCATATGTCAAAGGTTTGGAAAAAAGACCACTCTACCCACGAGACCATGGGTATACATTTTTGAAATGACAAAACCATAGAAATGTAAATGCCTTATAGAACCAACAAAATCAGGGACCATATAATGATAGAGGCCAATTCTTGGGAGAGAGATGTCAAGGTAGAGGAAGAGTAAGGGAAAAAAATGCCACCTACTTCAATTGTGGTAAGAAAGGAAAATTCACAACTAAATGTTGGGGTGATAAGAAGAAGCCATGTGGATTATGTGGAAGCACAACATATGATATATTCAATTGTGAAAAAGCTCAGACCTACTATAAGAATGAGGCACCACAATCAAAAATTGATGAGCTCCAAAATTTAAATACACGTAGATGAGCAAGAATATTAAGGAAAATACCAAAGGAACTAGAGAAAATAAATAGGAGATACCAAAAAATAGAGAAAATTGACATTGAAATTGTTGAAACTAGTAATTTTGAAGGACATCATACCTATATAGGAGCAAAAAGTAAAAAGAAAAACATACCAGTAGTAGTTACCAAACAAGGAATGAATACCATAAATGAAAGAAATATGACATAAATGAAGAATAATTCCACCCAACCAAGAAATAACATGACCAAATATTAGAACAAACAACAAAAATTGTCAATAATTGAATTATTATTTTTCCCCGCTTCTCTCTCATCTGGCTGTGTTTTGAACTTCATGCGCGCATGCTGGATTCTGCTCGGGGGTACCCCACTGTCCCCCTCTATCCCCTCTTGACCTGAGCCTCTCCTTATCAATGTGATTTTGTGTCCATTGGGGGCCACTCCTGATGGGTCAATGCCTTTATCTTTGGGTCTTTCGGAGACACCAATGATTCCAATCGTATCTGCTGAAAATGTGTCGACAATAGAGATTCTTTCAGAAACCTTAGGTTGGAAGGATGTGCTGACCAATGGAAAACATAACTCATCTCTTTTCCCTTCACTTATTGAGGAATTCACAGCTTCTAGGATGATTTTTTCTATTCCTAACTCTGTTAGTGATAGGATTCTCTCCTCCATGGAGAATGTGATTGTGGGTCGCTTCCTGTCCTTCCGTCCTGTGGATATGGTTCAAAAGTGGTCTGCTGCTAAATGGCACCTCAAGGGTAGTGTGGAGATTTTTTCTATGGCGGGTGGTCTCTTCCTTTTAAATTTTATGGCTTCAGAGGATTTGGTGACGGTCCTATCGTTTGGGCCCTAGGTGTATGGGAAGCATAGCCTTGCTTGATGTCATTGGAAACTGGGTTTCGACCCTGCTATGGATCTAAACAAATCGGCTCTAATTTGGGTTTGGTTGTGTGGATTACCTTTAGAATATTGGGATGAAGCCATCTTCAAGAGAATTGGGGACTCTATGGGATAATTTATCACTTCAGATTCCATCACCAAATCGAAGTCTAGGTTAGTCTTTGCTTTCTTTTGTGTGAATATCTATGTGGACAAGGCTCTTCCTAACTTGGTAAAGCTATGCTCTAAGTTTGGCAACTGGATCTAGCCAATGTGCTAGGAAAATGATGTTTATTTTGAGAAGTGCACTAAAGTTGGCCACCTTATCTTTGACTGTAAATCCTCATTTAATCGGGAGCCCAACACAAGAGTTCATCCTGTGAATCCTTGACCTCTTGTGGAAAAATTTCTATTGATAGAAGGTGTCACTCTGGTCAAGTCTTTAGGTTTTTCACCTTCCTCTGGTGATTCCCCTGCTGGTCGGGTGGATCCCAGAGTGAGTCTTGCAACTCTAACTTTGAATGAGGTTGTTGTTAATTCCCTGGAGGTCCATGATCTGGCCTCTGGCCTTGTTTTGGGGGGGGGACGATATTGCTGTTGGCCCCCTATTGGAGGCAGGTTCTATTGGGACAAGTGAGACAATGGGTGAGGAAGGGGAAATTTGGGAAGACGAGAGTAATGGAGTTGTAGATAAATCTGTAGAGAATGTAGAGGGCTCGATGCTGAAGAAAGTTGTGGAAGAAGAGAACTAGACAACTCCAAAGAAAAGAGGGGGGAAAAAGAAGGTGGATGTGGGAGGAGATTCCAAACCTAGCAGACCGAGCTAGAGACACACTAGGCTGAGAGAGACTACAAATTAGATTGCCTTGGGTAAATAGAGGATATTGGACGTGTCCTCTAAGAAAGGTCAGAAAATAAGGTCATGTCATGGAACGTGCTTGGGCTAAAAAAATCCCACAAGCAACTAGCTCTGAAGAACTATGTTCTAGAACATAAGATTGATGTGTGTCTATTACAAGAAACCAAGATGAAGAAGGAAAATTTCGATAAAGTTGCAAATTTAATTTATCTTGGTGCTTCCTACTTCTATAGTGATGTTGATGGGGTGTCGGGTGGTCTTGTTGTGCTTTGGAACCCTTCTAGGGTTAATGGTTTTAAACTTTTCCACTGCAAGTGTAGTGTGGGAGTCTCTTTCTCTACCCAGGTGGAACTTGGTCTCTAATCAATGTTTATACTCCTAACCAGAGGAATGCTAGGAATGCCTTATGGCAGGAACTTTCTAATTGGATTAAAAAAAAAATTGGCTCTTGTTGGATGGTGGCTAGGCATTTCAACTCTCCTTTATATCCTTCGAAGAAAAGTGGTGGTCTGGTGGATTACTCTGACAACATGTCTGGCCTGGCTAACTTCTTGAGTTCTACTGGCCTGGTTGACATTGATCTTTCCAGCCAAGCCTTTACTTGGTCCAATAGGCATTTTGGAGAAAATTTGATACAAGTTAGATTGGATCGATTCCTCTATTCCAGTCACTGGACTAGCCTTCTGAGTGTTAATCTCAGAGCTCTTCCTAGAACGGTGTCTGACCATAATCCTCTACTATTGATCTCAAATGACCTATCTGTTGTGGGTCCTTTCCCGTTCCAGTTCGAAATAATGTGGACTTCCCATCCTGATTTTAAGAATAAAATTGTTGAATGGTGGAACATCCTGGTTCATGGCTCTCCCATGTTCAGGATCTCCTTCAAACTTAAACATATTAAATGTATGGTGAAAGGTTGGAGCAAGCATCTTTTTGGTGATGTCTTTCAAAAGAAAATAATTATAGAGGAAAATTTGAAAACCGTACAAAATAAAATGGAGGAAGGGGATGCCAGTCAACAGATCCACAACCAGGAAATTGAGAATAGGAAGGAGTGGGAGAAAATTCTCAGGAAAGAGGAAATCTTTTGGAAACAAAAATCTATGGTCCAATGGCTAAAAGAGGGTGACAAGAATACCTGTTTCTTTCACATTTCGGCCATTAAACACAAGAAAAGGAATCAAATTTCTAAATTGATTAATGTGAGGGGGGAGATGATCTTTACGCCTGCCCAGATTGACCTTATGGTTGTTGATTAATTTTAGGAGGCCTACTCGGCTCTTGTTGAGGTGCCTAATCTGGCCATGGATAATTTGTTGTTAAACCATCTCCTGACCTTCATCACCCAGGATGATAATCTTGGGATTCTCAGTGTTGTTACTTTGAAGGAGGTCTGGTTGGCTACATTTAGCATGGGGGCATTCAAAGCTCCAGGTCGTGATGGTTTTCCCCCTGCCTTCTTTTAGATATTTTGGGAGATTGTTGGTGAGGACCTTGTCTTGGATGCCCGTGATTTCTTCAAAACTGGTAAGATCCTAAAGCAATTGAACCACACTTTCATTGCTCTAATCCCTAAGATTGGTGATCCTTAATCTATGACTGATTTTTGACCTATTAGTCTATGCAATACCTTTTACAAAATCCTTTCCAAGATCTTGGTGAACCAAATCAAACCCCGTCTTGACAAACTCATTAGCCCCACTAAAAAAGGGTTTGTTCCTGGTTGTCATATCCTTGATGCTACTGTGACCACCCATGAGCTACTCCACTCCATGGACAGATGCAACTATGCAGGGATGGCCCTCAAATTGGATATTTCAAAAGCCTATGATAAGGTTATCTAGGACTTCATCCCTAAAGTCTTAACCAAGTTTGGGTTTAACTAGTTTGTGGTTAAACTCATAATGGAATGTGTTACTACAGTAAAGTACTATGTTCTGGTTAATGGGGCCCCCTTTGGGTTTTTCTCTATTGGTAGAGGGAAAAAATAGGGTGATCCCCTCTCACCCTATTTATTTATCATGATTGCGAATGTGTTGAGCAGGAAATTTTCTAGTCTATTGTCGAATGGTTCTATAAAGGGAATCAAAGTTGCCTCTTCTTTAGATCCGATTGTGATACAAAAATTTATGGATGATACCTTCCTATTTGGGAAAGCCTATGTGATTGAAGCTAGAAAGTGGAAAAACTATCTCAACAACTATGTTGCCTGCTATGGTCAATGCATTAACTACAACAAAAGCATAATTTACTTCTTTAACAACACTCCTAACTTGCAAGCTAGGGTGATTGTTGTGCTGGGTTGTTTGAGTGGGCTCTTCCTTCAGTTTACCTTGGGCTCCCCCTCACTGTTAAGGAGGTCACCTCGACTTTTGGAACTCGCTTCTTGAAAGAATCCAAAGGAAACTTGTTGGATGGAAAAGCCCCATTCTTAGCCATGTTAGTAAACTTCAACTACTTTTTGCAGCTCTTCAAGGTATACCAATTTAATTTCTCTCCATATTCAAGATACCCAAGTATATAGCTGAGAAATTTGAAAAAATACAAAGAAATTTCCTCTAGTCTAGGACCGAGGACAAGAAGAAATTTACCTTGGTAAAATGAGAAAAAGTTTGTGAGCCCAAAAATTGTGGTGGTCTTGGGATCAGAGTTATATCCAACACTAATAAGGCCTTGATGGCCAAGGTGGGTTGGGATCATCTAAGGAACACAAAGGATTGGTGCAAAATCATGAATGCTAAATATCTTCAGAATAGGTTTTTGGTCAATTGCCTTTCTAAGGTTCATCCTTAGGTTTCTTTGGCTTGGAGGAGCATTTGCAGCATACAAGGTCCTCTTAGGAGTGGGATAAAATGGAAGATTGGCAATGGTAATAAGATCAGGTTTTGGGTAGATCCTTGGTTACTTGACACCCCTCTAGAAAATTCTGGATTTAGGAATCTTAAGGAGCTGGCCCAAAGGTTCTTTGGTTTCCACATTAGGGACTATTTTCTTAGGCCTCCTGCGGCTAGGGTGTGGAAGGATTTGGCCCTTTGCTGACCTTTTTCCTAGGATCTATGTCGCCTAGCTAAGTTTCTATAGGATTTAATTTCTTTTACTAGACTTCCCTCATCTTTCTTGGGAGATGAAATTTTTTGGACATATGACAAACAGGGTGATTTGTATGTCAAATCGGTGTACAATCTACTAATAGACTAGGGTGCTTCTATTGATCTTTGGAAGAAGGTCTGAAACTGCCATATGTTCGTGAAAGTCAATTTATTTTGGTGGACCGCCTGTCACAACAGGATCCTTACTCAGGACAATTTGAGGAGAAGAGGTTTTTATATCCCCAACAAATGCTTTTTATGTAAATGTTGTGATGAATTTGATGACCACTTAATGTTTCACTACTCATTTGTTGTTGAAGTGTGGGGAATGGCTATTGAAATATTGGGTATCATTTGGGCCATGTGTAAGGATATTAAATCCTTTATTTTGGGCCAGTGCGGTCCTTATACTCACCCCTTGCCTGGAGAAATTTGGAGCCAAGTCCCCCCATTATTTGTTGGTGTTAATGGAAGGAGAGGAACAACAAGATTTTAAGGAATACTGAGATGAGTCCTAAGGAGGTCTTTGGTATAGGTGCCTGCCTTATTGAGGAAAAAATCTCCCTCTTCAATGAGAAACTTCCAAACAAGGGACCCGCTGAAAGAAATTAAAATGGCTAAGGCTTGGCATTAGAATTTGGATGCAAGCTCTTTTCACAACTCTAGATCCCTGGCTAGGAGTAACACTATCTGGGAGCCATTGGATAGAGGATGGTTTAAACTCAACTTTGATGGGGCTGCAAAAGGAAACCCAGACAGAGCTAGTATAGGAGGTGTGATCAGAGATTCCAAAAGTGTTCTTGTGGTAGGTTATGCCGGGGGGATTGGTTTCCAATCTTCTATGATTATGGAAGCCTGTGCGCTGCTCAAGGGCCTTCAAATTGTATCCATTATTAATCCTGTTAACTTTGGAAGATTGCTTGAATGGAGTATGAAGGATATCTTATTGGATATAAATATCTTTATGTCTAACCTAAGATTAAGGAAAATTACCCACATTTATCAGGAGGGTAATCAAGTGGCTAATGCCTTAGCTAACTTTGGCACCTTTTGGAATCACTCTAAATGTTGGCACAATTTTGGGAACTTACCACCAAAAATTCAAGACCTAATCTTGAAAGAACAAAAACCTTATTTGTTATGATGACTACTAATATTATGATTATGGGGATCTTATGGGGTGTCCACATGTTTGTTCTTTGGGCTAGGTGGACAGGCATAAAAGCTGAGGTGGCCTACAAGTCAAAAAATTTGAATTTTTGGGCTAATCCCGTATTAAATAAAGATGGCATTATAAGGAAGTATGACACCTTCTTTGTTATTAAGACTTTGCAGGGTCATACCTTATGTTATCTCCTTGTGGGATTGCATTAAATCGTCATTTCTTCCTTAAGCCCGCGGATTTAAATTTTGATGTGACGACTCATTATGAGGGAAAGCTCCCTTTTGGCTCTTCCGTATTTGCTATTTTATCTCTATGTCCCAAACCTAATTTCCTTAGTATTACTAAATTTGGCCCTACGACCATTCTGCCTAGCTTTTTGTGCAAGGACAACGTGGCTAATAAACCTCGCTTTTCCATCATGTCCTACTTACCTAGCCACAATCGCTTCAAGATCCCCATTTATCATACGACCAAGATTAAGCTAAGTGATTTTCCTATTCATGCATGTGTCCTACACACTGCCTTGATTAACCAATGCTTCTTTATTCAGATAAATATCCATTATGTGAGGAAAACCCTTTGTTTAACTAGTATCTCTAACATTTTTCTTTTACAAGTTCTCTAGTTTTTTCCTGTGCAGAAAGACATTATGGGTGGCGATCATGTGTGGACGAAGCCCAACAACTACGGTGATTTCCACAAAAACCCGCTAGTGTGGCATATTTGTGTCAAAGGTGGCTTAGCTCCCTTGATGGAGAATCTTGTTGGTCATGACCCTAACTTGTCCGTGCATTTTGCCAATTCATGGAAGGATCGAAAAGTGACTTTGGGCGGGATTTATTTTGAGGTTAGTGAGGATGTGATTACACATGCAACTGGGTTGTAGAGCACTAGGGAAAAATATCTGAAACATACAAAGACCCAGGATAATGACAACATAAAAGCTTTTTTTGTGGGGAATGAGGAGTCGGTCTGTAACCAATTGGGTTTTGAGTGGGAGGCCCTTCCGCAACCTTGGGACGAAGTTTGTCTGGCCATCATGAAATACGTGACGCTCGAAGGTAGATACAAAACCTACTTCTTCTACCATTTCCCTCTATTGAATCACCTTAGGCACAAAGTTCTGTTAAGTTTTCCTTTTTTCCTGCTTATGGATCTAGAAAGCTCTGTGGAAAAATGCAAGGAAAATACTAGCCTTAACTTGAATGATATCCCTCCTTTGCCTCTCCACCAAGGGCTCATTAAGAGACTCTATCATTTCCACCTCACTTTATGCCCACCTAAGCCCATATCTGTTGTCTGTGTGGAGAAAATCAAACCTCTCATTGTTGCTAACATCTCCCCTGCCGGTCTAAAGGTCCCATTCGGAAACCCCACCTAGGTACTACTAATAATCCTAAGCCCAAGCCTGCTACCAAAAAACTCAAGGGGAGCGCAGGGAATTCCAGATGAGTGTTGAAGCTAGTATGTGTGAACTAAAGGCAACCCCAACCAAAACTGCTTACAAAGCCACACCGAAGAAGAAAGGTAGAGATGATAGGAAAGAATTCATGAAGCCTCTGAAGAAAGAGATCAGAGGTAAAAAAATTGTGGGGAATGACTCTAAGGGTGACACGGTTGCGAAGGTGATGATTGTGACTAGAGGAGAGACCACAATTCAAAGGTTTGGGAGATTGACCAAAAATAATAAAAGAATATAGGTGGTTTGAGACTCAGAGGAGAAGTGGTCAAATAGTAAAGACTACAAGGATGATGAGATGTTTGAGGAGGAAGAGGAGGAGTATGCGAAAGGACCCCATACCATTCCTGATAACAACAAAGATCAGAAAGGGAACTCGACCTCCTAGTCCTCGCACCCATTGGATGTTGATCATACCGAGGATATGAAGGTTGTTGATGATGGGGAGGAGTGCCATGTGCTAAAGGAGAGAATGGACAAACTAGACAAGAGATTCAGGGGCTTGACCCGCTTTACCACGAAGCTGGTTCACTTTGTCACCAACACTCTGTCTGCGGTAATTAAAGATAAGCTGGAAGGGAAGAATGTTGACGAGGATTAAGAATGGGTTAGAGATGATGCAGTGGACCTCCTGTCACAAAACTAACATAATGCCACCTAGTTGTTTTTTTGTCTATGTTTTTGCTATCTATTGTCAGTTTATGGTTGGTGTTCTATTTTTTGGATAGTTTTTATGTTATTTGAACTTGATCTTTTTGGCTTGTTTGGCTCATTGTGTTAAGGGTATAGCACCTTGTAAATGTTGCTTACCCTATCAAAAAAAATTAAAATTGTCACAAAATAACAAGACCAAGAAGCTGAACAAAATGACTA
This sequence comes from Sequoiadendron giganteum, assembly GCA_007115665.2. Taxonomy (NCBI): domain Eukaryota; kingdom Viridiplantae; phylum Streptophyta; class Pinopsida; order Cupressales; family Cupressaceae; genus Sequoiadendron; species Sequoiadendron giganteum. The sequence goes on along the minus strand of CM021103.1, from coordinate 130,478,649 downwards.
CTTCTCGGAACAAGAGGTGGGAATACTTAAACAACTAATAAAAATTTCCAAACATTCCAATATACTTGATAAACTAAAGCCATTTAACAAGTATTGGAAAAAAAATAATAAAGAACCATAAATAAGAATGATAAACAATTGAAGACATGACCCATCATGATTACAATTAGCATTGACCATAAGAAAATAACCAATCTGATGGTAGATCTAGGAGTTGCTATAAACATGCTCCCAAAAAGGGTGTGGGAATAAATAGGTGAACATAAACTTGAAAAAACACCCTACAATATTAGCCTAGTAGATGACACTGGGATGAAAACCTTAGGAACTTGGAAACAATTAGAAGTAAGTGCTAGAGGAGTAAAAAAAATTGTAGACTTTGAGGTAGTTTTCATCAAAGAAACCTTTGATTTATTTAACACATTGTTGGGACTAAGGTGGTTTTTCAATGCAAATGGAATTATAGACTTAAGGAAGGAACAAATATCATTTTTTGACGAAAACAAAATCATCCAAATTCCATTTGGAAAAAACCCAAATGAATCATATACAAAGGAAGTAAATAGAAAAGAATATCATAACTCCGAGAACAAAAACCTCTACATAATATTGCAACTACCACTAAATGACACACTTGAAGAACCAAACTAAAAAGGAGAAGTTGAAATAGAAAGTATTAATTATAGAACAAATAGTGAGGAAGTATTAGATGCATGGATGTAGGAAGAACCAAAATTGTATTTGCAGAGGATTACTGGAGTTAGTAGAGTATTCCTGATTAGGAGGAAATAGGAGAATACTCTGCATTCTACGATAGCTTTAGATAACCTGCCACAAAACCTTTGTGGTAACTTGGAAGATAGTGTTGAAGACTCGCCTAGAATATGTCAACAAATAAATCACATCTCACATGGAATTTCACGCATTAAACTTCCCAAGTATTCAAGATTAGGAGATCTATTATCATTTATTACATAGATGGAATAAAATTTCCACACTGAAGAATTAAGACTTGACATATTAATTGGAACTCTATGAGTTAGCGCAACACACACACAGTCTAGCTGACCAAATGGGAAATATTTAAAATCCCAATCAAAACAAGATACCTACCAAAAGAAGGATAATACAAGGAGATACTAGAATACATTGAGAATATCTTATAGAAGGATCATTTAACTACTTGTATCACAACATGGAAAAAAGGAATGAGTATGATGAACAATTATACATACAACTATTCTATTGGACACTAACACTAGTTGCACATAATTGGTATATAAGTCAAGAACAACGAGGAGAAACAAAATATTAGATAAAACTTAAGATGGATTTTATACAAACCTTTTCTTTTCACAATGAGGATCAACACATACATACCACACTCTTCAAAATAAAAGAGATAATATTCAAACTAGAAACAAATAATGAAGTGATGATACCATAAACCTCTAGACCACTCCCATAATTAGAAGGAAAATGGAAATATATTGAATGGATAAACAAAGAATCTACATCATCGAAGAAAATATTTTATTTAAAAAGATTTTATCTGATACAAGAATAAGATGACAATACACATAAACTGGATATAAAAGTCAACCAAGGAGAAAGGAGATTAGAGTCTCCAACCGAAGCCAAACAAAAATATTACAATCAACTAATCAAGCTAAGAGGAGTGACTATTTCCAAAGAAGAGGACCCTAAACTTTCCAAAATAGGAAACTATTGGGATGATATATATAAAAGTAGTTGCACAAGTTGCAGAGATCTTATCAAAATTTAAAGAATTATTCCCTAGAATAGTCACAAACCTGAAAGGGATAAAAGAAGAAGCAAGAGTTATGAAGATCCAATTGAAAGAAGGAACTAAAATAGTAGGAAAGAGACCATACAAAATACGTACATAATTTTATGACTACACACAATAAGATCTCACCCTATCATCCCCAAGAAAATAGAGAAAATGAAGATCTAAACAAGATAATTGGAACAACACTCAATAATATGTACAATGGAAATAAGGTAGACTAGGACATACAAATATATGCGGTACTATGGGCCTACTGCACATCCTACAAAAGAGCTAACAAGATTACACCATTCCAATTAGTATATGGAATTTGTGGTATTTCCCATGAAATTCATAGTTCCTAACCTTCGTACCACACAACACTATAGTTGGATTGTGAGGAGTCCCTAGTACAAAGAATAAAAGAGTTGGAAAATTGGATGAGAATGGGCTCATAGCCTTGTACAACCAACAAGTAGAACAAAAAAGACAAATAACTTGGAATGATAGAAACCTCCAAAATAAAACTTTCCAAATAGGATATTCAGTTCTACTATACAATAGAAAATTTAAAAAGTAAGGAAAGTTAAAATTAAGGTGGCTAGGACCTTACTACATACACAAAATTGTGGAATTGGAAGCGATAAGATTAAGAATGTGAGATGGTGATCACATCATAGGATATGTAATTGGTACAAGAATTAAACATTACCACCAACCAGAGGGATGACAATCATAAAGATAGAAAAAAACACATTATAAATTATGTAAATTATACATTATAAATTAGTAAATAATAGAATCAAATCGTTAGTAGTCCAAGGTTACAAATGGGTAGAAAAGCTCATGAAAATCAATGGGAAAAAGACATAAATGGCACCAACTAACCCTAAGACCATTTAAACAATCCTAAAATTGCTCCATACTGAGTTTACACTCAAAATCTTTAAGTGAAGAAATACTAACTAAGCTCTGCTACTCATACAATAAAACCAAAAAAAATGGCAGCACCAACTTTGGTCAACATCATAGAGAAGTTGCACCTAAAATAAAAGAATTGCCCATTCAAGGGAATGGAGGTAGATAAAGACGAGGAATTATCAAGCATCTCTATATATGTGGTGTATAGAAAAGATGTAAGAAAATACATCCATGAGACCATAGCCGAAATATACCATAAAAAGTTTGAGGAGCTTTGACAAAGCCTACTCACTCCAAACCAAACTATATATCAATTGTAGTATTAGGAGGTGGGATAAAACCATCTCGATGTATGAAAGGATTAACCAGAATCATGCGATGAGCATGATTGGGTTAGGTTAGTCCTATGAAGAGTGTACAATGAATTAATATACCTCGATAAACCCTACCATATCACAAATGAGGTAATTCATGTAGTAACAAGGTTGGGTATGATTGGTGAAATACTAGCTTAAAACGTTGTCAAAAGTGACAAAGTAATTCAGATTATGAGGGAAAAACTAGACGGATGAAGCATGAGCATCCAAGTGATTAAAAACCCTATTGTGTGGTATGCCACAATGGGGATTGCATACAAAATCTACTATTCCAATAGAGAGGATGTAACCACAATAATAAAAATTCACACCTTATAACCAAATGGTGATAGAGAGGAAATATTTTGACCTATAAGAGGTGATGAGGGAGAAACTATTGGAGAATCTATAGAAAATCAAAACCTCTCAGTACAATTTTTGGACATACTACTCATTTTCTTGGTATTCTACTTGCTAAATGAGCTACCAAGATTCAAAGATAAGGTGTGGCAAACAAACCTACCGATAGAGAAACATATAAAGATCCACACTCAACAATTCTTGGACAAACAAACATACACCACTACATACTTGGGTTTTTTCAAGAGCTTCCAACAACAACAAGCTAGAGAGTGGATACCATACAAACCCATAAAACCATACATCGATACCATCACTTTTTTGGTAGATAAAGACTACACATATATGGAGGCGGTGGAGCCATGGATAACATGGATTCCCAAGCTCCCCTATAAAATATCACAAAGCTAAGTATATGTCTATGCCACCATATCCTCAACATGCCAAAGGACCCAAATGTGAAAATATCTGGGACATATAAATAAATCGTGGACCAAATTCATAAAAAGAATGCATAGGATAAATTTGAAAAGAATAAAGAAATACTACAAAAGTAATGGGGTATTCAACCAAAGGGGGAAACATAACTATCCTCTTCACTTTCAGAATCTAGCACACCAACAACACGAAGATCCAAAAGGTTGCATGGAGTGGCTAGCACTCAATTTGAGGGACTCACCTCTTCCTCAAAAACAATAACCACACTGAAGGTGCAAGAAGTATCATAAATCTTGATATAAATGAGTGCAAAGAAGAAAAATTGCAAGGAAAGGGCCAAAAAATCGATGAAGAGAAAGATCAAATAAATTTTCAGAGAAGAGGAGAAATAAGAAGAGGTTGAAGAGGTACAAAATCCTCCACAAAAGAAGAAAAAGGAGCACACAGTGGGGATACAATAGCTAGAGACACTAGAGAAACCACAACCACCAATCAATGTCATGGAAACAACAAACACCATCATTTATCATGGTATGCTACCACAAGTCCTAAATATGTATGAAGATGCAAATACAAATAACAAATAAAGAATAATATAAAGTTTAGTTAAATATATATATATAATTTTATAAAAGCTTAGAAGAAGTGATTAAATATTTTCTAGAGCCAATAACTATTGCACTCTAAGAGAAGAGGGAAAAAACCTTGAAAGTAGAGGAGGAGATAAGAGAAAAATCAATCAAGGAAGTAGGGGATGACCTTACCATAGAAGAGAAGGAGTAGTTGTCGCAAGCTCAAGCTAAAGAGCTCTAGACAAAACAAAGGGTGGAATCCTTAATGGAGGGAGAACAAACAAAAATAATAATGTGAAACATCGAAAAATAGGGTGGAAAAATATGGTTCACCAATGTGAAATGATGAACTAACACACCCACTTTTCTTTTAATTTCATTAGAAAAAAAATCTCCCCAAAGGTAGGATTGAATTTCAACCAAAAGGTGAGTCAACCCTATTAGGGGATTTGTTGTTTCCTTTATGATAGAAAATGACAAATATGTCTGAAATGCCGTTTAGGGAGATAAAAAAAAAAAAACCAAATGAACTCAATTATGTAATGTAAAACTTGAAATGTAGATTTAAAGCATAGCATAAACAAAAGCTACAACTTTCAGGTAGATCTAAGAAGGGTAAGATGATGTGTACTAGTCACCAAAAAGGGTTGCAGAGTGTCCTATTGAGACAAATTCACCTTAGAGAAAATGGGTCTTTGAGCAAGGTTCCAAAATTTTCTTTCACAGTCCTTTGATCCTTGATCTACACTCTCGATTCCTCCAAACTCCACTACCGAAAGGTTGGAAATAAAATCTACAAATGAGTTTTTGTGGCTTGACAACTTTGATGACAAATTTGACAAGTTTACAAAATTGCACTTTTGATCTAATTTCAATCCTTCTTCACCTGCAAATTTGTAAACACAAAGAGAGGTAAATTTGTTTGTTTTTGGTGAATAAGGGTTTTCCTTCCAATCAAATCCCATTTTGGTAATTAAAACTTGATAATGAAAGATAATGATAGATGACAAGGAATGATGAATGAATAAGTCTATGTCACAACTCACCAAACCCTTAATGGTTGCCCTTAGAGCAATAAAGTCCAACACATATCTCTATGAATTGGATCTTTCTTAATTTGGCTTGAATGATCGCTTGATTTGATGCTTGAAATCTATATCAATATGTTAGCTCCAAAACATACTATGAACACACATAACTTTGGCATGGTGATATAATCTTGATTTACTGTTGTAGATGCTTGATAAATATTCTCTTTAATTCTCTTGACAATAATACTTTCTCTTAGGATTGATCTCTTGATTATGCATGTTAAGTTTGAATTGATAAAAATACCTTGTATTTAGAGGTGTTCATCTAATTTCCCAAAAATTAGATTTCATAACTGAACATGTAAAACTTGAATTTGAATAATTAAACGTCACCAAAAACATATTAAAAATTAGGATCTAGGACTTAAGGAGGACCCATTCACCATTGGGTGAATGGGTCTTGGGACTTAAATCTAGGACACACAATTTTCCAAGGTGTTTAAATTAATGTTATCATTTGTTTAATGTCGATTTCCCTTTCAGAATACGAGAATAATAAGGCTTAAGAATGCATAATTTAGGATATTAGAAGCTTAATTAAGTCCAATTTAATTAAGGGACCCAAAAATATGTGAAAATGTAAAGGAGTACAATTTTCTACACTATATTTAGCCCCCACTTTAATGAGAGGATGAGCCCTACACTCAAACTCACACTAAAGTAGACAAAGAAGTCAAGAGAGGTCTAAATGTACAATTTTTAGAAAGATGAGATGACAATGATCAAGGAGGATGATCAAGCCCTTGGGATCAAAGATCCCATGACAAACCAACAAAGGCACAAAGAGATATGTAAATGTAGTAGCGACACAAGATACAACATCATTCAATATTAAAATTAATGCAAAAATAAAAAACAAAAATGGATCAAGCTTTGACTGTTTGTCCAAACGATATGGATCAAGCCTAGGTTGTTTGTCCAAAAATACATGACTCCATAGGAAATCAAGTTGTATTATGCAAGGTGTTCATGAAGAATCCACTCACAAGTGTAGTCTGAATACACTCAATGAGCCCAAACAAGTGAGAAACGCACAAGGTCTGGTGCAATCTAATACACACTAGGTGTGTGCTCACAAAACAAGTGGCAATGGGAAAGTCATGCCAGGTCTACAAGCTCCCATATGTCAACCATACCAAAATTTATACTCCCTAATAGCTTTGATAAGGTGCCACATACAATAATCACAAGGCTAGCAAGTTGCATTATGTTAGACACTCATGAAACAAAGGCACCACCAAGCAAGTTGTGTTATGCTTAGTGGCCAAAAGTTTTGGTTTAATCTAGTCAAAGAGGTTTTTCTTAGTTCATGAAAGGTATCACTTTAGGAAACATCATGTACTTGATATCACCATCAAGAGAGGACTAGTTGAGAGATAAAAGATTCACACCTTAGGGAATGCAAGCCATATCATTACCACTAAGAGGAATGTCATATGCCAAGAAAGGTCACACTCTTGAAGGACATCAATTCCAATGTCACCAAAAATAAGACACATCATATGAAATAAGAAGACCACACTTTGAATAAGAGGTTATGATATCAAGCAAGAAACAAGCAGGAGGCATAATGCCCCCGACTTTAAAGGAATTTCTAAACAACATGTTGTGAGCAATTAATTTAAAGTAGAATATGATAAAATCCAATAGATGAAAGAGACATAAGAGCTTATTTGGAAATCCCTAGATGCCAATAATACATTTCCAAATAAAGTTGCATCATGGAAAGGAGGTCGCCCCTCATATGTAATCCTAAGATAACACATAAGGGATCCATAGATTTGGGGTCAACGTATGTATTTGCTATAGTGATATAACTGAGCCTAGAATCATCATCATTTGCTAAGTAGGTCATGGAACAATGAGAAAAAAAGAAGAATGGCACTAGGGATAACTTTAAGAAACTCCCCCTCGGCAAAGGTGTAAAATCCTGGCGAATCTTTCCTTTTATTTGAAAAAAAATATTAATTTTCCTGGCGAATCTTATGCACAGTATTAAAAAAATTGTAAAATCCTGGCGAATCTTAATGAATAATTGGTAAAAATAATAATCATAGTGGCGAATCCTAGTGAATCTCGGTGCGCTCCTATCACGATACATGCAGGGTCGAGGGGCAGATCTTCCCCCATTCCTAACAAAATTCAATACCATCGGCCTAACAATGCTTCATCAGCGAAACCCCCATCACAATCTCGCGTCGGGGAAACATTATCTGGCGTCCCACCAATAGAATGAAGGTGGGTTGCAAGTTCATTCCGCGCCCTAATACACATGTGCCTTTTTAAATGCTTGTTGAGGCCCGAATTTTGTTTTGGGCCACACGATTAGATTTAATCATGTGGCCCAAAATAAATTTCGAGCCTTAACAAGCCTTTTAAAAGGCACATGTGTACCAGGGCTCGGAATCAACCTGCAACCATTCGATTAAAAAACTAATATATGGCAATAGATAAAAGAAAATATTTCTAAAATTAAATAGTATTTTATTATTAATGGCGATATTGCCCCAAAATTAATCAGAGGAATATAATATTACTAGCGAATATAATTAATTTTTTTAGTTATTGTATAAACTACTGGCGAATCAATTTTGATGACGCATCGTTTACATGGCGAATTCATCGAGACAAAATTATTTTTTCGTAGAACCCTGGCGATTCAATCTTCATTTTAGCTTGTACAATTATCCATTTTTGGAGCTCCTGATTTCTATTATTAGCCAATTGGTGAATATTCGCCACTAAAGTTCTCCCTAAATGGCACATATAGAGTGAAAAGAAAGGAAAATCCTTTTGGGTCAACATGGAAGAGAATGGGGTTGGGGCCCTAGCTCGGTTGGCTAAATCTTTCCTGTTGCAAGAGGTTGGTCACGAGGTCTAGTCTCCCCCACCCCCGTGGTACCGGAGGGCGTGTCGTGCCAGCACCGCCAATCACGTTAAAAAGTTTACCAGGTGCACTGCAGTTTATAGGGGGTTGTGCTACCCGATTCCTGCAGTCTAATAAAAAAATAAAAAATAAAAAAAACATGGAAGAGACCTAAATGTCTTAACACTTTGCATCATCCCCAAAAGGAAAACACAAGACAAATGGAAAGATAATAGTTATGACAAATGGAATAATGAAGATACAAATAGAAGAATGTCATGATAGATTCACTCCCTTTGTATCCTTGCACCAATGGAGTAACAAGGGTCATCCAAAGTAGGCTCACAAACATAAGGACAAACCAAGCAGCACAGTACGGGGGATCACATTACACACATGCAATCACACAAATAACATGAATATAAGACATAAAGCTAGTATGACACATGTGAGCCAACCTAAAGCAATTCGTTTGCATCCCAATCTTGTTCATCATATATAGAAGTCAAATGACTATCCAAAGGAGAAACAATGAGTGTCATAATAGGACAAGGCTATCTAACCCCTTTCCCCACAAATTTAGGACAAGGATGAGCTGAGATAGGTGATGAGAATGTGCTCCTTGCAATATGGAAATGATTTACGTTAAATCTAATATATGTAATAGAGAGTATGCTATGATTCTAAAACTATCACATGGCAAGGAGTGAAATATGTACATTCTAAGGAATAACTTCATCAATGATATCAAATTCATCTAGAACCTTCTTCAAATCATGACATTCATCAGTAGTATGACCAAAATTTCTATTATATTGACAATGGAATATATTTATGATTTTTCCTTTATGATCTTCTTTAATAGGTGGTAATGTTATGATTCCTTGGTTAAGGAGTGTGTGTAAGTATCTTTCATTCGTAGACATCGGACAAGGAGATTTTATATTCTTGAGTTTGTATGGTTTGGATTTCTTACTAGATTGGGAAATTTGTTGAGGTGGAGGTGGAGGATCTAAGGTTACTTGATCATGCTCATGATGCCTCAATTGCTGGTGAAATGATCTTGTGAAAGAGAATACATTTCCCATTAGGAGAGGTAAGGGGACGAGGAGATCCTTTATATGCTAACCCATTGGTATCTTCAAAGGATTGTTGTTCTAACCATTGATAGATTTCATGTTCATTAGTTGTGTCACATCCTTATTTTCTTTGCTTAATATTTTGAAACCTTGACCATAACTCTCTTATAAGTTGATGGATGTATTAATAACTCGATAGGCATAAGATAGAAAAGTATTGCTATTATCCTTGTTAACAAAGTCTTTCATGATTGATGGTTGAGGCTTGCTTTGTGTTTCAATTTTGGGATGCAAAATTTGAACATATCAAATAATGGGATCATAGGAGGTATTGGTTGTTGCATGGATGGATAAAGGGATGCATTTTTATCAAGGTTGTGTAGGGATTCTTGTATGAATTGTTGCATGCTATCTTCATCTTGGCCTAAGATGTCTACCTCACAGGGAAATTCATTAGGAGGTGAAGGTTCATGAGTGTTATCAATTGCATTAGGACCATCTCCAAATATACAACTTGAAACATCAACCAAGGATCTTAAGGTCATCCATATGTTACCAAAACACATCTCCATAATGAAGTTTAATGCAAAGTTTCATATCTAAAATGATAATTGACTGATTGTAAAATGCAAGAACTTGAAAAATGATGTCTTTTGAATGTAAATTTTATGTTTGAATTATGCACTTTTTTTGACCAATTAACTTGAATGCAAACAATTTTAGAAAGTCGTAACTTGAGAAACTGAAACTAAGGTCCAAAAACAACAAGATGTAAAGAAGACAAAGATAAATTAGTGCTTGGGAATTCAAAAAATGATCTGTATAAGGACAAATTATCCCTAGGGTGAATGGGTCCTTGAACAGGGGTTGAAAAAATTAAATTATAAGTTTTTGAGTTGATATTTAAGGTCTTAGATTCAGGTTGCAAATAACTACTTTTAGTTACAAATTTCTAGAAAATTATGATGAAATGCAAGTGGAGTTTGATGACAAAGAATAACAAAATGACAACTTTATAGATTTTATTTTTTTTGAATTTTTTGATGCAAATGAATGAAGAACACTAATATGTAGACTATAATGTAAAATGAATGCAAAATGTATCCCAATTTTTGAATTTTTGAAGTTTTAAACAATGCAAAATGCAACTTTTAAAACCCTAAATTAAATGCAAACTAGTGCTATTTTGAAAACCCTAAATGAGATGCAACACAAACTAATGAAAAATCCTAGATCTAGGGTTTGAAAGATCTCAAAGTCAAAAAACTTTAAGTGCAAGAATGTTAGGTTCACCAAAATGAAACAAATAAAAATAGGGTGGAAAAATAGGGTTCACCAATATGAAATGATGATCTAATGCACCTAATTTTCTTTTAATTTCATTAGGAAAAAAGATCTCCCCAAAGGAGGATTGTGTTTCAACCAAAAGGTGAGTCAACCCTATTAGGGGATCTGTTGTTTCCCTTATGACAAGAAATGAAAAATATGATTGAAATGCAGTTTGGGGAGATAAAAATAAAATACCAAATGAACTTAATTATGCAATGTAAAACTTGAAATGTAGATTTAAAGAATAACATAAAAAAACTAAAACTTTTAAGAAGAGCTGAGAAGGGTAAGGTGATGTGTACCGGTCACCAAAAAGGGTTGCAAAGTGTCCTACTAGGATAAATTTCCCCTAGGGAAAATGATCTTTGAGCAGGGTTCCAAAATCTACTTTTATAGTCCTTTGATCTTGGATTTGCACTCTTGATTCCTTCAGATTCCACTATCAGAAGGTCAAAAATAAAATTTGCAAATGAGTTTATGTGGCTTGACAACTTTGATGGCAACTTTGACAAATTTACAAAATTGCACTTGCAAATCTATGAACATAAAGAGAGGGGAAATTTGTTTGTTTTTAGTGAATAGGGGTTTACCTTGGTCAAACCCCATTTCGGTAATTAAACTTTGATAATGAAACATAATGAAAAATGACAAAGAATGATGAATGAAAAAGTCTATGTCATAACTCACCAAACCCTTAATGGCTTCTCTTAGAGGATTGAAGTTCAACACATCTCTCAAAGGATTGTATCTTGCTTGAATTGGCTTGAATGCTTGATTGAATGATTGAAACCTATATCACAACGTTAGCTCCAAAAAATAGTATGAACACACATAACTTTGACATGATGATATGATCTTGATTTACTATTGTAGATGTTGATAAATCTTCTCTTCAATGCTCTTGACAATAATATTTTCTCTTAGGATTTATCTCTTGATTATGCATGTTAAGTTTGAATTGATAAAATACCTTGTATTTATAGGTATTTATCTAATTTCCTGAAAATTAGATTCCATAAGCTGACATGTAAAACTTGAATTTGAATCATTAAAATTCTCCCAAAAACATATTAAAAATTAGGATGCAGGACACACAATTTCTAAGGTGTTTAATATTATGTTAGCATTTGTTTAATGTTGGTTTCCCTTTCGAAAAATGAGAATAATAAAGCTTAGAAATACATAATTTAGGAAATTAGAAGCTTAATTAAGTCAAATTTAATTAAGGGACCCAAACATAGTGTGAACATGTAAAGGAGTACATTTTTCTACACTACATAATGTATAGAAGGAAACAATAGAGCTTACCAAAAAGCTCCACGATTCCATCCTATAAGAGGAAAAAGAAAAGAAACAAGCAACACCTCCTTTGGAAAGTAGTCAACCAAGCAGAGGGGATGTTGAGGGACAAGAAGAAAAAACTAAAGAAGCATCTAAATCCCAATCCCCCATATAATCTATCAAATATTTTTTGGTGCAACAGAAATGACTATAGCCAATGCCCACACCACATATACTCTAGTTGCCAGTAGTGAGTTCCCAATTGAACCTGTCAAATATCTCCCCACTCCAAAAATCTCATCAAGTGGAGATATATTCCATGCTACTACAAGGGAAGAGATACTACAACAACATATGGAGAGTGTAGAGAAATTATAAGAGGCGATGAACACATTGCATAATAGCATACCACACATACAAAGAGACAATTCCCTTCCCATACCACAACATATAATCAAATAGTTGGTAGATGGCCTGAAATCATATTTGCAATCACATAAGGCCAATATAAGGCAAGTAGCCCAACATAAAATTTTGAAGAAAAAATAGATGGGGCTACAAAGAAATGTGCAACAACACATTCATAATTAGTGGAGGCCAATGTCACATTCCAATTTTTCCTTCAATGGCCCAACCTCACCAAGAATATAAAGGATTAGATTACATAATTTCAAGTTCAAATAGTATAGGTTGCATCTTCCTACAACCCACTAAAAGACATGAATGGAGCTATTAGGGCATAAATATAAAATATACACACCTAGCTATAGCAAATGTAGGAGTAGAGGGAATAAACCAAGATGCAAATAAAGTAGCTTAGGGAAACCATCATCATCAAACTGGCACATTTAAGTCGAATCCTAGGAGAAGCTAAAAATGTAGCACAAAAAATATAAATACCCACTACCCTTGTAGAGGCAAAAACAACAAACATAAGCACTCAAGGACAAATTAAAGTCCTCCAACAAGAAAAACAGTAATGGGATACTACACTGGTGCAATTAAAGGTCATATACAAGTATATTCTCCTAGGGAATTGAGTACAATGTCTTGAGAACAATATATAATTTTAAAAGGGGGGATGATTTTAGCAGGATATAAGGCAGAGACCAAAAACTACCGCATAGGACTTGTGAAACCTAAGGCCAATAGGGAAGATGGAGTAAAATGGGCCCTATAAGGGTCTCGTCTCTTTAGGAGACAACATATGAATAAAATATATAAGAGATAAGGATAAGAATATGAAATAAAATGTAATACAAAGCAAAGACTAAGATCTACCATTGTATCTATCGAAAAATAGTTGCACGCCAAAACTAGGCACAAAAAAACAACCAGACTAACCTAATGGATCGATTAAGATTACAGAAACAAAAATAGCAATCAGAGTAGAGAATGCAATTACATTATAAGGTCGTAATTGTACAGATCGAGAAAGTTCAAATTGGCGTAACATGAAGCCTATTAGACCAAAAGCACCATGAAGAGCAACGAAAGTCTATAGACCACCTAATTGACACTAGTGAGTAAAATCTCCTTGTGCTTCAGGACCCCATAATAGCAGCAAAGAATGTGCTAAACTATTAGTAGGCGTAGAAACTGCAATAGTTAAAAAATTACAACCTTCCAAATAGGAGCTACCCAATCTGTGAGTATACCACGAAGTCACAAAAGTTGTACCCATGAACCATCCACCTAGCACAAAATAAGCACAAGGAAAAAGCAATAAACCAAACCAACCCACAAAGACAAAATGGTCTCTATGTAGCCAGATACCACCGAAGATACAAATATATGGGGTTATAAGGATGAATCAGTGCATGTATTATAAATTAATGTTGTCTTTAATTAAGTTACATATGGAATATTGGTAGATATGGTTTTCCCTTTCACACTTACTCTTTTCTCTCTCTATGTCCTCTAGGGTATAAATAAACTACATAAGGGTTAATAGGGTACAAATCTTTAGAATGTAGTTCCCCATTTCCTCTTTCCAACACACAATATTTGTTTCAATTCGATAATGGTTAGATATAATGAAGGGAATAACTTGAACACAATATCAAAATTTAAGAAGTTTTCATGGACATTGTATCTGCCAAGCCTTGAAAAGATTCTCTTACTATAATTTTGACTATTACAAGTTATGTAAATTGAACATTTTTATCATTCAACCAAATTTAAGTTCATTTTATCCTTGGCCTAACAACCATAGTGTTCATTGCCCTTCCAAGCCATAAACTTACCTCCTAATTTATCTTCTTTTTGCTTAATCACACTAAAATCAATTCCAATAAACCAAGCAACATTAAAAAGAGAAGATAATCATTTTCATAAATCACTTATTTCTTTATAATCATTGAGAGCATCTAGGTAGAACATATACCAAACTTATCACTATTCCTTTAATGATAACCGATACAACCCTATTACAAGAAGAAAAACTAGAGCTACTAATGAAAGGACTCTATCTCAAAGCAACATGAATAGATACACCACCTTTACCTTTCTCATGGTTAGAGCAATAAAAAATAGAATCCTTCAAACAAACTAAAGAGCATATTCAAGTTGAAAATCAATAGCCTTAGTTTCTTTCAAAATCAATTTCTTAAATTTTAGATCTATTATTAAAAAAGATCTCAAAATGTATTTTATATCGAAGGATTCAATTCCTCTAATTTTATACAATTTAACTTAATTTATGAGTAGTAAGGGATAAATTCTAATTCTTATACAATTTGTCAAAGCATTTGGGAAAACATTCCTCTTTTCCTTTTTAACCAATTTTTTGATTGAAGTCACTATTTATGTTCTATTTTCTTTTCTTACCACCATATTTAATTTCTTCCCTTGTTTCCATATTATTATTCTACATTTGAGTATCTTCTTGAAATAGTGGAAATCACAATCAAGTATAACTTTCTATATTTTTTATTTTCCAAAAAAATTATTTGTGGGACTTCATGTAAACCTTGCATGCTTATGTTTACTGTAGCCTAGAGAACAATGATAGGCCTAATCAAATGTTCTACTTGAAAATTTCCCTTATTTTTTCAATAAATAATTCTTGAGCTTCTTTTTTCTTCAAACATCATCTTTGGAAGCCATCACATTTTCAAACACGATAATATCAAATGACAATTTAGCATGAATAATAATGTATTCTTTATTAGTTTACATATTATCCACATTGTTTGGAATTTCCTCTTTGTTATCACCAATAATATCATCTTCACTAACCATGTCAACATCTTCCCCTTGAGTCACATTAACTATGCATGTTGATAATTGTATTATATTTTCATTACTATCACTATTAGAGGCTTCATCAAAACCTATAATTTCTCCAATATCAAGTCTATTGATACTATTAATTTTTTTAGGACAATCCTTCTTTAGATGTCCTTCCATTTGGCATAAAAAAATTGCATTTGAAAACCTCATAATTCAAGTTCATATTGAGATTGGAAAAACTTCAATCGAAAAGAAATACAATTAGGAATCTACACAAAGGGATTTAAAGAAATAAGAACCCTAACATTTATACATGGTAAAGTAACTTTAATTCTTCCACTTACAATACATTTCCAATGGGTTTTAGCATTTGGGGGGATACAAATCGACATTTGTGGAGGGATTTTTAATGACAAATGACCTAGGAGCATAGTTGGCAAAAAAATCACATGGTGTTGATTTAAGAGACCATAAAATTTTCCCTGAAATTTGATATCCCAATATGCCAAAATCTTCTATAAAAACCCTTGTTTGCATGCTATGATTTTTGAAAAAGATTATAAATAATCCTCTATAAATCATTTTACAAAACAATACATAAGTCCCATTTCCTCCAAATGTTCAATATATATTCATCAAAGAACTTCCTCGAAGGAAGAAAGTCTTTGTCCAAACAAGTATAAAAATAACCCATTTTTTAATCTAAAATCTTCTTTTTTAATCACTTCTATGCTCTTTGTATTAGGGTAAATGTGAATAATACAAGGACAATGAGGAACCTTTTATTTTCTCCTACTTTAGATTGTTCAATCAAGATGTGGTTGTCCTCTCCAACTCCATCACCAAAATTAGCTTCAAACTTAGTTATATCACATATCATCTTGTCTCTTTTGCACTCAAAGCATCTTTATAAGATTTTTCCCAACTTGAATGCTAGTGTTACCAAAATCATTAGGCTTTTCATAAATGTTTCCCATATTCAATGTTGAAGTAAATTCACTTCCAACTTGCTACTAAACCATTACACCTAGGATACAAACCAAATCTAAAACAATCAAGGTAAAATTAATAATCGCACACTTCAATTGAGGTAGGTAAAAACAATCCAAACAAAATTCAATATAATATAAGAAACAAAACAAAAACTAATAAGTACACAAGCACAAGACAAACTCATGACATATTAGAAAAATGAGAAGATTTGACAAAACATAATCAAACATGATAAAGAGAACTAATTAGAGTCAATTTTAGTAGACATGAAGCTTTCAAGGTTAGCAATGGAGGATAACTATTAATCTTCCTCACTCTTTTTCCACTATTTAAAAAATATTAAATGAATATTAAGTGCATTGTATATAACTTTTTTGAAACACAGAATGATGACACTTAAAATTCAATTAAACTAATTTTTAAACATGTGACAAAGGTAAGTACCACTCAATATTTGACACTTCTTAAATCACATGGTCATTAATATTTATATTTTATTCTCTTATTTAATATTTTTAGAGCAATATCATTGAGACCATGTTTTGTGGCTCCCAAAAGAAAGGAGAAAATATTATAAGAATACTTTGAGTATTAAAGAGAACTTGATGAAATAAAAATAATTTATAAAACAAACTTATTTGATGAAGCAATTTAATTTTTAAAAATGTCTAAATAAATGATACAAATAAAGTTTGTTAAACTAGATTTAAAAGTATAAATCTAAAAGTAAAATTTGTGTTTTAACATAAATAGTAAATAATAAGTAGCAAGCATTAAATAGTCAAGTAAATACACTTATCCAAATTGAAAGAGACAAAACACTTATATTAGATAATGACATGTGCTAAAATCTATAATCAATGATCAATATCACATTTTATAAAATCTATGAACAAGATTGATCCAATGGTAAAGTTAGTCTATTGGCGAAAACTTTGTGCTCTTAAAAAGAAAGTCAAAAGTTTGAAGTCTATAGAAGGTGGTAAGGTATGCTTCTCTTCTAGTGAAGCATAATTAGGTTTCTCCTATATGATGAAAATGAAAGATCATCTCTTATATTATAAATCGTCTATATGACAAGATAATCCCATGTACTATAAATAGTTTATATAATGAAAATAAAAGATAATCCCATAAGCCATCTATATAAATACTTCTAAAAGACTTCTAATAGTACAAAACAAACCTGTATACTATAAGCCCCTATACGCTTTAACTCTGACTATGGATAAACTATAAAGAACATTTCGTTGTCTTTCAATCTTATACATTTATAAATGTACTTCTCTAAATACTTCAGCCAAATCAAAACGCTTAAAGATAATTAAATAGTTTTCTTGTCGGTCACAATTCTTCAAATTTAATTGGTGAGGTATTCCTAAATACTTGTATGATAACAACCGTAGATTTGAATAAAACAATGACACGCAAATCAACTCTAAAAATCTTTAAAACATCTGCCCGATTCAAATAAAAAAGTTTAAAAATGGAAAACGTACAAAAGGTCTCAAATCTGACATCTGGTCGGTGTGCTATTTGATTAGTTGTAAGCATCAGGGCGCATTCCCGAAAAAAGCAGGTTTGCCAGGAAGCTTCAAAGGAGTTTGGTAGTTAATTAAACAAACTAAGTATATTTCTTTAAAGGCGAGCAAGGACTTTAAGTTGATCCATTGAATCTGCGGTCGAAAACAATTGTGCATTTCAATTTTCCTTTCAACGTGCTAAATATAATTGAGGTACGCTTTCGTTCTGTGTCGTTTTTCAGTAAAAATCTGGTGCAGATTTTTATCATTTGGCGTGTTAATCGTTTTTGATCAGTAGTGCAATCTGGCCCCTTTAAAGTGTACAGCCTTATGTGAATTGAGCATTCGCTATTTCGGTCATTCTGTCAGAGAAATATTTTGTGTGGCAAATCAAAAAAGCTCGAGTCCTGTGATTGATAAAAATCCTTACAGATATTGTGAAAGAATTTCTGTGATTATGAGTCCAGGCAATTCGTTGGGAGCATTGGCAGCAAACCCATGTTGTCGATTACTCCTACGATGCTCTTCTTCATCTTTCAGAAAGCCTTGCTATATTTCAGCTTTCAAACCCTTGGCCCTTAGTCAAAAAAGACAATTATCTTTCAATAGATCCTTATGGTTGAGATCGGCCGCTTTAAAGAAGTCTGCAATAATTTTGCCCAAAAGGGCATTGCCAGAGTTTTCTACCTGTGCTGAATTTGTGCAGGAGGATAATAGTAATATTCACAATAGAGTCTCTGCTGCTGCTGCTGGCATCGCCATCAAACCCTCAGAAGATCCACTTTGTATTAATAGTAATAGTCACAATAGAGTTTCTGCTGCTGCAGCTGGCGTCGCCATCAAACCCTCAGAAGATCCACTTTGTATTAATTCCACCACCAATGTGAGGCCAGAGAGAATTTATGTGACAAGTGTGAATCCTCTTGAGGTGGAGAGGATTGAGGAAGAGAGATGCACTGAATTCGGGTTAGAGGATTCTTGCTCACCTTCTACTATAAAGGAGGAAACCGAAAGCCCATTTGAGAAGGAAGCATGGAAACTATTAAGGGATGCAGTTGTGAATTATTGTGGGAATCCAGTAGGAACTGTAGCAGCTAATGACCCATCAGATGGCACCATTCCTCTCAATTATGATCAAGTGTTCATAAGGGATTTTGTGCCTTCTGCTCTTGCATTTATGCTCAGAGGTGAGAGCGAGATAGTTCGAAATTTCCTTCTACATACCCTTCAGTTACAGGTAAGTTTTGATTATCCATTTTCTTTGGTTATTTATATTTGTAGGCGCTTGAGCTACAGTGTTAATATCATCCTTGGGTTAGCCTCTCCAGCCTTGGCTTTGGTTTAGGTCATATGTTTGAAGATAACATTTGTCTATCGTACCTGGATGTATTCCAGATTTCCATTGAATACATTCATAACAGTAGTTTTATTTCATTTTTTAATGGGCTTTTCTTCTCCATACCCTTGCAGGGAAGTTTTGAATCAATTATTATTCATTTTGTCTGGCCATTTATATTTGTAGGCAATTAAACCAAACTATTTGGGTATACCTGCCTTGGGTTCGCCCCTCTAGCTTTAGTACTGATCGAGGGGCTACATTTTTCAGTCATACTTGTCTACCATACCTGGATCTACTGTGGAGTTTCATTTAATCATGTTGGCTGCACACAACAGTGATTTAATTTCTTTTCTCCTTCTCGTTGTTTTTATTTTTTGCGGTTTGGTATATTTGAAATCTTCACCCGATAGCAATGAGGGTGAGTACAGTCACTGATACTGATAGTGTTCTATGTGACTGGTTCAAGTGTTCTGTATTTGTTAATGCTAATAATTGTCATAGAACAGGCTGAAAATTAGAGTTACAAGGATTTATGATTCAGCAGAGTTTGTAGTTTGCAAAAGTCCACGGATCTTTGAAATATGGTTGCATATTCCTGTACACTGGGAAATTTTAGAGAATTTACTATCTTCACACACACTGGGCAATCCAGGAAACAGTGTTATTCTTATGTAGATGTATTGTATTCCCAGGTGTTTTAAGAGTTGTACAACTACTACTCTTGCTTGTATCTTGTATGTGCTCTCTTACCTGGGTTATATTAGAAGATGTTGACACATCTTCCATTGTTGGCATGAAGGTCATGTGAGTTTGTTCTGATTTATCATTTATATCATTTCAGGAGTTATAGCAAGGTCATGTGAACTTTGTCTGATTTATATCATTGGAATAGTTGCATGTTTTTTATGGTTTATCTTCTAGGGCGTTGTAACAAACTGTACATGTTCCTGCTTTTCAGGACATTCTGGATGTTGTCAAATAGCCGGTTCACTATGGTGGTCCATCTTCCAGTCTAGAACTATTTCATATTTTAGTTTTAACATTTCCTGTATTCCCAGGATAGTTTAGGAGTTGTCCATCTTACAGCTTTTAGGATGTTTTAAGAGCTGTCCAAATTCCAGTTTTATCATAGTGGATATGTGAGATTGTTTTGATTTATATTAAGATTAAATATTTTACATTTCCTCTCGCTCAAGGATATTTTAGGAGTTGTTCATCTTACAGCTTCCCTATTGAGGGAATGTGAGCTTATATTATGTTAGATTATTACTAGGATTGCATATTCTGCAAGTCCTATCTTCCGAGTTTGTTTTAGGAGCTGTCCATCTTCTGGACTTGCTATGGAGGTTATGAAAATTTGTTCTGATTTTATGATTTGTTATATTTGAAATAGTGACATATGTTAATGAAATTCACCCTGCAATTGTTTTTTTAATCTACCAATGCCCAACTGTACCATTAGCCCCGATATCTAATTAGCTGCCTCTGCTGTTATTTTTAATTAACATAGTTTTTTGAGAGGGAGAATGTGTTTTCACTAGTTTTTTTTTTGGAAAATGAGCATGATCAAGATGGTGAAATTTCAAGTTTATGATATCATGTATCTTGTAACAACAGAGCTGGGAGAAAACTGTCGATTGTTACAGCCCAGGACAAGGATTGATGCCGGCCAGTTTCAAGGTTAGGACAGTACCTCTTGATGGAAACAATGAAGCAAGTGAGGAAGTCTTGGATCCTGATTTTGGAGAGTCAGCAATTGGCCGTGTTGCTCCTGTGGACTCTGGTAAGGATTTACTGGTTTCTGCCTCTGGTGTAAAATCATTCTAAGATACAGTGAATCCAAGTCCCATTGATGAATTTTTTGCAAACGAAAATCAGAGGGTGTATCTCATTCTTATAATTTTTTGTTCCATGTACATTATTTTTAGACAAAAAGGCATTTCAAATAGCATGTGTTGCTTTGACAGGTCTCTGGTGGATAATTTTACTGAGAGCATATGGAAGAATCACAGGAGATTATGCTCTCCAAGAGAGGGTAGATGTTCAAACAGGCATTAAATTGATATTGAAGTTGTGCTTAGCTGATGGATTTGATATGTTCCCAACATTGTTAGTGACAGATGGTTCTTGCATGATTGATCGACGAATGGGCATTCATGGACATCCTCTTGAAATTCAGGTATTTAATTTACTGCAAGATTTTTGAAACTCTATTATTGTGCCCACTTTGCTATTTCTTCCTTTAAGTGGAGTAAAGCCTTTTCCTTACTTTTGTCTAGTTTATTTAGTATTATTTAGTAAGCTTGATTTAGATGAAATTGTCTGTGTGCATCACTTGCATTTTTTTCCTCCTTGATACGGCAGAATTTCATGGTTATTTTTGAAATGTTTGTTTCAAATTATGAAATGCTTTGTTTGTAATTTTTATGCACCATGTTCTTTGTTTCTTTAATCTATTGTTTCTATGCCAAGCATGATACATGTGTTGGTTTTGACACCTTAGTTTCAGGTAGAATTTGAGGTTGTCAATGATGATCAGGTCCTAATTTGTGTCCAGTGTCCAAACTGATGTTTGTTCATTTGTTTCAATCGTTGCAAACATGAAGTTATTGCCATTGAATCTGATTTGTTTCTACACTTTGCCATTGTAATTAAAATTTACAGTAGAAAATTATCATTGGATCCCACTAGTTTAATGTGCTTTTTGAGTCTCATAGACCTGATTTGGTCATTGGTGGCATTACAATAATTTCTTTCTCCTTCCTTTCCTCCCTGATTACTTCTTTCCTGCCATCCATCCGTCCCTCCTTCCCTCACTCTGTCCTTTCCTTCCTCTCCTCCTTCTCATCCTTCCTTCCTCTTTCCCTCCATCTTCCACGCCCTTTCTTCTTCCCTCCCCACCTTTCTTTGTTTCACAGTTATTATTATCCATTGCATCAGTTGTTTGGAAGTGCATAGAAGCTTGATTATTACTAAATTTTGTAGCTGGATAGGAAATCAGTGGATAACTGTTAAGATGGTTTTTCATTTCCCATTTGGCCTATATACCATATGCCAAATTGGATTTTAAAATTCATCAAGTTAAGCTCAATACAGAGCTTGCTCAGATCAAACACAATATTGGATCCAAGGTTATGTATTTAGAGTGTGCCATGAACTTTAACCTGGCTCACAAAAACTGAAAAAATATTTTGTTAATAACAATCTTTGGCTAACATAATTTGAGTATTCATCTAAGTTATATGAATAAAATCTGGTTCAAGATTGCATTGTACTAGTAAACGTATGCTGGTATGTAGGATCAAAACTCAATAGAGATTTTGGTTTACAGCAGACACATGCTATTATTTATGTAAATAATTACACCTAGAGGTGTTCTATAGTGGCAGCAAGGCATGGAGCATCATGTCATGACTGTGTATATAAAAACTAAAACACAGCCAACATATATTAAAAAGAAAAAAAACTATAAAATAACTCATAAGTAAATAAAATAAAATAACCCTTAAAGTAAATAAAATAAAATAATTCTTAAATAGCTCTGAAGTAAAATTAAATAAGTAAATAAAACAACATGACCGATATCTCTTGGGCAGTTTTTAGATAGATGTCTTTAAGATATCGATAACAGTAAATACATCATCCACAATCTTAACAATTCCCTAATTTTTCATTCATTTCATTGTCAGTCTATCATAGGATAACACTATAGTATATATTTGTGATTCATAATTAAACGTCACTTTCATTTTTATTTTTTTGCCTTAATGTGTCGATAAGACAAAATTTAATTAGTCAATTAAATTTAGAAGGATTAGGCACGGTCCTATCCTAGATTGTATCATCTTGGTACTGATATATTGGCATGTAGAGCCAGTAGAGAAATTTGCTTGCATTTCAATTTGTCTATACACATATATACATATTATTTATATAGATATTATGACATCCACAGTTTAACTTTACAGTTTCCTACATTTGCGTTCATTCATTTCATTCTCATTCTATGTCATAGGATAACACCATACCATATGCTCATGATTTATACATAAAAATCAGTTTCTCAAGCCACAAGATTTAAATAGGAAGGATTTGCACTATCTATACGTCCATTAATTCAAGTTTCAATACTCAGACCTTTCATAACTACAATAAACAATATTGCAAGGAATTTTCAATTTCGAAAGCCAATTGGCATTGTGCACGAACAGTTTATGTTATGTCTGCAGTCTTTCATGTTCGATGCAACCCCAATCTATATACAAGGTGCACTAGGTGCTACTCTTGCCCTCCAGTTTTTATGTGTTCCCTGATCCTCCAATGCTTAATGCAATTTGAATTTGATATGCCTACCAAAAAATGGATCCAGATTGTATCTATTTTTGGTATGCATCCTATCAAAGAACAGGTCCAGGAAATCCCTAGAGTAGGTAACTAGGGACCATGGAAAGATGAATGCAATTTATGTATGGTTTTTGCTACAACTCTAGTAATGGCCACAGATCAACATTTGTAATTCTAAATAATATTAGTTCTAGGACGATTTGCAAAACCAATACTTGGTAAGGTTTTGAGAGAGAAGAAGAGAGAGTCGCCTCTTTATGCTTCAATATCGTGTGATGACATGCAAAAAGATGCTTCTACTGACTGCTCTAGAGTTTTCTATTAAAAAAATTTCATCTGTTCCAAGTCTGCAGTTACGCTTATATAATTGAAATGAATTTCAAATGGTTATTTTTGATTAACTTGTTTATCATTCTATATCCTACAAAATTTGGTTCATGTTCATTGATCAATTAATGGTTTGGTGTAGGACCATGAACTCTCGAGAGATGTATCACAAGTCCTTAACGAAAATTAAAACATCCACTTGGTCTTGCCAGTGATTAACCACAAAAGCCCCCTTAAGAGTCTGAACTGCTCCAGTAATGTTGCTTTCCATCCTTTCTATATTTTTCTGAAATTTTAATTTTATGTGCATGGAGCATTTAGTCTAGGTCTTTATGTGCCTTATAGTTAATTTATGCCAATGGTAACTTGCAGACTAGAAAGCCTTTGCCTGTGCAAAGACACAGTTGCCATGCCAATTGGTAGGCCCATTGTTTTGACCTGTACCCAGCATTTCCTGTTGGCTTGTTAATAAGGATATGTAAACTGATTAATTTAAGTTTGAAAGTCCACTCTACAATATTTTTTGATTTAAGTTGTATTTGCTGTTGGTTGCATACTGTATACTCTTGATTTAAGTTGCAAAATCCACTTAACATTATTTTTTGAGTTGGCAGTTATTGCTTTGTTCTTTTGCGTTTATAATGTATTGACGTATCCTAAAATGGGAGAGTGTTAATTCAAATTCATACTTCATTGTAGATTGGATTGGGAAGGTGAAGAATTGCATTCTATCTGAAGATTATAAACTGTTTCCATTGCTGGATGTTGTTTGGTTTCATTCATGTTTGTCTTTGATCTTAACACTTGGAGTATGCTGAATTTTGGTTCTCTTTGATTGAAGGTCTATCACTTCATTATTTCTAAAACAGTGATATAGGCAATGCTTTTCATTTTCTTGACAGGTTGAAAGCCTGTTAATTAGTTGGGTGTGGATCTCTCTTCCATTCCTCTCTTTAAGAGTTTATGATCTTCTTCTAGTACAGAAATTGTCTTTAGTTGAGAAGTCAGCCATCAAATCATGTTACCCCTGGATAAAGAATTCATTGAAATACAACTAATAAGCCACATCCAGCAAGTCATATGCTGGAAATTTAGGCAACGCTTTTAGTGCTGGGGAGTTCTAAATTTATGTTCTACCTGTCAAGTGTTTGAATATATTTCTTACATGCAATGATCCTCAGGCACTGTTACAACATATGTCTGCACATTACCCTGCATAGTCTGAATACACATTCTATCTGTCTGAAGGCAACCAAAATGTGTTCCAAATTTTTTAATAAGGTTTTGAGATGTTTTATATATTTCAATTCATACCAGTGCCGTATTTTTCAAAAAACAAATTATTGAAACAATTTTTGTATGCTATATTGCAGGCTTTATTCTACTCTGCACTTCGTTGTGCACGTGAAATACTGATTGTAGATGATGGATCAATAAATTTAATGAGGGCTGTAACCAGCAGGCTAAGTGCTCTGGCATTTCATATTAGAGAGTATTATTGGCTTGATATGCGAAAGCTCAATGAAATCTATAGATACAAAACAGAAGAGTATTCCCATGATGCTGTCAATAAGTTCAACATTTATCCAGATCAAATCCCATCATGGCTTGTTGATTGGATGCCTGATCAAGGTGGCTTTCTAATTGGGAACCTCCAGCCAGCTCACATGGATTTCAGGTTTTTCTCCCTAGGCAATCTCTGGGCTATTGCCACGTCTCTGACTACCCCAGAACAAGCTGAATCTATTTTGAACTTAATACAGAGCAAATGGGATGATCTTATTGGTAAAATGCCTATGAAAATCTGCTATCCAGCATTGGAATATGAAGAGTGGCGGATAATCACTGGCAGTGATCCAAAGAATACGTACTTACTCTCTCCCTTACTACTCTCTCCTTTTGCCTATGGTTAAGTGTCATACTAGTATACCAATTTTGCATGGGGTTTAGAAATCTGTTATAAATAAATGTTGGGTTGCTGTATATTTTTCCTTTGTCTTTGAAATTATGCAAACACTACCACAGTTGTAAGCCTATGTCATATATATCTAAATATGCCTATTATAGGATAAGGACAGTTGTTATCACATTTTCACCTTAGAGCACTTGCCTGTGATCTTGTATCTTTTGTTTAATTTGTATTGCTTTCTCCGAGAAAAGACATGCAACTTGAGCCATATAAAATGATTGTAGTAGTTTTGACAAAAGGAAAATACTTGTTGATGCTCTTAATTTTGGGATTTTAGTTTATATTCATTAGTAATTGGATTTTGTAATCTGCAGCCCTTGGTCATATCATAATGGAGGATCATGGCCAACTCTTTTATGGCAGGTAAGAGACCTCCTCCTATTGGCACTATACATTATAACCATGGTTAATCCAGTGTTCTGACTATGTGTTTCTCAATACAGTTGACTGTTGCATGCTTAAAGATGGGGAGACCAGATCTAGCCAGTAGAGCAGTGGAAATTGCAGAGAAACGGCTTTCAAGAGATCGGTGGCCAGAATATTATGATACAAAAACTGCAAGGTTCATTGGCAAACAGTCTCGACTGTACCAGACATGGTCAATTGCTGGATATCTAGTTGCAAAGTCACTCCTAGCTAATCCAGAGTTGGCAACTATATTGACATGTGAGGAGGACCTTGCTCTTATGGAAGGATGTTCATGCCCATTGAGCGCTAGCCCTCGTAGAAAGTGCTCTCGAAATTCTATGCGATCCCGCATTCTTGTATAGAGATGTTCCAATAGAAACCCATTCTTTTCTATTTTTTAGCCGAAAATATTTATTCTAAAATCTAACTCATTAATGATGGAAATACAGGCCCAATAGTAATTTTGAAAATTGCTAGAAGAGAGCTCTCTTTCTTTCTCTCTGTGGGTTAACTGTAAATTATTTTAATGTACATAATTATCACATTTATATATATTGCTCAATCTGGGTTGAAAGAAATGCTCCCAGCATTATTTGTAATTATTGTACGATGAAATAGCACTTAGTGGCGTTGTGCCAGCATTATTTGTAACTTTTGTACGATGAAATAGCATTTATTGGCATTGTGCTATTTCACGGCCTTACAACAGCCTTTTGTCTCTCTGGAACCTGCCAAGGACTTGCAAGGATTATATGGATATTTAAGAATATGAAAAAGAAGACTAATGTGATGTTTAGTGCATGGTCAGGCTTT
Source organism: Sequoiadendron giganteum (assembly GCA_007115665.2). Taxonomy (NCBI): domain Eukaryota; kingdom Viridiplantae; phylum Streptophyta; class Pinopsida; order Cupressales; family Cupressaceae; genus Sequoiadendron; species Sequoiadendron giganteum. Next base: position 130,451,614 of record CM021103.1, on the reverse strand, counting down.
CTTCAATGATCAACATGAAATAAACTCTATTATCGCTGTATTTGTAATTTAAATATTTGAATGTAATGCATTACTTGGGATTCTATCATATAAGGTTTATAATTTTTATTTAATGTAGTTTTGACACTGATTCAATTTATAGCAGTCTTCTGAAATCATGAAATGGTCAATGCCAACGAAGATTTTGATTATGTTTGTGAAGAGCAGTGTTACTGTCACCTTGCCAGGCATTTGGCGTATAATTTGTATATACGTATATATTGGTGCTTATGGCATGTAAATCAATGCCTCTATGTACAATAAATCTCTCATCTTCTACCTTATAGTGCCCAATATTCATTAATACGGTGAAGGGGCCCAAGATCAAACTTGAAAGATACTGTGTTAGAAATCAACAAAAATAATTTAGTGAATGGAAATTGGGTTAACGAGATGCTTTGCACGACTTAATCAGTACCCAGTCACAACTTGATAATTAAAGTATAAGAAGACAGAGATTGCCGCAATCTGATGAAGGGAAAAACTTCCTTGCCTTCCAGTCAGGTTAGGCAGGATAAAGAGTGAGTGCTCCTAGATACGATCACAGAAGAAAAGATGAAGGGAAAAACTAACTTGCCATCAGTCAGGTTAGGCAGGATAAAGAGTGAGTGCTCCTAGATACGATCACAGAAGAAAAGATGAAGGGAAAAACTAACTTGCCATCCAGTCAGGTTAGGCAGGATAAAGAGTGAGTGCTCCTAGATACGATCACAGAAGAAAAGATTTTGTTGAAGGGTCATGTATGCACTAGGATGATGCTAATCTTGTTGGAAAGGTGGGAGTCAATCTAAGTATATACGATAACGAGTATTTGAGTTAAGCAATATCACTCGAAAGTATATGCAAAGATTCAGGGAAAAGACACCACTTTATTAGTTTGCCTCGATAGACTTGACGATACATAAATTTGCAAGTGGGTTTAGTGCATATTCATGAACCAAAATATTAAGCGGCAGTAAGGAAATACTTCGCAGAGAAATAGATTGATACGTTAACTTTTCCCCTTGGTTAAGATAAAGGAAGGTTCATGTGAAGTTGCTAACGACGACTCGAACATGTAGGTATACTAGGCGTATAGAGCAAGTAGGCAAGCTTTCGATTCTCGTCATTTCTACGGTATAGAGCTAATCTCAAATTTGTCCTGTCTAGTGATTAATTCAATGTCTTGTCTACAGATTAAGTTCCTGATTTTGAAAACCTCTCCTTGAGCGACGCAGTTGGTTTGTGTACAGATGAAAATGCATGCTTCACACTTTTCTATTTTGTTTTGTACTTGGTTTAGCACATTCTTGTAAATATAGTATTTTGGCCATGTTTGACTAATATACACATTGATTCACCCATTGTAACTTACAGAAAGGCATGAACACGATGGATGCAAAGTTCTAAGACTTTGAATTGGAATGAAGGGATTGAAACCAGTAAAGGGCACGGAGGGATCACAGTCCTAATAAAAGAGATGTGGGGTGAAATAGTAAGAGTAGAAAAAGAGGACCTTAATAAGTTGTTCATATGGTTGAACATAATAGATAATGAGGTAACAATTATGTTGGTTGGTTGTTACTTTGTTCCAAAAAGCTCAAAGTTCTACAAGAAGAGAAATCTAGATTGCAAAGATCCATATGCTGCTTTGAAAAAAGACATTTATGTTTTCAGCAACTTAGGAGATAGTTCTGATTGGTGATTTTAATTCGAGGACATCATACAATTAGTCTATCCAGTTAGGTAGTGAAAAAGGAGGGGATAGCAATCCTCTATGGCTAGAGGAAAATGGGGACCTCCTTTGAGGAAGAGCTTTGCAAGATGGGAATGGGAGTGTGTTGTACTTTGGAATGGAGTTGCTAGGATTATGTAGCTTGTATGGTATGGTTGTCTATAATGGCATGAAAACATGGCTAAGTTTTGACGATATCACTTGTATAACCTACAAAGGGCAAAGTGTGGTGGACTTAGTAATTTTCTCTTAAGAGTTATATTTCTAGGTTGTTGGAGTTAAATATTGGGGGATGCCCTACTAAGTTGAAATCTTATCATATGCCTCTCCTTGTTACGTTTGGCATCACACTAAAGGGTGGACCCAACACAGGCATAGGAAAGTTCATCCACAAGATACAATTCTTGTGAATCAAGAAAATCAAGAGCTCTTTGTTGCTGCACTTGAACACCACCTTTAGCTAGTAAAAAACAACATAGAATGCAACAAAAACAATGAATAGAGTGATTACATTTGTACCAATATGTTGATCCCTTTAATCCATAGGGCTTTAAAGGTGTGTAGGAATTCTCATTCTATAAGAGGGTTTCAAAACTTTCTCGACTAACCCTTGGTATGATGAAGAATGCAAGGCTACTAAAAGAACCTTTAAAGAGAATAAGCCAAACTAAGAAAGCAAGAAAAAATATGAACAATTGATAAAACCTTAAAAAGAAAGATATGTGATTTCAAGAAGGAAAAAATTAATATCTTTGGGGAAACACAACCCCAAAGGCTTTTGGAGTGAGCTACAACAAAAAAAAAACAAATAGAAAATAATATCACAGATGCTCATTGGTTAGATTATGTGATGCTCCTTTATGAACATGCACAAGAGAAAAGTAACCCTTCCATAATTGGCACATCAACCAAGCTCTTTTCAGTGGAAGATATCAAACAAGACATAAATAATTTAGCAAATGGTAAAGCTCAAGACATTGATGGGCTGCAAGTAGAATTTTTAAAATGGGGAGTTGAGTTGCTTGCTCCACATATCAAGAGAAATTTTAACAGTTACATAAGGCAACTTTTCGATTGAGTAGACTATTACTGTTGTTATCCCACTTTTATAAAAGTGGTAATATCAATAACCCTTCCAATTATTGTACTATTATGATCAATCCTCTTCTTGGAAAACTTTTTGAGAGTATGATAGAACTTAGAATCAACAAGTGGGTAGAAAAAAAGAGAAAAAAGAAAAAGGGTAGGTTGGCTTTAGGCTAAGCCACTCTACCATTGACCAGTGCATCAATCTTAGACACTTAATTGAACAGGTCTAGGACAACCAAGGTGGAGAAGCTTTTTGTTGCTTCGTTCATTTAAACAAAAAAAACATTTGACACAGTTCCTAGGGACAAGCTTTGGAGCATATTGGTGGAACTTGGGATTCCTAATGAGTATGGAGTGGTTGTTAATAAGATTTATGAGTAGGTTAGAGTTAAAATCAAAACTAAAGAGGGTATGTCTGAATGCTTTGGTAGCGAAATTGGAGTCAAATAGGGGTGTCCTCTATCCCCCACATTGTTTGGTTTATATATTGATAAACTTGAAGAATGGTTAAACAAATATTGGAGAGGGGATTCAACTGGTGTGTTATGTGGTGAAGTTACTTTTTATATGCAGAAGATCTTATTCTAATAGGAAAAAATGCTCATGGTTTGAGAGAGATTTGAAGGCTTTAGAACTCTTTGGTCAAGAGGTTGAGATGCAAGTGAACACCAGCAAGACCAAAGTCATGGTTTTTTATTTGAAAAGGAAGTAGTTGCTTAACTTTATCTTTGAGGGAAGCTCGTTGGAGATAGTGAAACAATTTAAGTACTTAAGAACTTATTTTCACAACAAGCTCAGTTGGGAGACTTATAGAACAAAAAGGACACAAAGAGGATGGAGAATTTTTTTCCTATTTTAGAATAGGTGTAGGAAAGTAGAGTTATGGGATTAGAAAACCAAGAAATTTTTTTTGGTTTGTTGGTTGTGTTGGTTGTCCACTATGGTTTGAGGTTTGGAGGAGAATCATGTCAAACCACAAGTGGAGGCAATTAGAAAGAATCCAAAAAATATTTAATTACTACTAGTCTCAAAGTCAAATCATCGATAACCTATGATATCCTTTTGGCTGAGGCAAGAATGTTTCTGATGGAAGCATCCAAGATAATTCATTTGCTAAGCTACTTAAGAAAGGTTGAAAACATGGATAAGCATCGCTAATCCAAAATGGTTGTTGAGGAATTATACCATAGGAAAAATACTTGGATGAAGCAGAACAACAAGTGGATGAGCTTATTCTGCGGAGGATGACACTATTGTGTCTTCTCAGGAACATGTTTCTACTCCTATTCCGGCTATCCCTTCTGTGGAGCCATTGTTGGCTCAATATACTGACGTTGTTATGACCGAGCTTGCCTGGACATCATTGAATGCCTCTGCTGGTCCATTGATCGTTCATGTCTCCTCCCTTGCGTTGTCGTCTCCCTCGCTGAGTGGTGGCTCTTTTCCCTTGGTGGCTTCTATGGATCCGCTACTCTCACCTTGCTAGGTGGACTTGGATGTCGAGTCTTCCTAGTCTACGGTGCTAAGGAAGAAAAAGGGACTCCCTCGATCTGTCACTACTTCGCGGCCTAGGGTTAAGAGTGTCAGTTTAGTCCCCTCTATTTTTGGGGTTGTCTAGTTCTCGTCTATGGTTTGACGACTGTCTATTAGCTATTTTTGTGTGTAGTCTATCCTCTCCTAATTCATTCCTAGTTTGAACTAGCTATTTTTTGGCCCTTTGGGTTCTCTGTGCAAAGGGTACAACACCTTGTAAATGCTGCTTACTTTATAAAAAACAAGTGGATGAGCAAGTGGGATGTTAATTTGTAAGAATTTCCTCACTAACGAAGAGACAAACAAATTCTATTAGAAAAAATTAGGACTGCCATGTGGACAAAACAGATTAGCCAAAAAAAACACACCGTCAAAAAAGTTCAACTCCACTTGGGAACATGATGAAAAATATTATTTGAGGGCTGCAATTAAGGGAAAAGCTAAAATTTTAGTTGCACAATTGAGGACCAATTTTCATCATCTTAGATGTGATACAGGTTGATGGACGGTCCCCAAGGAAGAGTGCAAAGAAAGAACTGCAGCTTTTGCAGCAAGGGGGTGGTTGAAACTGAATAACACTTCATCATTGAATGTGCAACATATGAGGATATTCATATTTAGTTTGAAAATAATTTGAATGTGGTAGTTTGAATGAGCTCTTTGAGGAGGAAAGGCTTCACAAAACAAGTTTCTTGATCAAGATTCATAATAGAAGAGTTGACATTGAAAGGAACTTGAAAATGTGTTATTGTTGTGTCCCTTGGTCCATTAGACCACTTGGTCTCGTGGATGTCATTAAAATTCCTTCATTCATTCAACTCATGCTACAAGCCCAAATCTGAACCCACTTGTCTTTTGCATCGCCTTACACCTTGCTCTTGATTGTTCACTCATTCACAATGCTAGTGTGTGCAATAGTGTCTTGAATAGGATTGCACATGGTAGTGTTCTACACATTCAAACTTTCTATTTCTACCTAAACACTCTCCCTCTTGTGCATCCCTAATCATGATCTAACCTCCAACAACTAAAAATGGGTGGAAAGTGTTTAAAAGAGAAGCTAATAATGGAAGAACAAGAAAGAATCATTAGTGGAGAAACACACAAGACAATATATACACATTGCTTAGGAGTCCATTACTACAGTAGACTATAAATCTACCATTAGAGCTATTTTGCAATCTCCATTGTGACACACGACACTATCTCTCTTATGCACCTAGGGTTCACACACCTAAAAGTACGTCTTGAATTGTTAACTCAATCTTGGGAATTGGCTAAGAAAGGTCCTAGAAAGAGCCTCCAAACACAATTCTCCCCCACAAACTATAACTTACTAAATTTGAATGGGCCTATATGGAAGTTTTAATGAGGAGCCAAACATATATATATATATATATATATATATGATCGTAACCATGTTAACATCTTATGACTCTTCGCCTATTGTTTATAGTTACTTTTTTCCATGTACCAAGTGTATTTTTTTACTATGTGCAAAAATTTTCTCTCCAAAATGATGAGTTTACCATGACAAACATTGTACTAGTAAAGTGGTGAACACTTTTGTAGTAGTGAGTTCATTCATTCTATTTATATTCATGTTTTTTCAATTCTATGAGCTCATCTTGAGTTTGAGCTTGTGTTTTAGCTCAATATTGATTAGGAAACTCTATCCTTGAACTCCATTTGCTCTTACATCTATTAATAATCCTATTTTAGTTAACCAAAAAGTCTAAATTTTTGCAATGAAGTAATCACTATCAAGAATTTCAGATCAATCTTCCTTGAATCTTTTTTAGAGTTATTGCATGCCACAATTCAACCCTTGCAAGCAACCATTACTTTTTCTCTTTCTTGCCCAATTTTCTCCAACCCTTTGCTTTGGAGATTATCACTAATAGTTAAAGATTGAAAAGGAAGGGAGGGCCAATAGATTTACTTGAGTACACATTAATACTTTTTTCTTCATTTGAGATGTTTCTAATTATATGAGTGAATTTTCTTATTTTTAAAGATTAAAATAGATTTGTTGTTAACTAGATTAGTTCATTTATGAAATCTGAAAATATTTTGTGCCTATGAAGAGATGCTCCAAGTAAATTATAGTAGAATTGGTTGTTTAGGAGTTACTTAGATTTAATTTTATTTGTTTGAGTAAAAATTTCTCTTTTTGGATCTATGCTTCTAAACACACTATTTTGAATTGAAAAAATCTCATTTTAAAATCTTGATTGAAAGCATTCCATTCATTGTCAAAAAAACTCTTTAATTAAATCTATACTTCCAAGCATTCCTTGAAATCATTTATATAAAGTTTTTTATTTCTTCACATAAATTAAAAAGTCAAAATATTAACTATACAACACATAATTCCAAAAGGAGGATTCTCCAAATGGTTTCTTTGATATCCTTTGATTTGTTTAGGTTGATTTATAAGAAGCACTAGGAGGCCCTTTAGTGTATCTAAGATCCAAACCAATAAACAAACTCATCACATCAAAAGACAAGCACAATTAAGATAAAATGGGGAAAAGAAAAAAATCATTATTTTTTATTGAAATATTTGTTCTTTGTTGTTGAAAGTTTCTGGTTTTTTTTTTTTTGCTAATTATTGTCTCTTTGTGTGTTCTCTACAAAATTATATTTTTAAAAGAAAATATTTATTTTTTATTTCTTATTTCTTCTCTATGTTTCTAGAAAAGCTAATTTTCCTCCAAGCTCTAATTATATTGACCAGTAATTATGACGCAGGAGGGACAAATAAAACTCTCTCACAACCAATTCCCAATTTAATACCAATTAAATGAAACCAATAATCTAATCTCACAGTCAGACAAAAATTCAGTATGACAATTTCATCTATCAATTGAATTCATCCAATTTATCACTTCTCACAACAATAGAAACAAATAACCTCACTTTTCATTCAATTTGAATATCTCTGTCTTCTTACAAAAATCAATTGTATAATGAACCAGTAACAGCAGCAATTATATAATGAAACTAAAATTTGCTGGCAATTACATTTTACACTTCAATTTGTATCCATTGTGTGGCTCCTTTGTTCTCTGCTCTGTATTTGCGCTCTTCTCCCATGTTTCTTTTCTCTCTGTAATCCACAACCTTACCTTTCCCACCGTCGCCTTCTTTTTCCCTCTACACACTCACCAATGAAGTGTTGCCTCACTTCCTCTAACTACACCATTCAAGGCTGTCTGCAATTGGCAAGCGATTGACTGTATCTTTTTTCTCCTTTCTAGCTGCCTCCTCTTACCTCTACGCAGCTGTTTCAATTTCCCCTCTTAGCATAGTCTTTCCACTTACATCTGCATTTAATTCCTTATGGTTTTACATTATGTACCTTGTTCTTCTTGTTGGCAATTTAAAATGCTATTAAAATTGGTTGCAGCTGCCCCTATTCTCACCTCTGCCACCAGTTGATGTCCCTGTTGCTGCACCCTCTTTCTTTCTATTTTTTCTCCTACTAGGAGCCTCTTCTCCTTCCAATGCAGCCTCCCCTCTCCCTTCAGACTGTGAGGATGGAGATCGGTTTTGCACCAGCCAATTACATTTGCTTAAAATATATCTGCTTCACGTCATGTTAAAAGTGTAAATTTAAGAGGTTCACACATTGGTGGAAACGAGAGAAATCAAAATTGCGAAAATAAAATCAGCAATATTTTTGATTGGTGCTGATTGCTCATTCACTTGTGTGCTCCTGCAACAAATTAGATATAACTAGCTTTTTAATTATATATAGATTTTTATTAGAACCTCACCCTTGAAATTGTGAGGGTTTGTTCATGGGACCTACATCCCATACAATTCTATTTGTGAGGAAACCACTTTGACTAATGTTCTCTTTTAATCCTCCAACATGTTTTTTCAACTTGAACAATACAAGTTTATTTCTTGGTTTGAGTGCATCTCTTCTAATAAGGCAACCATATTCCTTATGTTTGTCTTGCTCCTATGTTCCTCCATTGTGCTCCTCCCTCCAATTTGAACATTATTCGTCCATAATATTCTTGTCTTGAACACCTTACCTTGTGCTCTTCTAGCTCAAATGCTATCACCTTTGGCATGATTTCCTGACTTGAATGCCCATCTCTTGTTAAAATACCACTATCTAACAATTAATAGAAGTATGACTACCAATTTAACATGCCTATCATCACTAAGATGTCACTTGGGGGAGATTTAAACTCTAGTCTCCAACATGAAAATCAAGTGGCCCTACCACTTGATCACAATACCTCTGGCTAATTATTTAATTATATTCAATCAATTAGAGCAATCAAATTGATTTAGTATGGTTAATTAACTAATTCCTTTTATATATTTGATTAATTTTATTTTTTTTCTATAATAAAAAGTGAAAATCTAAAAAGAAAGTTCTTTTGTTTATTCTTAGGTTAATCAACTATGCATGATTAATTAGTGTTCAATTATTCCATTAACTGTATCAATGCCAAGAGGACTAATCCTTGAAACTTGGCTAATTAGTTAATTAATTAAAATTAGAATTCATTTAAAATGATTAAAGAATACCAAAACTAATGTCATTTAATTGCATGCATTTATTAGACTAGATTTATTTCCCACACCATTAAAATTCAAATAAAAAATAATCAAACTGACTAAATATTCAATTATCAAATTGAACAATAAAGAAACCAAGAACAATCATTTGAACTTGAAAAAAATATTGAACCATGTAACCCATGTACTTTAATTCTAAGGACCACATTTGATCTCATCATACATGTCTTAGGGTAAGCCCATATTTGTTCAAGGAGATCTTAGGAGAGTTGGGAGAGGCCCCACTTATTATTGCTATTGTTGTTCTTGAACAAACAACTCTCCTTGCAAACATTCAATGAGAGAATGCTTGTTTCAAATCATTGTAAAGAAAAAACAACCAACAAGTAAGCATCCCACCACCAAACACTAGCATTTATTTCCACAAAACTCGATTTGTCAACTTCCTCTACATCTCTAAATCTCCTCAAAAATTTCCATGAGATCATTGTCCATCCATTATTGAATTTTTTACTTTCCCAAGAAGAAGTGAATCAATTCAATGCACCACTCGACCACTAGAACAACCTCTCCCATGTTTGCAACAATGAGTTGGCATTTCAATCCAATCAACACGAACTAGCATGTGTGCCCTATTTTAGTGTATATATATTTTTGAACTTGATGTGATGGGAAAATCTATTTGATAAGTTCCTCACATTATTATTGTGCTTCGCCTTTCTCCACCTTATTTATCTATTTATTTTGATGTGTGCATGACACCCTTGAATATGTTACACCTCGCCTTATTATTATTGAGTTACTTTTACCTTCATAGGTAAACAAGATGATGAATGCAAATCATGATTTTGATATGTTTATAAAGGAATGGAATACTGAAATAGGTATTAAAATGTTATTGCTTTGAAGGAGTAATTATGTTTATATTGATGAAGTACAATGAAAGAATATGTATTGTAATATGAGTATTCTGATGCTTTATGATAAAAGTAGATTTCATGTGAATGTTTAAGTACCATTGCAAATGTGCCAAGTTGGATGTAGGTATAGGTTCATGCCTCCGAAAGGGAGGGGAAGTATCACTCAAAAGAAATGATTGGTTGGGTAACCCTTAATGAAACCTTACTGAACTTACACACACTCACGACTTAGACTTGGTTTAGAAGAATTGAGTGAGATGGGATTCGGTAAGTGAACCCTTTGTCTTAGTCTTGGCTTATTGGAATTGGTTGGCCTAAGTTGAGTCGGGTCAGTTGGAACCAAGTAACCTTTGAGGATAAGTTGAAATGTTCGGGAAAATGTCTTCGATTTCTTAGATTGTTTGATCAAGTCATCGATGATTATACATATATATAATGTGTGTATAAACAATAACTTATGCGTAAAGAATGAATATGATTGGGTGTCTATATATGTGTGGGTACGTATATATGTATTGTCGATAACACATATAATAATATGTGAATAATCGATCGTTATATATATAATACCAATACAAATATAGATTAATATATTAAATGATGTGACATGTATGTGTATGTATATATACATTAATGAGTATATATATATATATATATATAAACAAATACATGAAAGATTAGTTATATATGTAATTGAATAGGAGAATAATGCATTACATGTATATGGTTAAGATAGTTTATATATGTATATGTTAATATATATATACATATATATTGTGTTATATATATATATATATATATATTAACAAATATATGTATTATATGTTATATGGTGAACCGATTATTATATGGAAATCGATTGATAGAAATCAATCGATGAAGTATATCGATTATTATTCTATGTTACAAAGGCCATTATGGGTCGATTTGGTAAGCCATGTAGTGGCAATAAACTTTGCATAAATACATTGGAAGCCAGTGTTTACATTTGGCGCAACATGTATGAGGTAAACCAACGCATAAATTGCAAAGGCTATTTGCTACGATAAAGATACTATACACAATTAAGGAGGAGGTAATGTAAGCGCTTGCATAGTGCATAGGTAAGACACATAAGAGGGAAAGCTTATGCACAATACATAAGTTGTATTATAACTATTATTGAATGCAAAAGAATATAAAGCGGACCCCATACTGTGAGTCTAGTGCAGCGCTAGAATAGTGAATGTAACTCATTGCATTAAGCCGTGTGTATATTGTCTTGGAGATAAGGCGTTGGGTATGCATGCTCATAACTAATGAATAAGGCATAGTCAATTAAAGAGCTGCACATATATTGTGGAGGAGGCAAGTTAATGCTACGTGTTGTGTGAATGAACATAACAACACTGTAAAGGTGAGGTCGAATCATCTGTGTAGTGTCAAATGCATTAGCAATGACCAAGTCAACATAGTAAAACGTAGCTAGCTGATTATTGACTTATTCTTTTGTGCAAACAAGCAGCTTGTAAATAGGAAATGTGATGAATAGTTGGCGTCATATTATGAATTCTGTGTTGCTTTTAGAAGTTTTTTTAAGCTTGTAAGTCGATTATTAGAATGAAGCATGTGTTTTATGAACTAGTCAAACTGTTGTTGGCAAGCATTGAGTCAATCTGTTGTCCTGTTTGAGTGAGGATTGAGATAGAAATCTGCCATCTTTTTATTATTAAGTTGAGTCGATGGTATTTGGCTGAGAAGTGTCATAGCATGAGCCTTGTTTGTAGGCTGTAGATGCTAGTTTTTGGGTATAAATATGAGGCATTCTCACCTCATTTGGAGACACTTCTTCTATGCATCTTTATGTTCTTCCATTCTGCTGCATTTTCATTGAGAGAATTCTTATTTTGCTAAGAGTTATTGTGAGGAAATTTAGTGAGAGAGATTGAGAGAGATTTGTTGTTAAGCTGATTTTAAGAGGGGGCCAAGCTTGAGATCCAATTAATCAATTAGAATAAGTGATTAACAGGCATGGGATTCTATTCTCTTCATGCTTTATCTTTTTACTGAAAGATTGATTGCCTTGTGTGTTTAAATTGGAAATTGCAATAGTTTTCTTGTAGGAAAGGAAAAGTCGTATTGATATGATTTCCTTCTGAGTGTTTTACTTAATCCATAGTAAGGAGTGATTGCTTATCATTAGTATTATATACTAGATTTGATGAAAGCTTGAATAGCTTATGGGAGTGATTTAATACTCTTATACAGCTATATGGGAACTCAGATGATATTCCTATTCATAGAAAGTTTATACTACATGTATAATGTGAAATGTATCAATGTCATGAAGTGACTTGACATTGTTAGCTTATAATTCTATGATGCCTTAGGAGTGATAAGGTTTAGCAATACATCAAAAATGATAAAATATGATAAGATGAGATGTCATATTGCTAATCTATACTTGAATGCTCACTTGATCATTACTTTACTATTGATTAAAACCCTAGGTTAAGAGTTACCTACTGGGTTGACATATTTACTTGATTACCCATTGAAACCAATAGGTTGAGAATATCCTACTTGGATGGGTTATGTAGTTGAGATTTTTTGAAGCATATATGTTGAGATTAACCTACACAATCAAACTGATTGTTGATTATTGATTTTATCCTTGAATTAGGATATACCAAGGTTGAGACTCACCTATGTGATTAAGTTGATCACTTGAGTTTGTGAATTACTACTTGATTGAATCCATAGGTGGGATTACCTATGGAGTTTGAGTTGTTACCTATTTGTTTGCTTTATACTCTTGATGTGAAGTCATATTGATGACAAGATTTCACTCCTTGAATAACCCTTTTTATTAAGGAGATAACACTCTTGAATAGAATCATTTATTGATATGATTATTCTTTGATTTAGGTCATTCATTGATGAGAATATCTTATTGTCAAGATATATTCTTGAATGGAGTCAGTTATTTATGAATATTTATTCTATGATTAAATGAAGCTTATGTAGCTATACTTTAGATTATAAAGTTATTCCTAGGACTAGGCTTTCCATTGAAGGGAATAGCTTGTTAATTTGTTTATGCAAAGTTAATTTGTAGACTAAAAAAGCTAATATGTTATAACTAGAATTAGAATATCCATTGAAGGGGGTAACTTATGCTTATTCTTTATTGGTAGAAATACCATTGTGTTTTGGGAAAAGAGGAAAAGATTATTTATGAGGTTAATGATTATCTATGGAAGGAAATTACCTAAGCATAGTATATGAATAATTATAATCCAAACTGAGCTATGGTAGTGTATGTGAATAGGATGACTATCACTCAAAATATTGGGTTACAATACTTTGGCCAAAGTAGTGTAATTTTTCACTGGTTGCACTATCAGTTCACTATGTTTCTTTTATGCATGCTAGTTTAGGGTTGCAGTGTCTACAAGTTCTAGTTATATAGGACACAACACTAAGCTCAGATAGGCTATTTCTATGGGGTTTTACCAACCAATATCTTCGTCGAAGGCTAGGGCCATCTTACCATATGTGGCAGATGTGTGTGGGACTGCATTTGAGTCTGTGGTTGACAAAAAAGAGCTTGAGTGATGCTTCTCCTCATCAGTTGGTGACCGAGGTTTGTGGATGTTTGCACCAGTAATGGGGACAACTAGAGTGTATGCACCAAGAAATGGATGCATCTAGAATGTATGCACCAATGTGGCAACATCAGGACTAGTTGTATATCTATTTCCAAATGAAGCTCAAAAGAGCTATGTGTGTATCTTGTACCCATTTATATGGAAGGATGTATTCTTGAATGATAAACTTGAGTTTATTCAATATGAAATTTGTGTTATGGAAAGATTTATGAAATCTCAATGAAATGCAATGGAAGTTTGGAACAATTTTTATTTCAAATGTGCACGTAATTTACATTGTGGAAAATAAAAAAATTTATTGCTATGTTATGGCATCATGGATCATTCACTTGAGGTGAAAACTTTGAAATTTTACTGAGTAGAACACCGGGGTTGTTACAAAATATGTATATATTTTGTCTTTTTCAAGGGCTAACAAATAGGAATTTGATTATGACAGAACCCATGGAATCCATGAGAATAATCAAGAAATGACCATGATTGAGAATTCTATGTGGTGGTACACTAAAAGCAAAGATACTTAAAACATAGTTATAGCTCCTAACTTTTCCCCTTTGCAACATTGGTGTCTTGTAATTCAACCAAAAATTCATCCCCAAATGTTGACGTTATGCATTGTAGAAACGAGACTTCCTAAATTGAACAACATGGGGTTGATTGGAGCAAGATCTAGCTAAATACTATAGCAGTACTACCACTACTTCTCATCCCCATAGTGGCACTACTACTAGTGTTTTATCATCTATCATCTTTCCCTTTTCTACTTTCCCTCTCCCTGGTAAAATACCCATCACCCAAATGATGTATCAAATCTCCTTGCCCCTTTCATCTACCACTATGGTGTCTACCATCATCGGATTTCCTGAAAACCACATCCAACCCAATAAACCTCACACCTCCTTTACAACCTTGATTTGAAGTAACACTTGGATAAAAAAGGGCACAAAAGAATCAACAACAAGAAAACAAACCTTGATTTGAAGTAATACTTGGACCAAAAAATAGGGGCACAAACTAGTCAACAATAAGAAAGTAAACAAACATATTTAAGGTAGTAATTCTAGAAATATTGGTCAATCTAATTGATCCTACAACCAAGTTACTCTTTAGGCTCTAATCACCACTCTTGCAAAGATAATAAGGGTCCTCAAAGTAGGTGGTGTTGAGTAATTATGAATAAAATCCACACATAGTGGTGAAAGACTAGGGTCTCATAAGGCTCACACTAGCACCAACCTTATTTCCAATGCTCACTTGAAGACAACCACAAAGCCACCCAAGCACCTCCTTATTACAACTTGTACTTGTACAACACTAGAAAAAAACATTCTTACCTCACCATCCACCATTATTCAACACCACCACCACATATCAACCTAAGGAGTTTCTCCAAACCCACATGCAAAATGTTACAAATGAATCTTGGGTTTCAATAGGTAAACCCAATATATGTGAAGTATATAATGTCTCATAGTTTTCAATAAGTAAACCTAGAATATTTAAACTATAAAAACCTGTGAGGTTTCAACGAGTAAACTTAAGATTTTAAAACTATTAAGGCTATCCCATATTTTCTACAAGCTTAAAATTTGGGGGATTGTCACCTTCCACTCATGATCCCTTATTTGATACATATTGTTCTCAATTCATGCCCACTTAGTCATAGTTATGGGGTGTTTTTATTTCTCTTTTTTTTTCATTCTTTTGTCTAAGTTCAAACACTTAATTTTTTTAGAAAAAGTGGTATTAGAGGTTGCAGTGGAGTCAAGAACATTTCAAAAGTCCCTAGTCATTGATAGGTTCTTAACATGGCCCAAGTCCCCAACACCCATCTAAGTCCTGACAGGCTTTGGTTCCTATTAGGGTTGTGGTTCCCAACAAAGCTCTAATTTTCGACACAATTTTTTTGATGAAGCTATCATGGAGTTCTTGGTGGGTGGTGAATTTCTAACAAGTAGGAACAAGAAGGATGAAGACCATTGACACTTCCTTTGGAACTAGGAACCTTCAAAGGTTTTGGGTTCCTAGTTCCCCCCCTCAATGAAGTAAAGACAATGAAAAGTGTGGAGAAGCAGAGTGTTTATATGTTCTAGGAATGTGAGGAACCCTTGACAAGGTTCCTAATGAGCCTTTAATTCATAACCAAGCCCAAAAATCCAACAAAAATTGAAGGTTTTGATTGGGAAACAAAGTTTCAACAATTGGGAACTATTAAAAGGAGCGCTTGGTGAAAGTTCCAATTGGGTAGTGAAACTTTGACACAAGATAAAGAAGACAAAATTAAAATCATGGAGGTGCCATTAATAAATTTCAACAACTACCAACTACCATACCAAAGCCAAAATTTATCCCACCAACTACCTAATCATTGTTGCAATATATTTCTTGGGCGATTTCCTAACCCTAGTGCTCAATTCCAAGGATGCCATTGATGCTTAGGTATGGAAGGGGTACCAAAAGAATGTTCTTCACCTAGAAATCAAGCTTGGGAAGCACACCTCTCCAAAATATTAATAAGAATGATGGATATGGTGTGGCAACACATTCTACAGTGTACCCATGGTAGATCACTAAATTTATGGTATTTTTGGTGTCATCCTCTAAGGGGTATTAGGGCCCAACATGCCTCATTTTCCACAAGTTCTTAATTTCTTCAGTGCAAGATAAGTAGGAGAAAAAATCACCGAGTAGTTTTTTTTTTTTTTTTTGAAGCTATTAAAATATTGGTTCTATGCCTTGGAATCACTAAAAAATGTTGTTTTCACCTCTTCTCAATTCTTGTATGCTATATATTTTCTCATTTTTCAATATAGTTTTTGGATCTTTTGCTTCCCTTTCTTTGTTGGTTCAATGTTCTACCTTCATATATGGATGATATTCTACATAGTTTAAGAGATGTATGATATGTAAAATATGTTTTTATGAACTATATGTGGATTTCCTCTATCCCTCTTAGTGATTTTCAAACCCCTGACAACCATACATGCTTGCATGAGTTGGTAAAATAGGGATTTGTGTGAGTTTTATATTTTTTTATAGGTTTCATATTCTTTTGTGACTTAGAGAGAACCCATGTAAGTCCCAGTGCATCACCACCTTTTATTTTATATTATCTTCTCCCTTTTTTCCTTTGAATCATTAGAGTAGGAGTAGGTTTTAGTTTCAATCTATGTTGATTTAGATCAACACTTACATCTAGGATTAGAAAGGAACCAGGGTAAAAGCACAAACCTTTGTCATACTTTCGACCAACTAAATTTAGTTTTGAGCGAAAGGGTTTTCCCTCAACAATTTCGAGCGAAACAATTTCACCCAAAACCATGTGGCCTATATATAGCACATATATTTTTGAGAAAAACAACTTGCCCAAAACTATAAAATAAAAAATTCCCCTTTCTAACTTTAAATTGTGCCTCAATTTAAATGTGAGGTTTCGATTGAAACCTTTTCGATCAAAATTCTTTCAATTAGAAATGTTTCGGCTAAAACCATCTATGTGGCATCCTTGTTGGCAACCACCTCATCATTTTTTATAATTTTCTAAAACTTTGAATTTGAAATGAACATTTCTTTAGTCAGAATGGATTAAAAAAAAAAACTAAAAGTACCCTTTTGTAGAGCTTGAAGTCAGTAATCCACACACCCATATTTTTTGATATTTTGATTAGTTGTAATGATTTTTTCTTAAGTATTTCAAGTAGTTTATAAAAAAAATAGGTTGATTATAAATTAAAAATAAAATACTAAAGCATATTAAATATTTTTAAAAATATATGATGCACTAGAGGAGAGAATCTTATTTAAAAGGGTATAATTTATTTTTTGAAAATGATAAAAAAAATTAGTCAAAAGTTGACATCAAATGAAAACTATCAAATTTTGGTAAGTTTGATTTTTAAACATCATTAAGAGAAAAATATACATCAAAAATTAACTTTTTTTCCATGCACTAGATATTAAAGTTATCTATTTGGGAAAAAAATAAAGAAAAAATAAAATTGCTTTTTTTTTTTGTGATGTCAACTCAACGTCACTTTTTCCTAAATTTTTTAGCAATTCAAAATTAGCTTTTAAATTTATAAAAAATAATCAATTCTTTTTAAATTGAAAAATTACAAGCATAAACTTAATCAAGATTTTTGCATTTCATTAGTTTACATCATTTTGAAATTCAAAACATAAAGACCACTTTTATGTGGTCAAAATTAAAATCTTTTGTTTTTGTTGGCCTATTCCTATATAAAAGTGTGACACAAGTTTGTAATTTTACACACCAATATTCTTTGGAGGTTTGATCTCAAGTTAGAAAGTTCCCACACTTGAGATATCATTCTCATTGTTGCTCTAAAATATTGAACTAGGCTTAGTAAGGGTGCAATTTTAGGTGATAATAGTTTTCTAACATACCTGATGGGATAGGATTAATGGGCCTTAGATCATTTTGTGGAGAAGATTGGTGTTATTCTTAACTATTGTAATCATTGGACACACTATATTAGCACCTAGTGACTCCAATCTCTTGGTTTCAAACCATGTTTATCATTCATGCCAAAGATACAAACAAGAGCATTATGTAAAGGTAAGTTTCATGAATTATTGTAATTACCTTTATCTTCATACAAAAACATTCACAAATATTTGAGATTGAAAGATACACCTATTGCTAGGATTCCTACTAGCCAAGCAGAAGACCATTCAATATTTATTTCATGGCTATCCAAGAAATCAATTTGTTTGTCACCTTTAATGGAGGTAGTTCTCTTGTCCTAGCTAATAGGGATTGCATTCTAGTAGCATCTTTAAAAATCATACCCTATTTATAGTTGAAAATGCTACCATCTCTATATAGCACATCCAAGATATTGCTAATGTTTGCTCAATTCATAATATCACAAAGGACAGTGTATTTCTTTTACTTATTGACACTTCCTTGAAAGGAAAATAATAACAATGGTATAGAGGGTTGTAGCTTAATTCAATTCATAACTAGGGTGAGTTAGGTGAGAACATTTGTGAAAATTTTGAAGACAATAATGACCATCTATCCCTAGTAGAATAATTGACCACTATCAAAAGAGCCCCTCATGAATTCATGGGAGAATTCAACTTTAGGTTCCATAAGACTAATTAGAATTTGATTATCAATAATTTTATAATAAACACATTGATCCTCTTCAATCCTAAAAAAATCTAATCTCAATGTATAAGCATCAAAATTATAATACTATAGACCATATAATGATCATATTAACCTCCAAAATAAGTGTCCCTTCCCTTTCAAAGAAAAACCATCAAGTAGCTGCATAGAGATCTACTCTTCAAGATCGCCATGTAAGAAATTAATTTTATCATCTATTTTCTCAAAATCAAAATCACAAGATACATAAATACATGATATGAGTCTAATAGAAGTTAAATTTATAACAAGATAAAAAATTTACCAAAATCAACTCCCTCTCTTTGGGAGTAAACCCTTAGCCACCAATTTAGCCTTATAACACTCTAACAGACTATCTAAATTGATTTTTTTTATATAACCAATTAAAACTAATGCTATTTCTTCCCTCAAGAAAAATAACAAGTTTCTAGGTGTCATAATTCTCTAAGGCCATCACTTCCTCCTATATCTAAGAATCACTATCCTCCAAAGAGAGATACACCCTAAAAGATCTAGATTCATTGTCAATACTTAACAAAGAAAATAAACAATGAAAATCTAGAGGGCTATATTTGTCAAATAGATTTTATTATCTTGTGAACCGCCTAAAATTAGGAGTAAGGATTTCTACCTACTCTTCTATATTCACATCATACAAATCTTCATATAAACCCTCTTCTTCCTCCTCATCCTCTAATGCATTTATCTATTCTTCCACATGTGCATCTTCCCACTTCTTGACCTTAGTCTCAAAGTGAATTAATTGTTTCCCATATTTTTTATTTGGTTATCATAGAACTATAAAATCTCTAAAATCCTTAAAAATTGTGTCTTCAAAATAAATAATTTTATTGGTTATAGGATTCCAAAGCTTATGACCTTTTACATTCTCACCATTACCTATAAAGATTAAAAAATTATCTTTTGGATCTAATTTAGAATGCTTTTCTTGAGGTACATGAACAAAATCATGACAACCAAAAATCCTTAAATATGAAACAAAAGGATTTGAGCACTTATCTATACTTCATAAGGATTTTTATCAACAAAATTCAAGCAAGGAGATTTATTGATCAAATAATAAGAAATACTTACAACTTCTAGCCAATATTATATTGACTAACTATATACCACTCAACATACTTATAGTTCTTTCCATTAAGGTTTCATTCATTCTATTCTACAACTCTATTTTGTTATGGTGTGTACTTGGTTCAATATTTTTTAAAATAATACATGCATCCTTATAGAACTCATCAAATTCTTTGAAGCAATATTCACCACCATTGTCACATCTGAATACTTTTATCTTATAATTTGTTTTCTTTTCAACTAAGGCCTTAAATTAATTAAAATTAGTCAAAATTTTAGATTTAGCACACATAAAATAAATCTAGGTCTATTTAGAAGCATCATTAATGAGTGAGACATAATTATGATATTTTTCATTAGAACCCACATCCACTAGACCAAACACATCCAAATGAATAATTTGTAATCATTTCTTGGACTTATAGCTTCCAACAATAGATAAAAATTTATTTTATTTACCAAACACACAATACTCAAATTATTTTTCCTAGTGGAATAATCATAAATTTTTTCAACCATTTTTATTAATAATGATCCTAAGACCTTTTTCACTTATGTGACCCAAACATTGGTTCCATAGCATACATGTATTTTTTATTTTTTAGTCACACTAGTAGAGATATAATATGTGGAGATATTTAACCTATACAAATTCCCAATCCAAGATCCTTTAGCTATCATCAAGTTCTCTCTCACCAACCTACAACCAAAATTCCCAAGTTTCACATGCATACCACAATCATTCAACTTGAATATAGAAAATAATTTTCTCACGAGTCTTAGAATATGCAAGATATTATCAAGGGTTTTAACCTTTCCATCACTAAAACACAATTTTACCTTTCCCTTACAAACAAACCAATTAGTGTTGTTGTCTCCAAGTAACATCTCGCCTCCATCATAAGTTGTATAAGTCAAAAACCACTCCTTGTGAGGATTCATATGATAGGTTTAACTTAAATCAATGAGGCAAGAATAATCACAAATAGTGTGACCAGAAATAAATAAAGCATAAACATCACAATCATAGTCTAATATATTTCTATATGGAGGAATATGAAGATCTCTTCTTGTTTCTACATTCCTTCTTCACATGCCCTATCTTCTCATGGTTCTAATAGTTAAGTCTACTCTTCAATGGGGTTTTTGACTATCCTTTCAATTTGGATCTATCCTTCTTATCCACAAGTTAGATCCTCTTTTTATTAATTTTTGCTTGTGCCTTCCATAAACATGTAGGGTATCCTTCAACCCATTATTCATAAATTTTCTTCTCATATCCTCTGAAATAAAACTAGCAATGAGACTATCCAATTTGATCCCTAAACCACCAACACTAATAGTTTTTTAATATTTAGGTAGAGAGAAAAATAGTAAGATGAATTTATATTCTTCTTCTAAATTAACATCTACTAAAAAAGGACCAAAAATAAAATTAAAAGCATTTCAATGATCTAAAACTAAATTGTCATTTTTTTTCATTTTTAAAGAATATACCTTTTGAGGTACAATTTATTTGCTATAATTTTAGTTAGTGGATATCACCTATCCTCTTCCATAGCTTATATGTAGTAGTATTATCAAATACATTCCAAAGAGAACTATCTACAAGGAACAACCAAATGGTTCCCCTTTCTTGTACAACTTTAAATAATCTTCATCAAATATTTTGGATGATTTTTTCATTTGCAACCAACACTCGTTGATCTCTTTCTTCAAGAAGATCTTTCAACTTTAGCTTCCAAATCTCATATCTAGTGCCATTTAATCTATCAATATCTACATGAGAGGTAGAGGCCATGTTTTCAATCCTGCACAAATCTATAAAACCACACAATACAAAAGCTCCCATTGCATACAAGAAATCTTCAACACTTAATAGAAAGGAATCCCCCTATATACAAAATATTTGTCTCTAATACCAACTATTGAGAAACAAGGTAAAAATAATATAATAGAATCTTCTATAAAGTGTATGAATCTATACATAATATTATTTTATGGTAATCTTGGGTAAATAAACTTTGTAAATATTTTATTGTGATATTGTCACCTTTTTCTCAACAATTAGAACATATGATATGTAAATAAGCACCCAAAACCTTAAGAAAGGGACATATCAATGATGCTCAAGAATGAAAAGGAAGATTAGATCTAAAAAAAGACGTAACACTAAAAAAATTATATCTAAATGTTGGCAATAGGTGTTGTCATTGATGTCAGATGTAATACTGAAGTATGTACATACTTCAGAGATAGTCATTATGATATTATATTAGTTGGTACAAGACTGCATGGTAGTATAAGGATGAAATAATGATCTATGTGTGATATAGAGGTGGGTACACTTGTTCCAGTATGTTTATATCATGTGTACTATGATATCATCTCAATTTGGTGTACCACACATAGAGACAAGGTGTAGGAAAGGCATTCACAGTGGAGACTCTAAGGTAGAGTCATGATTTTCTGGTCTGCATCTTTTTGCTATGCAAGATTATGTCTTGCAATTTAGATGATATGTTGGTCAAGTTATGAAGGCTCTACATCCAAGAAATCAAGTCATCACACCTTCTACAGTGAAAGTTACATGTAACAGTGTTTTGGTATGTGCTTTAGTAGAGTACTATGTTGATGATGGCTTACTAGAATGCTCTGCATTCCTCTGGAAGTGAAGGGATGATATTATGGTTTTGTAAATATGTTCTGTAATGATAAAAACATACTATGTAGCAGTATAAAGTAATGTAGTGGTCCACAAGTTCAATTTTTGAATGACAGATAGCTATAGTCTGTCCAAGTTGCTCTGTTCCTATATATTCAATGGGTTTCTCCTTCTATGCTAGCATATGATGATCAGTTTCTTCAAGAGAAGGTTGAGGAGATAGTGTGCATAAGATTTAATGATTTCTTCTTGGTCTGCATGATAGTTTTGGTCTCTCCCTAGGAGTGCAAAGGTGAATAGATGACAACTTTGATTATTTGGGCCGACAGACTTGTCTCTATCATTAGCAGTTGTTCCTAATTAGTTAAATGTATTTTGGAGAATGTGCTATGATTTTTTTGGATCTTGTAATACTGTGTGCCTATCCACATTTTTATCTCTTGCAAATATTATAGATAATTGGAGCCGACCAGTGAGATTTCAAGAATTCTTTCTAAAGGTCATCTTGGAGCCGACCTAATAAAGGTTTTGTGTTGTTGTAGGGGATATATATAGAAGATCAAATTAATTTGTGAAGATGATGTTGAATAGCGAAGAGAGATAGAGTAGAATGAAAAATATGAAGTGTCCAAAATAAGTGTGAAGGGATAATGGTGAGAAATAGTGACTACAATTTCAGCATGTGTTAGATACTTCTTCAAAGAAGCTCATAACCAATTTTATTATTTTGATTTTTCATGTATCATGCTCTGAGATAGTGAGTCTTATCAGGTCCATTGTATCTTGTTCTAAGGTTGTATACCTTAGTCTGAAATTCTAATAGGTAGTGAGCCTTAAAACATTGCAATTATTTTTAGTAGTGAGCTACATATATTGTGAGTTTATCCTCAATGTGGTTTTTCCCCTTAATGGGTTTTCCACGTAAAAATCATGGTGTCTCTATGCGATGCATGTATTCTCTTCCATTCTTTTCAATTCTTGTGATTTTCTGTTAATCTACAAATAGAATAAGTAAGTTTCAATTTATGCTAATTCACCCCCCTCTCAACACATCATTGTGTTCAAAAATTGGTATCAAAGCCAAGTGCCTTAAAAAGCTTAATAGCTAAGGTTGATTTTTCTCTTGAACACATGGGGTCTATTGCAGAAATCAATGATATGTTTATTCCAAAACCAGATCTAGAATCAATGAAACCTAAAGGTTGGGATATCAATCCAGAAGATTGTGAAGTAGATTTTGAAGGAGAACTCTAGACTGCCCTTGAAGATCTGGATGAAGCAAGGTTGCAAAATTTTAAATATGAGTGCATGCTAGAAAAATAAAAAAGAGACAATAGATAAATTGAAGGCAAAAGATAAAGAATCAAAAGAAGAAATTAGAAAACTGAAAGCTTAAATAGAAGGAGGCAATGGATGTGAAATGAAAGCCAAAGAAGTTGAAGACATGATCTCAAATTTAAAATTCAAGGTTGAATAAGCAAAGAGGATTGAGGATTGCCTGAATATCAAGCTCAATGACAAGATTGTTGAATGCTTAAAGCTTGAGGAAGAAATTCTATCCCTGAGAAAAGAAATTGAAAAAGCTAAAGAATAAATTGAAAAACATCTAAAACTAAGAAGAGGCTTTGAAATTATTGATGCGTTAATTAACTCTCAAAAACCCTCAAAAGAGAAATCTGAACTAGGTTTTGAAAAAGGGAAAAGACCCTTGATCAATGCATCTACAAATCTGTATGATAAATTCAAAGTAGAAGGATAGTTTGAAAAAAGAGTGCACATAGATTCCTAAGGAAACATCCTCTAGAGATGCAATGATAAATCATAATAGAAATAAATAAGGTGGATTCATTCCTGTTCAGAGCCAAAAGAAGAGCTATAGAAAGCCTAATCCCAAACAAACTACTCCTACTCGGTTCAATGGTAGCTACTATGCTTGTAATAAGTTTGGTCATAAGGAATTTGAATGTAGAAGAAAAATGAGTCATAACTCCTTCAAGCCTTCTAGGTACAATTCTATGAACACTCAATCATTTCATGGTTAGTGTTATGCTTACAACTAATTTGGCCACACGGCTAGTGAATACAGAAGTAAAGTGATAAGGAACAATGCTATGACCTCTCAATCTTTCTATGGATATTGCTACACATGCAACAAGTTTGGTCATAAGGTTGTTAATTGCATATCTAATGTGAGAAGAAGCAATTTTTCTCCACAAGCCAGTACCATCTACTACAATTGCAATAAAGCAGGAAATATTGCTAGATTCTGCAAGGGAAAGAGTGTAAGATATTTTTCTCCCCAAAAGGAGCCTATCATTTGTCAACAAAAGAAGGAGATGAACAAAGTTTGGAAAAATAAGGAAGAAAATTAAATGAAGAATGATTTTCTACCTCAGTGTGGTGCAGATGGGTCCTCCAACAACTAAGGAAAAAGAGTATTAACTCAAGGGTAGTTGCAATTGCAAATTTTGTCAAACCCCTAAAACGTAGGAGATGCTATAATAATTAACATAATGGTAATTAGCAATATGAAATTTATTGGTCATGCCTCCAAAGAAATCAAACCTTCTATGGAAGTTTCATGAAGGATATTTGATCCCTGTAATATCTCAGATCATAAAAAGATGCTAAGTGTCAAAATTAAATAAGTGTATGTATTGTAGAATAACTAGGTTTGGTGTGAAACATATTTAGTTCCTAAATTGAACTAAATTAATCTCATTTGAAAGTATCAAGTGTATGCAAGTGCTAAGGAAGGATATAAGAAGACTCTCTATGTGTTGTGAGAAAAATCTAACAATAGTTTTTTAGGTATTTTTTTGGTTTTTCTTGGTGGTATGATGGCTACACCAATTGTGATTAATGTTGTACTGAGAAGCCAAGGCCCAAATACAAGAAATTTCCATTCAAAGAAATGGAGGTAGACAAAGATGGTTCATTTTTAAATATTCTAGTGGACGTTGTGTACTGCAAGGACGTAAGAATTTATATCCATGATGAGCTAAATGAAATTAAGAATACCTCTTCGTTTGAAAGGGTCCGACATGAGCTACTAAATGAGAATGGAGAGTAAAATTTGGAATATGGGAACATTGCTGCAAAATGGTTGGACATCTAGAAAGGTTTTCTAGACTTTTGCAAAATCAAGGAATGGGTAAGAATCATCTTGAGCCATATTCATGAAAATTTCATTTGGTTAGAAAAACCCTACTTGATCACCAAGGATGCTATTAGGGAGGTTACTAGTCTTTACACCTTTGGACCAACCCCAGTGTGGAAATCTGTAAAGAATGAAACTATTATGAAACTCATTGGTGCAAATTTTTATAAGAGAGCCCTAACGGTAAAAGATATAATAGATCTTGGTGTCTGGTATGTTGCAATGGGTATTGCGTACAAAATCTATTTTGTAAATAGGGAAGGGTCTACTACCGCCAAATCAATTCACACCGCTCATCAAATGGTGAAAGAAAATACCAATGTTGACCTCTGTGAGCTATTAAGAGAATAGTTGATGAAAAACCTAAAAATAAAAAAGGAGACCAAGTACAACTTCAGGTTTGGTTCTTTGATCATATGTCTTACTTTTTTATTCCTAAATGAATTACTTAGATTCAAATGAAAAATATGGGATAAAGTCACTCTAATAGCTACACAAATCAAGAAGCATATGGATGGTTTTCCAGATGAAAAATCATATACTACCATGTACTAGGGTTTCTTTAAAAATTTACAAAAAGAGTTGCAGGGGAGATATAGGATCCCGTCTAGTTTGGTCCGAAAAAATATGAAAATGAGATAACCTTTATGATAAACAAGGATCATTATTTTATGGAAGCAGTAGAACCTAGAACTGTATGGATATCTGTACTACCTTATGAGGTTAAGGATAGATTTTTACAAAGTTACATAGATATTCTGTTGTCAAAACCTAAAGATCCTAAAATCAAAAGATTTGGTATGTATAGAGAGGTCATTGATGAAATTTACCAAAAAGAGAAGAAACCAGTGAAAATAAAGTTGACAAAGTGTTGAAGGAAATAGGTGCCATGCATTACTTAGAAATTAAAAGCAAAGAGGAGCTCTACAAGATACTGGATACCACTCCAAGAGGTACATTTGATGTTCCTATGGAGGCTTACAAAGTCAAATCTTCTCTTCCGGAAGCTAGTCTTGGTCCAAGGAGATAAGATAGAACCTCTCTTGTTGTTACATTTTCTCCATTGTCTTTTGAATCCACTCAAACAATTGACAATAAAAGAAAAGCCACATCCCAAATCACTCTAGAGAAAAAAACCACCAAAGCTAGACATGCAAGGCCTAAAAGAAATGAAAAAAGAGAAAAGCCAAATGAGGAAGAATTAGATGATATTGAGGAGATTGAAGAAGAAGAAGTAAAATCTTTTGTTTCAGAGAAAAGAGAGAAAGGAGCAAGTTGAGGAAAAGAAGAAGAGATCTCCTTACAAAAAAATAAAGGAAAATGAATTGTAAAGAATGAGAAGGCTCCTCCAACCAAATATGACCCTCTAGACTTTGACACAATACTAAATAGAATTGTGGAGTATAATTTACTAAATGATACAATGATATTGCATCTTGATGTTTCTCTAAGATATAAAAAGTTAATTGAAAAATATGTCATAAATTATATGTTGATGCAGAACATATATTTCAAAGATATTGCCAACAAGGCTCCAGATAGCCTTGTTGATGATCCTAGGCAAAGAAGAGAAGATGCAATTAAAGCTAATGAATATTTGAAACTAAAAGAAATTGATAAAACTAGGATCCATGTTTCTCAAGAATAAAAAGAAAAGATCATCTAGAGACAACCTAAAGAGCTCCATACCAAGAGGAGAATAGATCTTCTAATGATCCTAGATGAGGATGTACAAAGGAAAACTTAGAATGAAACTAAAGACACTACAAGGAGAATCATTGATGAGAAGCAAGGTAATGTTGATGGTGCATCACAAGATCCTCTGGAAAACACAAATATAGAAGATATATTTGGTTAGAAACAAATGCAAGGACTCTCTAGACAACATGAAGGAGAAGACATCTTAGGTGTACATAAAGTGCAAATTATCTCAGCAATGGAGCCGAAAAGGGAAGAATAAAAAGGCTCTGAGGAGAAGACAACCAAGATTCTTGAGGAGATGAAGATGAGTATGGATCACACTTCTCCAGATGACTCTATCTTGTAGGATATCCCTGATGTGTCCACTCAAGACATTGATTTATCAATTTTTGAAGGAAATATGACTATTGGTGATGAAAACAAAAATGAGGAGACTGCTCCTCTGATAATTACTGGTTCACAAGGCACTGGAAGTCAAGGTAAAGTTGGTAATCCTCCTCTAGAACATAATGTTGCCCCTTCGGAGAAATCAGAAAGTAATGAAAAAATGAATGAAGAATCCTAAGATTATTCAAGATACAAAAGAGAAGGTTGTGAAGAAGCAAGATGCTTCTGTGGATAAAGTTAAAATCTCCTCATCTTCATATTCACTCAAAGACCTATTGTCTTTGTAGATGCGGTTCCAACTGGTAATAACTCCCCAACTTTTGCATACACCCACTCATGAAGGCTAGGTATATCTATCTAATATGTCTCCTCTTCACAAATTACAACTTGGCAATATTCTGCATACCTCCACAGGGAAGGAAATCTTATAAGAACATATAAAGAAAAGTGAATTGATTGATGATGTTGTAAGGATCATTTAGGAAGGGTTACTAAAATTAAACATTGATGTTTCCTTGTATCTAGAAGAAAAAATAAAGCTTTTGATGAATTCCTTCAAGGATCATTCCTCTCACTTGGAGAAAAAGGTAGAACAAGAGGCCATAAGAAAATTGAATGATAAAATAATGGAAGAAGTATCTAACCAGTGTGCTAGTGCACATAATAAAACACAAGAAAACTTGAAAATGCTTAAATATTGTATAAATGAAGTAATTGCTTTGTATCAATTTTTATTAAGGTGGCTAAGCTCCACCAAAAATATCAAGGATCAGATTGACTCCATTGAGTCATAGATAAATAAATTGGTTGAAGTATATGACTTATCAAAGGATATGAATGGATCAGTAAGAGCTCAAACATAAGCCATCATTTACAATTGACATTGCTTCAAGACCAAAGAGTAGTTAAGGAAATAGTTTGGTCTGTTGAGCGAAGTGGTCAACCTAAGACTTGCTTCACTATCATGATTACTTTTGAATGTAGAAAGTGTTGATAAGAAGATGAAGAATCCAAGTAATATGAAGGAGGCTAAGTATTTGTACATGCAATGTGAATGCCAACATAACATTCTTTCTTCAGAAAAAGAAAACTGGGTTGTAACTTTGGTGCAACTCAAAGAAATTCACAAGAATATCTCACCTTCCAAGAAAGGTTCAAAGGTATGATCAAGACCATTTTGGTATTTGAGGAGTATTGCAGTATATTTTTTATTTTTTTTCTATACACAACACCAATTTTTGAGGCACCTCCATCTCAAGCAGAGTATTGGTATTGGAATTTATATAAGGGGGAGATCATGCAATTTTGGGACACTATAAATAGAAGATGTTATGCCATTTCCCTTGATGTCAAAGGTGGAGAGAAGCATATGTGTGTTTCCATCAATGACAAAGGGGGAGATTGTTGACAATAGGCATTTTCATTGATTTCAACCCAATATGGGCTATCATTGATGTTAGATATAATATTGAAGTATGTACATACTCCAAAGATAGTCACTATGATATTATATTAGTTGGTATAAGTCTGCATGGCAGTATAAGGATGAACAAGGCTGAAATGATGATATATGTGTGACACGGAGGTGGGTACACTTGTTCCAGTATGCTTCCAACATGTGTACTATGATATCATCTCAATTTGGTGTATTGCACATAGAGACAAGGTGTAGAAAATGAATTCATAGTGGAGACTCTAAGTCAAAGTCATGGTTTTTTGATCCACATCTTTCCACTATCAAATATTATGTCTTGTGTTTCAGATGATATGTTGGTCAAGTTATGAAGGCTCTATATCCAAGAAATCAAGTCATCACACCTTCTACAGTGAAATTTACATGTAACAATATTATAATTTGTGCTATGGTAGAGTACTGTGTTGATGAAGGCTTACTAGAATGCTCTGCATTCCTTTGGAAGCGAAGGGATGATCTTACAATTTTGTAAATATTTTTTGTAATGATAAAATAATACTACTTAGCGGTATCAAGTAATGTAGTGGTCCGCAAGTTCAGTTTTTGAATGACAGTTAGCTACAGTCTGTTTGTGTTGTTATGTTAATGTATATTCAGTGGGTTTCTCCTTCTGTGCTAGCATATGATGATCATTTTCTTCAGGAGAAGGTTGAGGAGATATTGTGCATAAGTTTTAATTATTTCTTCTTGGTCTACATGATAGTTTTGGTCTCTCCTTGAGAGTACAAAGGTGAGCAGATGGAAACTTTGATAATTTGGGCCAATAGACTTGTCTCCGTCATCATCGGTTGTTCCTGATTAGTTAAATCTATTTTGGAGAATGTGATATGATGTGTTTGGATCTTGTAATACCGTGTTCTTATCAACATTTTTCTCTCTTAAAAATATTATACATAATTGGAGCCAACCAATGAGATTTCAAGAGTTCTTTCTAAAGGTCATCTTGGAGCTGGCCTAATAAAAGTTTTGATTTGTTGCATAGGATATACATAGAAGATCGAATTCATTTATGAAGATGATGATGAATAACAAAGAGAGATAGAGTAGAATTAAAAATATGAAGTATCCAAAATTAGTGTGAAGGGATAATTGCGTGAAATAGTGATTGCAATTTCAACATGTGTTGGATGCTTCTTCAAAGTAGTTCATAACCAGTTTTCTTATTCTAATTTTTCATGTATCTTGCTCTGAGATAGTGAGTCTTATTAGGTCCATTGTACCTTGCTCTAAGGTTGTATACCTTAGTATGTAATTCCATAGGTAGTGAGACTTAAAACATTGTAATTATTATCAATAGTGAGCTACATATATTGTGAGTTAATCCTCATCATTGTTTTTCCCTCGTTCAATTTTCCACATAAAAATATTGGTGTCTCTATGTGATGCATGTGTTCTCTTATGTTCTTTTCAGTTATTGTGATGTGTTGTTAATCTACAAATGAAATAATGAAGTTTTAATATATGATTCATCACCCCCACCCCTCTCAACACATCATTGTGTTCAACACTAAAGCCTCTAATGGTTATGTGAAAACCTTAAAAGAAACTATATCATGCAACATTTGTCAAGGTGGTAAGTGCAAGGGGACTAGTTAGGTGGTGGGGGATACCCACTGAGTCATGTTAGGTGCATCTTGGATCACTTTTGGATGTGTATCCCATGGGTTTTGGTGCTCCTCCCCCTCGCTAATTTTTTTAGTGTTTTCCCTTTACTACTATTGATTGGTCCCCCCTTTAATTTTATGATTCAATCCTTCAAGACAACCTACTAATTTACTTCAATAACTTCCATCTAATTCAACCAATTCCCAAGGTAGGATAAGAATTCATCTAATTCAATCACTTCCCTAACTAGGTACTCTTTTAACTTTCTTTTTGGGAACTCTAAGGCCTTTCTTTCCTTTAGGTCAGCAACCAACCAAACAATCTCATCATAGTAACACATATATCCACCCACATACCCTAGCTTATCCCCCCAACCAAAATATATATGGGGTGTTGAATGGGCCTTATTAATTATGTGAGTTGAGGTCAGTCCTTCCTCAAACCTCCTTGAGGACTTGTATTAAAAAAGAAGGTGCCTAATGGGCCTCCTCCTCCCACCTACCCCTAAAATATCCCTAGAGATAGAATGGGAAGGGTGTGGTGATGAAGGGTGAGAGGGTGAGCTTGATTCCTCAACAAATATTGATTGTCTACTTCTATAGATCAATCATCTATTTAGGGGTTCACCAAAACGTAAATCAAGTTTAAAAACAAGTATAAATTTTAAACTCTAAGGCTAATGTAAGGGTTTCTAAGGTAGTTAACATATATGATACATAAATAATCACAAAAAATCCTAAAATAAGAACATATCAATGAAGCTCAAGGATGAAAAGGAAGATTACATCTAAAAAGGAGATGTAATTTTTTTTTAAATCAAATCTAAAAACACTAATGGTTATGAGAAGCCCTAGGAAGTAGGTCATGTAAGATTATAGGCTAATGTGCCAAAATTTAAATGAAAATAAACTTTCTCTAAAATTAATCTAGTCTAATTCAATAAGGTACAAATACATAAGCATAATTAACCTAGATTAATTCAATGACTAGCTATGGGCACAAATAGCAATAAGCTAGAACATTACATGTAGTTGAAGTATGGAAAATAAATGTGAAGGATAAATCTTACTTAAATTTATGACTAAAGAATGAATGGTTTCCAATGTGGCCCTATGTTTTGAAAACTCATCAACTTGGTAATGCTACATGTCTCTACCAATGTAAAGCTTTGGACTATTTGCTAAATTTGTGCTCTATTTGGAGTCAATTATGGGGTTATGGTCATTTTATGTCCATAATTTTTTTCCGTTGTGCATGGATTTGATTTTTCTCAATGTGTACCTATGGTTCATTTATTTTATATAATTAGTCTTTGTGTTGATCTACTTCCCATGATATCTAAGACTAGTGATATTCAAAATTTCCATTGGAGGATATTTGTTATGCCATAACAAGATGTGTTCACTTAGGTTAACCCCCACTAATATGTGTAAAAGATTGTAGATAGAAATACAAGAAATAAATTATCATAGAATGATGTATGTAGATTTGTTACTCCTTTAGTGCATCAAGGAGAAGTGTTTTCCTAATAAATTAATGCATTTAAGTACAATAACATAACATCAAATGTCATAAACATGTCTTAGTTGGTTAAGGGTAGCATAACAATGGATAATAATCAGCTAGAATTTAAATTTAAATTTTAGAAAGGCATGTGCCAAAATTTGCATCTATGGGGTTGACCCCATGATCACAAAGATGAATTTGGGTATGCAAATAGTTGTGGTTGTATGGAGGATGAGTATTTTGGTATGTGTGAAGTAATAAATACCATGATAAATGAGGAGTGTATCAATATATGTATGGATGTGGGCAAATATATTGGAATACATGTGTATGGGGATAGGGGAAGGCTAGGGAAATTGTTGATGGTGAAAATGACACAAACAACATAAAGCATAATATTTCTACTCTATTTCTCCTGAAAAAGAAAGACAACATATAGTAGCCTAACTCCCAAGGTCCTAGTAGTTGGTTCTCCACTGTCTGATGTCACCCAATTGGTCTATGCAATTGTAATATTCAAGGGGCCTTTGTTGGTGATAAGGAATACAAGCAAAGACGGATTCATCAATCTATGTTTAAATGGGGGGGGGGGGGGTTTAAATAAATAGAAAAAGATAGATCAAGGCACAAATCAGTAAAACATGAACAAAATTCTTCAACATCCAGACATATATTCTTAACAACGAATGTTTCTTAGTAGATCAAAACCATAACATGATGCAATCTACAAAACAATCCATACCATTGCATACATTCACAATGCTTAACTTAATCATCACAACCATTTTATCAAAATACCTCAAGATTCAAAACAAACTCCTCATTTGTTGCCAATAACATAGATCGACAGACATATGTACCAATTCCATTCATAGACAATTTAATGAAATAATCTTTGAAATCTGGTTTCTTCTATTGATTCACATCACACATCAAATAAGAAACATTTAGGCACATGAAACTCACTGGCATACAAACTGATTATGATTCATTAACCTCATCCAAGAAGTTCAATTACAACATAAAAAACTATATAAAAAGTGTATCTAAATTCAACATTAACTAAAAAAGGTATCTTTGCTCAAAGCTGTAAAAATCATATCTACTATCATCAAGTGGCCAATTCTACTTTCATCATCCAACCTTTACAAAATGGAGTTCAAAATACATATAGGTGTGCTAAGCACAAATTCCTCTCAATCAAAATTGAGATCCACTAATCAAGGAATCAAAACCTCCTTAAAAACTTAGACTGGCTGATCTCCAACTCCAACGTTGATTGCCCTGTGAAATAGGATAGAAAGAATGGGGGGGGGAAGTCATGTGCCAAAAATAGACTACCAACTCATTCCTACGTGGCCTGCTCCAGAAGGTATTCATCATAACTGGAGAAGACTTGTTGAAGAGTATCTACATCCGGTCCATCAATCCAGCTATCCTCTAATTCGATTCTCTTTAATTCCACAGAGGCAAACCCCTTCATATCCTTTAGTTTAGTCAACTCCTTTCTCGCAGCTTTCACTTCTTCCTTAACATCTATCAATCTATCTAACAATATATCCTCTCCATCATCCTCTTTCTGCATAACCTCTTGGAACCTATTGTCCCATTTCTCTTTTAATTGTTGCAGAGGCATGCCCTCCTTAACTGGTATATCTACCTTAACTAGAGTGGCTACAACAACTTCTAGTTCATCAAGTTGCTCATTCAAATCCTTTCTAGCATCTTGGATTTGATTCCTATGATTGTATATAAAATCAGATCTGAACCGGATTATGTTAGAGGCTTTTTCTAGGAAATCTGCATTGTCTTCCTCAAGGATGGAATGCTCAAGGAGAGTTGACTTTGGAAATTTATTTATATCCTTTATTTTCTAGACATATCCCCTATATTCTTCCTCCTTCTTTTCCAACATTTCAGTATGGTGACTCATTTATTCTATTAATTCTAATGTTGTCTTATGTATCTCAAAACTACTTACTAACACCTCACCTACTTCCTGGTTAAGTTTATCAGTCCATCATCCCAACCTTATTCTTCATTCACACTAGATCATCAACCTCCCTTTTGCTGAGAAAAACTGGTGTTTCCAAGGTAGCAACTTGTTGTGACCTAGGAGTGGAAACATCCCTCAAGAAGGTATGCAGCTGGTCCAACTGAGTCTTGAGCTCATCCTTTCTTTCTTTGTCTTTCATCATCTTGGACTTGGTCGATGAAGCTACACCATCAATTAGATTCATCTACTGATTCCTTGTAGGCTTCCCCAAATTGACAGTGCCCAATTGATAATCAGTGACCTGCATGTATCCCATATCTTTATCCACTACTGGTATTGCACATTCTGCAATAATCTTCCCTACCTCGGTGAGTCTTGTGGAATGAAGAATTCTAGCCTTCTTCTCGGGTCTCTCCTTTTCTATCTCCTTCATCATATATTCCCAATTAAGAGGTTGTGGGGGAGCTATTTGTTTCTTTTGAAGATCAAGCTTCAACCAAGTAGGAGCACTAGGAGTGGTAGTCATTATTATAGAAGAAGAGGCGGCAGTTGTAGAAGATAATGGCTGTAATAAATTAACCTTAGGTTGAGAATCAACCTCCTGTACATTTTTCTATTCTTTTTCTACACTTACTTGTGCAATCTTCTCAGCCTCTTCCTTATCTTTTTGCTCCTGTAACTTTTTATCTTCTTGCTTCTTTTTCAATCGTTCTTCTTCCAACTTCTTCTCTTTAAGCAATTTGTCTCTTTCACTTTCCAATTTTTTGAGCTTATCCCACACTTCCTTCTCCTTTTGTTGTTGCTTAACCAGTTCCTCAGCATCCTTACTTCTCAGCAGGCGTTCTTCTTCTTCTCTTTTCTTATAGGCCTCTTCAATCATTTTAAACTTGGCCTCAAGGGCCTCTCTTTCTCTTCTTTGTTTGGCCTTTTCTTCTTCCAACTCATGTATCTTTTGCACCATATCCAATCTGCCATTTTCCTCTTTTGCTTTGATCTCATGCTCCTTTTGCTGCGGCTGCTTGATCACTTCATCAACTTTCTGCTTGGCCTCCAAGTGTTGTTGCTGGAGTACTGCATCAGCTTGTGCCTTTGCATCCATTTCCTTTTGTTTTTCCATAGCTCCAGCATGTGCTTATGCATCTGAGGCCTTCTTATCTTCTTCAAACAATGCCCACTAATCTTCTTCTGTCAAAACATGTTCAGTTTCATCAAGGGGCATCTCCTCTAATGTCTCCTTATCTGACAAAGTATTATTAGAATCTGTTTCTATATCATGTATTTCCATCTCTGCTTCCTTTCTCTTTAAAGCCTCAACTTCTTCATGGAGAGTCCCCTTAGGCATTTCTCCACTTTGTTGCTCTGTAGAAGGGAGTTGAGATGAAAAATCACCTACAACTGATGTTGAGGGCACCGGTCCTGTTGGAGCTTCTTCTTCATGTACCTCAGGCAACTCTTGGGCCGGAGCTTCAAGCTCAAATTCCTCTATGTCAGGAGGGAAGAATTTCAAGGGTTCTTTGGGAGGCATTTTCCTCTTTGTTCTCTTGTACCCTTTCCCTTTCTTGGAAGTTTGACCCCCAGGAGTTTTGGTTCTGAGTACAACCCATTGGATACTCCTATCCAACACTGGTCTTGCTATTTGTTTAATATCAATTGTTTCCTCTGCATCCCAATCCACATGATCCAAACTCTTAGTACCTACATTCAGTACCTCATATAAAAGATCCAACACTACCCCATCATCTAATAGTGTTTCAGGAATGTCCACTTTAACCCCACATTCTACCATGAATGGGATAGACAATCTTTCATAGTTCCTCTTCCTCAAATCATATTCATCCTGAAGATCACTCCAGAATTCCTCCAGTAGGTTGAAATGTTTATCAAAGACTGAAGCAAGCAAGGAATTCATCATTTTCTTCAGATCAAAATACTTCCTAGCAGTATATAGGCCCAATTTCAAATGCATTAACTCATTACAAACAACCTTAGCTCCCACAAGGTGTGGGCAGTTGTATTCACCCAATTGCATGGGGAACTTGTGACAACCTGTTTTATGCTTTATTCCAAACTTTTCATTGACCCCCAAATCTTGGTAAACAAACTCCATTAAGACAATTTTATTGCTGCAACATTTAGGGAGAAAGTAGGGATGACCCTCAAACCCAGCCAACCTGAAATAAGTGAATTTGGGATATTGAATAAACCAATAAACCCACTCTATAATGAATGTCATAGCCTCCTGGCTCAGTATGTATCCTACATCTCCATTAATTTGGTTAATAACTACATACAAAAATGCATCATTAACTCTTCTATAATGCAATTCAAAGATCTGCAAGGATAGCTAGTCATAATGGTTCCATACTTTCTTTTTCCCATCAGCTTCTCCTAACACTCCCACTCTGTTTAACCTTGGAAAGATGCCTCTCCTTGCTGTTGCATAAATGACATAAGAGATCATAAAGAAACTCTTAGTTTCCCTCAGTCTCATCATCTGATTATGTATTCTTTCTGACACAATCATAGGCCAATCAAACTACTACCTTCCATCCAAGATTGTTTGAATGAATGGACACATCCATTCCTTAAAATGAAAAGCATCTCTCTTTCTGAAGACTCTAGATAACATCATTATAATATCCCCAACTTCTTTGTAGAAATCTGCCCTTTTTGGCTGATCTAAGAGCTTTGTTAGAGACTTCTTCTTAGTTCTTAACCATTTCTTATTTAAATGAGCCTTGTTGGTCTCCTTATGATTGCTATATATCTCTAAAGCCTCTACCTCATTAAGTTGTCCAAGATTCTTTGGATTAGGAACACTAAACATAAATTGAAACATTTGGGGAGTCAAATCTATGATAACGTTGCCTTGTGAACCCACACATTGTCTAGTAGCCAGATTATAAGCTCTAGCTACTGTCATTATCAATTCAGGACATTGGATTGATAAAGGGAAAACAGTAATATGAGCCAAGCCAGACTCAACTATCCTTTGAGTTCTCCTTGTCACCTCCTCAACAAATGTCTTAGAGTACAACTCCTCATAATTGAATGGACCCAGATTTGTATCAGTTATATTAGCCCAATCAAACTCCACCTTGCTAGCAGTAACAACAGGACCCTGATGATTATACCTCAAGGTATAAGGGAGCGGTTCAGGTTTAACATTTTTAGGCTTAGTTGCTACCTTTGAAATTTTTCCAGGCTGACTCCTCTGAGAAGCCTCTCCCGATGCTCCTAACATCTTTTAGTTTCCTGCAATAAAAACCCTAGATTAGATCTATAAGAAGTATAACAAAAACATGATTAGAGATCTTACCCTTCCATACATACCGGAAGCGAAACCAGGCAAAAGACATCCTAAAAAGTCTCCTTTAAAAATACTGTCGGGGTCAGGACTGGAATAGGCATTGAGCTCGCAATAAACCATATGGCAGGATCATAGTCGAAGTCGGAATGGAAACCGAAACCGGAATCAAAATGAACACCGATTTGGTAAAATAGAAACATTTCAAACTTTTGGACCTTCCGCCTCCGGTTCCGACTGTTTTGAACAACCCTTTGACAAAATATCACTCATCAGGAGTGGGAGCGGAGACAGAGTCGATCATTCATTACAAACCATGTTCCGAGAATCAAATCAATCTCGGCTCCGACCCTAGTTTAAACAACCATGACATCATTTTAGGAATTTTAATAAAATAACAAATGACGTCATAACCCGAAAAAATGAGGTAACCTGATAAAAACACAGGGGCCTAAAAATGACAGCCCGAAACCATCCATATGACCAAGAGGAAAATACAGTAACTTAGGGCATCATTTTTTGATTTAAACAGAGACACGCAGAAATCTAGTTTATAAACCCCTCGACTCAAATTAATTATGGCACAAACTTAACCCTACCCAAAACTAATCAAATCGATACGCAGAAGAAACAACAAGCCAAAACGTAGATCAAAGAACCCTATAAACATAATGTAGCAGATGATTCCTACCCTCAAAAAACCTAGGGCATCACGGTACACGCACGACTAAAACGTGAAAACAACTGTGGTAAAACGAACAAACGAGAAAA
Organism: Sequoiadendron giganteum; assembly: GCA_007115665.2. NCBI lineage: Eukaryota > Viridiplantae > Streptophyta > Pinopsida > Cupressales > Cupressaceae > Sequoiadendron > Sequoiadendron giganteum. Next base: position 130,413,302 of record CM021103.1, on the reverse strand, counting down.
CGCCAAACATTAAAAGCCAAAACGAAAAAAAGAAGAACAAAATAGAACAATAGAAAAGACAACTAAAACAAACAACAGGGATTCGAAAGAAAACCAAGAGCTACGAACCCATGTGAATAACAGGCGACCGAATAGAACAAGACGCAAAACAAATGAAACGAAGAACAACAACCCTACCTCCAAAATGCAATCCAACAGGCTAGTCCCTTGATGTGAATCCGTGTGAAAATATCTCACTTTCAATTGAATTCACGCTCTCAAATGCTCCACTGCAGCTCTGGTTCATCCTTAATCTTTAAACATTGATGATAACATCGAGTTAATCCTTAATTAAGGTTAAAAACCCAGCTTCATATGCGTAAGGCACCTGTAAATAATGCCATAAATGCAACAGATTGGAGTCGGAATCACAGAGGAAACATGCACAAGATTGTCGTGTGACTAAAGTAAAGTCAGACAACAACAAAAAATGGCGGGATCAGAACAAGAATGGAAGTTGATTCAAAAACTTTGTCCAAGTTTTGAGTTTGGTTCTGGTTCCGCCAACAAAGAAGAAAGAGGAAAGAAAGAACCAAAAGAAAAAACACCAAGACCGAAACAAGCAAACCCATTACCGATCTTAAGTCCAAACGAACAAACCAAAAGGCAGAGGCGGAGGCAGAATGGGAACAAGTTCGAGACTATAAATAAATCTCGGACTTAATATCCACCTCGGCTCCTACTCCAGCAAAGACCAACAAAAAGACAAACGGGACCGAGATCAAAATGGAATCCTCAAAACAAGTTTCAAACCCGATTTCGTTTCGGATCCGGTTCCGACAGAACAACCAACAAGAAAAACAAAGTGTTGGAAGAAAGAAAAACTTCAAACTTTGTTGAAAAACAAAAAAGGACAAAAAACACAAAGGGGGACCCATTTTGACCAAGGCAAAAGATGGGGTGGTTATGCAAGGCATAACAGAAATGAACCCAACTTTGCACAAGATTATGCCAATAGTCGATATGTAGATGTATTAATAAATTATCCCAAATTGGACACAAAACTAAATGGGAAATGACATCAGTATGCAAATTTCACCATTGTATTTACATTTGAGGAAGCACATACTACTAAACCAAACATTTTATAAATTGTAATAATAAATTTGGTTAGAAATTTATTTATTGAATACCAAGCTTATAACCAACAATCCATCCAACGCTTATAAATTAAAGAAATAATAGTATTATATTTGAATTGAAAACCAATCAAACAAAAAAAAATACATTTTCTCTTATCAACCTTGCAATTGCAAAAATGATTGCAAATAGATAAATAATCGTAATTGCTTGAAAGATAGTATCTAAACAAATATATGAAAAGAGGTGTGTATAGAAATATGCAAAAACTAAGAAACCCAGCTTTACATAATATTGCTCAAATTATGTAGATATAAATAATAAATTTAATTTCATAAAATAAATAAGAAATTGAATAAAAAATAGCATAAACATGTGAGTTTCACAATTACAACCATTTACATTTTAGAAAGCACATAGGGGAGAGGGGCTAGTAGTTGAACGGGCTAACTTTGCAAGCATATAGTGGTTGAATGGAATATTGTAGGAGCTCCATTTTTTTTTAGAAATGTGAATTGGCCTCTTATCTATCCACAACTAAGGTTTGGAAGTGTGACTCATCATGCAATTTGCCACATCAGCACATGTAGTGAGAAGTGTCTAGAAATTGACTTCTTAAAGGTTCGACTAAAACTTAATCATGTTATCCCTAGTAGTTGAACAAAAAAATATCATTTGTTGTTAGTGGAATATCATATTTTTTATTTAAAACATAACTTATATGCAACCTAAATGTACCAAATACCTATTGATAACCATAAATTTTTGCTATTTCTAAGTTTTATATACAACACAAATGGACCAATAATTGAACACAACAAACTATTTGTTGTCATAAAAGCAACACATTATTATTTAAAATGCAACTTATATCTAACAAAAATAGACCGATAATTGAACACTTAAACTTGTTGACAATCCTTCACATTATTATTTATTGTGCTCACATTTTATATTTGTGATAGGACAAACTATTAATATGAAATATTCCAATGCATATACATTGCTACCCCAATAGTTGTACATGTAAGAATAATATTTTTTCACTATGACAACAATACTTGTTTAAATGAGCACATTATTTTATAAATGACACATCTATAGTGGATAGTTATGATATTTTATTTGAAACAAAAAATATTTATTTCTCTTGTTAATGAATGTATATATGTTTTTTATATAACATTCATAGGTTCTCATGTGTTCAAGTATGGATCTATCTTGACCAACATTCCATGATTTTTTCATTTCTTCGTAGACTAATTATTGACAATATGTATATATAAATATAAGGCAAAATTAGATATTACATGCACAAATGCTATAATAACAATGGACCCCTTCTAATTGTGACCCTTTCCCCTACTACTAAACCAGACACTTTGTATAATGTAGTCACAAAATCTGTCGGCATAAATGTCTTTAAGCTCCCCAGAAAGCGACCTAGCCACTACCTATAAGTTAAAAGAAACCATGGCACTGAATTTGAAGCTTAAAGACATTCTTGGATTGAAGCTTTAACTGTGTTACCGCCATTGCAGAGGGAGATATGAAGGTGCAGAAAAGAAAGCGATTAAAAAAGAACAACAGTGAAAACAATGGGAAGGAGAGGAGAAAGCCATTCCGAAAGAGCAACAGGTTCTCAGATAAAAAAGACCAGGATGATCAGAAGGGAGAAACATTTATGACAATTCTTCCAGAGGAGGTCGTTCATGAAATATTATCAAGAATTCCTCTTGACACGAATGCTCGAGTCAAAAAAAATTGCCCCCAGTGGAGTCAAATCCTTTCCTCTTCAAGGAATCTGCTGCGCAATACAGAGGAGTGCCTGGTTATAACTCATTGTGGAACCATTTCAATGCTAGATACCAGGCATAAGCGATGGATCAATGGAGTTTTTTCTGACTGTAAAAGTGATTCCTCATGCCAACTCAGGGCTGCAGGAGGTGGTCTTTTAGTTTTTAGCAGTACCCACAGTGGAATATTTCGAGTTGTGAATCCCCTGACAATGGAGTTCAGGGATCTGCCAGACCCAACTCTGAACAGACAATACGGGCTTTCTTATTACATAAAAAGAAAGTACCCCCGAGTTGTAGTAGAGCTTAAAATCGATCTAACAGACAACACATATCAGCTATTTGTTATTGGCAGATTCACCCGAAACAAATTACATATTTTGATATACAGATCAGCTCAACAGTCATGGGAGATCAGGACTCCCCACAGCAGAATATCACTAGCAGAGTTTTATCACATTACAATATGTAATCAAACAGTTTACTGCTTTTCTCTTGATGGGCGGCGTTGGGCTTCCTGGGATTTCAATGGTGAAGAGAACTCTTTCAGAATTGTGCAGCAATCAAAAGTATTGACAGAGAGAACAGAGAGTTCAATCTGGGCAAACACTCGCTGTGACAGGATTTTTTCTCACAAGGGTCGAATTATGAGCCTTTTAGTAAACTGGCACAGAGAATTGTTTATCATTCTTGAGTTGGATGGTACCAATTGGAAAGTCTCTTCTTTATTGCCTCTTCAAAAGCTTATGCCAGAGAGATATTATCCTGGTAATTTCTTGATCAAGTATGTTTTGAGTTGTAGCAGTAGTGATGGGGAGTGTATTTGGTTAATGCCCAAAGGCAATCTTCCTGTGATGTCAAGCAATGTTCCTGTGATGTCAGTCAATCTGGAGAATAATGAGCATTTTGAGTTTTGGCCACCCTTTCTTTGCATTGACTTCCATGATCAGTGCACCAGGGCTTTCCACCTCACTTTAAAATTCTGCCTATGCCCTTAGAAAAGGACTAGATATTGTGGAAGAGATTATAGTTTAAAGGAAATTCTGATAGTATATTGGACTGAATTAAATGAGGGGACTTTTAGATGGTGGTGATAGACCATAAGGTTACAAGATTTAGAGATAGAAGCATATATATTTTAGATTCAGATAGAAGCATTAATATTGAAAATGTTAAATTTGGTTATGGTTTATTTTTGTTTATACAGATTATATTTTTATTTTTGTTTAGGGATATATCTTTAGGGATATATCATATAATAGATTTTGTTTGAGTATTGGGATATATCATATAATAGATTTTGTTTGAGTATTGTATTAGATTTTATTTTGAATCTATTTATATTTAGTGCTTGTGGATATTAATAATAATTTTCAATTTAAGTTTTTGGAAATATAAATTTGTTTCTACTAATTTATAGTAAAGGAAAACTATTATTTGTATATTTAATCTAGTTTATTTAATCAAATTTATACGTTTATGTATAAATCAATCTAGATTACTAAATGATGTATTATGAATTAATAAATGTTAAAGTATGATAAGTAAATATAATAAGATAAAGTTGTTTAGTTATTTTTTTTGTATTGATAATAGTTTACAAAATTGATCATTTTGATCTGCCTTATGAGCTATATTTGGTTCTTTTACATGCTATACATAGTTCTTTTACATGCTGTTCTTAGCTCTTTTACATGTTATACATGTTGTGCATAGTTCCTTTACATAGATTTTTACAATCACATATCTTCAGAGAGGAAACAGTAGTACACTAACCTCTTAATCATGTTTCGGATTTTCTATTTTTCCACTTCTTGTGCTGTAGCTTTAGGATCTTCTTTCAAGATGTATTTTAAACCAGGATTGTAAAAAAACAACTGATTTGCTTGGATCAGTTCCTCGTTCTTGATCTCCACCTTGCCATTCTTCATCAACTTCTGAAGCTTTTATTTGGAGACCTCCAACGAAATAGAAACCTGCACATACACATTATGCTTTGTGAGTCTTCTATTAGACTCAGTAAGCGCCCTCCTAGTGCCTTTGAAATTTTTCTGCATTTCTTGATTTTCAAAGATGCCACAAAATTTCAGTAGTTAGAATCAGTCAAAACATATTAGGAGCCTTTCCTAACTTATCAATTTTCCCCATGATAATATCTTTTACCTTTTTCTCTTTTCTGTCCCCCCACCCAAACAGATCAATTTGAAATAGCTTCCAAACTTCCTTAGCATAAAAACTGTCAAAGAATAATGAAAAACAGATTCGGAATTTTTTAGGATCAAAACTTGGTAGTTTTTGTAACAACATCCACCTGAATCCTGCTTTTTTGGGCTCAAGAACATTACCCCAAATATTGGTGAAAATCCTTTCCCATTGTTTTGGATTTAAGTTTAGGTTCCAATTTTTTGGTGAAGATCCTTTCCCACTGTTTTGGATTTAAGTTTAGGTTCCAGTTTTTATTTAGCTGCTCCATCAGGTTAGGGGAGCTATGAATAGCTTTATAAATTTCTTTAGGTTTCAGTTTGGTTAAGTCCTTGTCTTTTAGCCACATTAAATCTTGACTATTATTTACCACTCCAAGAGTTGAGAGATTTAAGTTATGATTTTTTAGTCTTTCATATGTTCTTTTTTGGGTTTGGGGGAGATTGAATTTATGTTTTAAGGTCTCCCAGCTGACCAACCCACCATTCTCAAAGATGTTGCTAACCAGTGAGACACCTTTTTTATTCCACTCTTTTGCTGAGCAACCCTGTAAAAGAGCCAAAGGCTTATTATTATGATAAATATTCCACCAAATGGATCTATTAAGAATGTTTTTATTCAGTTCACTGTCAATAGGAAATTTAGATAGAAAGTTTTATTTATAAAGCTCCCAGGCTTTCCACAAGCTCTTGAAGACACTAGACCCTGCCGGTGAGATCGGGAAATTTCCAAACAAGAGGTCTGTGATGGGAAGATTCTTCCACACTTTTGATCTGGTGGGCACCCTGCTACAAATATTGTTCCTTATCAGCACCTTCCAAGGTTTATTCCCCACCAGAATTTTGCAAATCCATTTGGCAACAAGGGCAGTCCCTACCTCTAAAGGTTTTTCAACCCCATAACACCTTTTTGTTTGTCTAGTCGGCACCATTCCCAACAAACTGCATGTCTTTTCTTGCGCCCTTTGCCATCTGACCAGAGGAACTTCCTTATGCACTTCTGAATCTCATTTACTTGGTATCCACTAAACAAACAAACTGAGGCATAGTAGATATTATAAGAAGAAATATTTTTTTGGCACACCTGAGCCCTCCCTGCTAATGATAAGTAATGTTTGTTCCAGGCCTCCAGCTTTTTGAAGATTTTACATTTCAGCCATTCCCACATATCTTTTAAATTAGGGCTTAGAGCAAATGGTATTCCAAGATTTCTGACAAGTTGTTTAGTTATTTGTTCCAAGGAGAAGATTAATTATGTTAATGCATTGAATTTTGGATGTCTTGAGTCAAAAATGGAATACTTTAGTGGAAGACTTTAATATTTTACATGTGATGATTGTGGTTCATTAGATTTTATGTCTTGTGGTGTTAGTGAGTATTGTGTGGATCCTAAAATTTATGGTATCCTATTTTTTTATACATGGATCTATATATCTATCTATGGTGATATGTCCATGTGGTTGATGAAAATGTGAATTATGTAAAATAGTAACAATTCAATGAAAGTATCAAATTTACACTCAACAATCATTCAATAAAGTTCAAGATTTATGCTCAACATGAAATAACAAACAATTACATCATAGTAAAGACTTTGATTTTCTCAATTGTTTCTTTGATAGCAGCTTGAATGTTTGATATGTGCGTTGCTCTTCAAAGTAGCATAACCATTAAAGCATAATGATAGTATGATGCAATGATAATGATAGATGTTCAAGGATACTAGATAGATGACGCTCTTGCCTGATAGTGCTTGCTTGCTTGATAATGACCTTGCTTGATAATGATAGTTTGTTTGATAATGTGTTTGATGATATGAAAATTATGCTCTAGAGGATATGAATGAATAAAGGGTTTTATTTATATGATTTTCTTGAAATTTGATCGATGGTGGAGATTAATCAAAGAATCAATGGATAGAAAAAATCAAGATAAGGTAGGAGTTAAATTTAGTAAATAAATAAGATTAAAATAAATAAATTTATTTAATTCATAAGGGTGTAGTTTGGGAAATAAATAAATATTAATTTTATTTTTTATTTTAGAGAGAGATTTAATTTAAATTTAAATAAATTGTTTTAATTTATTTAATTTGAAGGAGTGTTAACTAATTAAATAATTTTTTAATTAGAAGAATCAATTGATAGGAAAATCAAGATAGAGTAGGAGCTAAATTTAGTAAATAGATAAGATTAAAATAAATAAGTTTATGGGGTGGGGGGCCTAGCTCAATTGGCTAAAAGCATCCTATTGCAAGCAAGAGGTCATGAGGTCTAGTCTCTCTCTCTTGTCCTCATGGTATTATTTAATTATAATAGAACAAATATAATTTGAATTTAATTTTAACTAATGTTGAAGGGAAAATGATAAATGATAAATTAATTAAATAATAAAAAATTATCTAATTAATACATATATGAGAAAATATTAAGATAATTAAATAATTAAAAATATATATTAATTATTATGGATGAAAAGGGAGAAATATTGGCTTAATTAAATAGTTAAAAACTATTTAATTAACATGGATAGAAGAATTGATGAGGATGATGATAACATTACAAGAGGGAAATGCATTAGTCATTTTTAGCTGTCTATATTTTGCTCCTCTTTAAGACAATGTATTTTATAGTGTTGTTTCAAAGAAATAAGGTTGATATGAAAAAATTTGTTGGTGATGTGCTTGAATGCGGCCCAATGATATCGAGGAATGAAGGTATGATACCTCCTCGAGAGATCAACCAAGAAAGAACAACATTTCTACTCAAGCTCATGATATGAAAAATAGGCCAGGTCCATGATAATGATGATGATACATATGTATGTGATGGATATTTATGATGCTTTTAATGTGATTATGATGGATGATTATGATGCACATTCTATAATTATAATACTATGATGTATGTTAACAATTGTGAATGGAGGATGTGTAGTAAAATTGATCTCCACCAAGGATCAAATATCAAAATTAAACTTGTAAATGGGAGATGCAACGAATAGTGCTATGCAAGATAGATGTAGATTGAAAGGACACTTTGTGCTTTTGGTTATTCCAACATATGCGAAGAAAAATTATATTTTGATATAGCAAATGGATATTATGCACCAAGGTACGAGGAATATGATGCCTTTTTGTATCCCTTACATGGACTTTGACACAACAAACAAACAAACAAAGGTTATCCTTATATACCAAATTTATCGGCCCTAACCAAATATATGAGGGAGTAAACTTAGAGCATGATTATCCAATTCACAAAAGGTATCAAAAACATAGAATGTGATGTTTGTGTATGTAACAAGATACACCAATCATATGCAAGGTAAGTAATACCATAGCCACCAACCTTGTCTAAATATGCGAGGAAGTGGGACTTAGAGCATGAAAATCTTAATGCACAAAAGATATGAAGAACTTGGTATACAAAAAGCTACCCCAATCACACACAAGGCAAGTAAAGTAAGCTAGTAGTATTATAAGGATGACCCACAAACATGGAATACAAAATATAATGACCATGCCCCACTCAAAGCTCCTTTAAGCACATTAAGATCTAGGCTTCATCGAGCAATGTTTAAGAGTGATACAAAAGATAAAATAAAGAAAGAAAAGGAAAAACAACTATCAAAAAAATCAAAAGCCAACATATCTCTTGCCGAAAGATAAGCTTAGTTTTGATATCGTCTATTATAGGAAGGATGTATCTGTTAAGGCATGAAATTGTTTTAAAAGTCCCAATTGTAGGAAAAATATTTTTATCAAGACATTGATTTTTTTTTTTATAGTGATAGCTAGAGACAGACAACAAGCTATGTAGGTCATAAAATCAATTCAATAATTGAGATTTATCTTATTATGATTTTCATAAAAGTGTAATGTTTTTGTAATGTGTAGTTTGTATTTTTTTTAGTGTCAAATTTTAGATATGTGTATGTGTAAAGTGTCTTCTCAAGATAAGCACAATTATCCAATCCAAACCCTAGGTCAAGGGAAAGGTTCCCCGAATTAGGTAAAGATCACTACTATGAAAATGGATGGATCAAGTAGGGTACGTTAGATGCTTAGGTAAAATAAGAGATACTAAAAACCAAGCCATGGTAGACGATAGGTGGAATAGAAATACTAATGATATGTGGATGAGATTGAATACAATAATGAAACTAGTATGTACAAACTACTAGGATACCACGAGAGTCATGCATAAAACTTCTTTAGATGAATGTTGTTAATAGGCTCTTCTAAAGGTTCTCCTTTAGGTGTAGCAAGTTTATAAGCTCTAGAACAATAGTTTGCTATAATTACAAAGGATCCTAACCAATTAGGTCTAAACTTTATTTTGTTGTCTTTTTATTGTTGATCCTTTTGATTATCTTTTAGGACCAAGTCTCCAATTTCAAAATTTTGAGTTTTGATCTTCTTGTTGCAATTACGATGAAGGCATTTTTGATAATCTTGTCAATGATTTAATATATCGAGATGCCTCTCATTTAATAGCTTAAGCTCACGTAATATAGATACTTGATACTCTTCCTTATCAATGACATGTTTTAAAGACACCCTTAAGGAGGGGAGCTCAACCTCAATAGGAAAAATTGCTTTGGTTCCAAAGACTAAAAAATATAGATTGGCTCTTGTAGTTGTGTGGATACTAGTGCAATAATCCCATAAAGAAGGATTAAGTTGACTCTATCAATCACAACCAACTTCATTGATTTTTTTCTTGAGGATTTTTAATATAGTCTTATTTGAAGCCTCAACTTGATCGTCACCTTGTGGGTAATAAGGAGTAGAAAAATGATGTTGGTTATGCAACTAGTGACAAAGATCATAGACATCTTTATTTTTCAAGGGTTTTCCATTATCTGTAATGATAGCATGGGAAATACCATACCAGAAAATGATATAGTTTAAGGATAAACTTGGATTTTTTTTTAATAATATTGGATAATGGAATGACAACTACCCACTACATGAAATACTCAGCAGTGGTGATAATAAACTTATGACCATTGGATGAGGAGGGATGGATTTTTCCTACAAGATTGAGTCCCCATTGTGATTTTTTTTGAGTATTTTTCATTTGTAACTCCTGAGCTAGTTCATGAATCAATTCTTTATGTTATTGAAACTGACAAAATTTATTAGCTTTAATTGGCATGCATCTTGTTCCATAACTAGCTAATAGTAACCAATTATTAGCAATTTTTTGACAAGGTTAGTTCCACTAGAATGTGTCCCACAAACACCTTCATGTAATTCATCTAAGGAAATTTTAGCTTCTTTCAAGTTTAGAAACCTAAGGAGGACATCATCAAGACTACTTTGATGTAGGGTATCACCAAGGATAAGAAATGATAAGATCGGTGAATAAATTTTTTATTTTGAGTACTATATAAGTTAGATAGAAGTGTGTTTTCATGGAGATAAGTGTAAACATCATAATACCAAGGGAAATTGAGACCATCAAGTTCATACACCAGTTCAAATTTTGGAACATCAAAGTTGGGATTAAAATTTTCTCTATTAGGAATTTAGAATGTTGGGTATTATGAGGCATGTTGAAGAGAGATCCAATGGTAGCCATAACATCAGTTGATTTTTATTTAACCTGTGTATTTATTTGAAAAGAATTTTTCAAATTATCTACCATCCTATTATAAGGGGGAATTTTTTCATCCTTTGTTTTTTAGTCATCATTTACTTCTCTTATAACCAATTATAAATTTCCATAAACTTGAAGTTCTCTTATTTTCCATTGGATTGCCAATCTAAGTCTAGTGATCAAAGCCTCATACTCCACAATGTTATTTTTTCAAGGGAAATTTAGTTTAGATATGATTTTGGGATACAATCACCTTGTGGTGTAATAAAAATAATTCTAGCTCTGAATCCATGTTGAGTGTATGATCCATTGAAATATAACTTCCAAAAGTGTGAAGGTTTAATGCTAAAAATTATCTCATCTAGAAATTCTAAAATAAGAGGATGATCCTCATCTAAAGGTGTGTCTGCTAATTGATTTGAAATAATTTTTCCATTGATAACCTTGCAATCCACATACTCAATATCAAGTTTAGTTAGGATTGTGACCCACTTTTCCATATGAATAGTTAGAGAAACCTTAGATAAAAGGTACTTTTAGGAATCAACCTTAGAGATGAGCTATGTTTGATGATTATGAATATAGTGTCTCAATTTTTTTGATGCAAATATAATAGATAAACATGCCCTTTATATAGAATTATAATTAAGCTTGTATCCTACCAAGGTTCAAATAATATAATGGATAGGTCTTTCCTTTTCAGTATCATTGTGTTGTGCAAGAAGATCCCCTAAAGCAGTCATAGTGGCAAAGATATATAATAGCAAAGGTTTACCTTGAATGGGTGGCATACAAACTAGTGATGAAGCTATATAATATTTCAATTTCTGGAAGACATGTTGACACTTCTCATCCCATTTTAATGTGATTTTTTTGTGTAAAATATGTGAAGGGTGACATTTATTTGCTAGTTGAACTATAAATCATCTAATTGCTTGAGTTTTACCTTGAAGACTACACAATTACTTTAAATTTGTCGGAGGAGGCATATTAACTATCAATTTTACTTTGGATCCACTTAAATTCCTCTACAAGAAATAATATATCCAAGAAAATTTCCAAAATTTACGCCAAAAACACAGTTTTTGGGTTTAATCTCACTTGATATTCTTCCAATCTATCAAAAATGACCTCAAGAACTGCCAAGTGATATTTTTTGTGATAGATTTTCCCAATAAGTCATCTAGATAATATTCCATGCTACTTTGAAAAAGGTCATGAAATATTATTAGCATTGCTCTTTGATATGTAGCTCTAGCATTCTTTAAGTCAAAAGGCATAACATTCCAACAAAATGTACCCCAAGGAAAAGTGAAACATGTTTTAAATTGATCTTCAAAGGCAGTACAAATTTGATTATAGCCTAAAAATCCATCCATTAAGGATAGCATTTTATGTCCAATTGTTAAATCCACAATCATGTCTATGTTGGGTAGGGGGAAATCATCTTTATGACAAGCCACATTTTTCAAAGACCCATACCCAAGTTCTTCATTATTATTTTTCTTTTCTATAGATATTGATACTAATCCACCTTGTCCTTTTAAAACCCATGTTCTTGATTATACAAAAGCCCTTATGATATTTATTATTTGGAACTATGGGTATGTTTTTTTCTTCCTCTTTATATAGCCATGTATAAATGTCATCTTCTATTATTTCTTTGTCTAGTTCACCCCATCATGTGTTAGTTTTAGGATCAGAAAAAAAGCAATCAAAAAATGCAACACATAAGACAATAAACACCACAAGATACCCTAGGAAAACCCTCCAACTCGAGGGGAAAAAACCCAGCTAATATATCTCATATATATTGATGAAATCAATGCAGCAATTTGCTTACAACTCAAGCACAACTCAATGCCATTTTTGATACAATGAATAATGCGATTCTCCTTACATTCGATCTGCTACTACAGGAAGATGATCTTCTCCCGTATGAACTTCTTCTGGAAATGTGAATTATGATGATGAACTTATTCTGGAAATGTGAATTATGATGATGAACTTTGATATGAAAATGAGTGATCATCACTCGTATATGTACCTGCTAGATAAGAGGGACACATCTCTTCAAGGCATGGATTCGGCCTCAAAAGAGACGTGCCTCTTCAAGGATCATCATGTCGGCCTCAAGAAGAATCGTGTCTTTCACCAAGTTGGCCAAGTTGATTTATAATTATTAAATTAATATATATTAAATGAGGCACCTCCTCATAATCGATTGTCATCATAAATTAAATAGCCAAAGGGCTATTATTTAATTTATCCTTCAATGCAAGAGATATCGAGTTGGAAGAGACTCCTAACGCTATCATGTAACATCAACACTCCCTCTCAGCTAGGGAGGATACTTCCAATTGTACAAGACATATCACTTCATCATGATGACGAACATCATGGCTACACCCATGTGAGAAAGAGCATATAACCTCATCGTGATATCAACCACCATGGCTACAGCCATGTGTGGAAAAGAGCTTATCACCTCATCATGATAACATATCACCTCATCGTGATATTAACCATCATGGATCTCCCATGTATGGAAAAGGAACATATCACCTCATCGTGATATTAACCATCATGGCTCTCCCATGTATGGAAAATGTACATAAGTTCCCATCACTTAAACGTGATATTGTCACCTCACCGTGACATTCACCATGGCTCTCCCAAAGGGTGAGAAACACTAGTACAATAAAATCATCACAGACTCTCTCACATGATGTTGTCATGGTGTCACACACATGAAATCCACCATGGCTCTCCCAGAGGGTGAAAACAAGGGCTTTCACCTCAAATCTCAAAGAGAAATGCATTATCAAGGGCTTGCACCTCAAATCTCTCTCAAAAGATAAATGCATTAAAGAGGATCACTGATGATGAGACTCATTCTCAGCTAGGGCTTCATTCTCCATCATACCAAGCTTGTCTCAAAGGTACACAAACTTTATTTTGAAGAGATGCTTGGTGAGAATGCTTGCCATCTACTCATCAGTGTTGATATACCTCAACTGAATTGGTTATGTCATGGATCATTGGAATGACAAAAAGCTTCACACAAATTTGATTATCACGATAAATGACAGTCGACTCCATCGATTGTCCAAACAATCTTGCAAGGATATTTTGAAGGCACACTACTTCTCGAGCTGCCACACAAACTGCAATATACTCGACCTCTATTGTACTTAGTGTCGTAGAAGATTGCTCCCTACTACACCAGAATATCATCGCAAACCTCAAACTAAAACAACATCTAGAGGTATTCTTCTGATCAACAACACAACCATCTTCTTTAGGTTCAGTAGGCTCCCTTTGAATCTTCAAGCACTTGCATCAACCTCCTAACCTCATCGTCCAAGATTGCCTACAACGCTTGCCTTAGAGAAATGGTTTCCAGCGCACACCTTTATAGAGATTTAGGGTTGTCCTCTTCGACCTCATCCTAGATCACTCTATTCTAAATAGGTTTGCAGAGCTACCAATGTTAAATTCAGGTTGACAGACTTAAGCAATTTTGATCTCAACTATCGAAGAGGTACTTAGCATCTGGCCTTGCAACACTGCAACCCTTACTTATTCTCAACAAGTCATAGAACTCCCTTTGAAGGTTAATTCTTCCTCTTCGAAGAGATGTCTTCATTCACTCAATCTCATAGCTACAAGTAGTGTCTCCATTCTTCAACCTATAGGATGCATCAAGCTCTTCTTGAAAGTAATCTCTTACACTTCTTGATCTATCCTGAAATCATTAAGAAGCTATTACTAATAGTTCATGTAACTCAACTATCTCAAATAGAAGCACCATTGCTAGGAGCATACATGATTGACTATCTAAATGTTATAGCATGAATTAATAACTACATAACAATTCATGAACATTATTCAACCGTGCAATACTTATCTCTTTGAAACCAGGATTTCCTGAGTAATCCCAGATAATTAATTCATCATTCATCTTCGTTGATTCTGACATGTCTTTCTTCCATTTTCTCGAAAGAGCTAATCTCAACATAACAAAAGACAATCTACATAGAATCATAGATCATGCATATAGAAAATCAATCATAATCATAATTTTAGTTCTCCTTTTATTTCAAAGTCACACTCAAAAATTAGCATGAAACAACTTGAAATCTTCAAAGGATCTTATGCTAGTGAACACAATTCAAGAGAAACCACTATCTCTCTTTACTAACTACAAGATCCAAATAAATGATATAACTCAACAAACAAAGAATACTTATCTCTTTAAATATTCTAATGGATGCAAATACTAGACATACTAAGATACGTTGCTCTTGTGCTCAGATTAGTCCACAACCTTCATGGCTTGAACATAGGGCCCTGGCAAGGTTAAATTTGAAAATGGTCTTTGACCGTTCAAATTTACGATGCACTTTGTTTCCTGCTGCAACCCACCAGATTACGAAACAGATGCAACATGCTTACTAGAAACACACGATGAATGAAAATGACACCAAATGATCTCATCCACTGGATCATAATTTAAGAGTAAACATGATCAAACAAATGTTATCAAATCTGCATACTGAATTTTACCCTAGACTTCAAAAAATGTAAACGTAAGGAAATACTTATCTCTTAGTAAATTTGAATTCCTTGTAGTCCACAAAATTGAACTTTACTGATCTTGCATTTAAGGTCAAGGATAGACTTCATAAACTCCTCATTCCAAAAGTCTCAAGGTTGAGACCTTGTATGACCGCACGACAATTGCTCAGGATCACACCAACCTTCCATTGAATCACAGATCAACTGATTACTGCCCTTAGCAGTCACGGGTCAAAGTGACTTTTCCTTAATACCCAAAATGCATCCAGGGACAGCAAGTTGACCCAGTCGCTAACAAATAATATTTGAGCCTAGAAGTCGCGAAACAGATAGAAGGCCAATAACAATACATGTTCATTCCTTCATTGTATCAACATACTCGATACACTCAATATTAAGCGATATATACTCCCAGTGAAGCTTGATAATTCTCTGCAGATCGAATACATCAAATGATGACGCCAGTGAGATCTCCCAACAGCAGAGTTAAGTAATGACAAGGCCGTTTAAATATTAAACTTCCCTTTCAACGAATGACAGATCTGGAGTACAGGATATTGACAATTGACAATCAATCCAGGAAGTTAAAAAAACATGACGCCAAAGTAAGAGCGCTCCTCTTCACAAAATAACTTAATTCCATCATACAACAACAGAGGTTGGTCGAAATCCGCACCAAGTCGAGCTCTGTCACTCCCGTATATATGCACAGGTAAATGCCCGTCATCGGTTTTAGCTCAAGCCTTTAATGAGGATGCAGATGCTAATTATGCCATCTCTATATATCGTCCAAGCCCGATCATAAATACAGAGTTCAGATATAGAATCCGCACATGAATATGAGATGTGGAAATTAGCCGACTGGCAACTCGACCACCCAATAAAATAAGAAACGCCGCCAATACTTTTATATGCCATCAAATCCACTCAATACAAGCAGCGATAATTCTAGAATGAATTCTGAGCAGTATTCTAATGGTGAGTGGCGAGAGCCGAAGGTTACGCAGCCACAGAGTGAACCATTAACGATGCTCTTGTCTTATCTAACTTGAATTTATCTGGTATTGCTTTCTGTGAATCTAATTAGATTTTTTTTTTCTAACCCACTCTGATATCATGTTAGTTTTATTATAAAAAAAGAAGCAATCAAAAAATGCAACACATAAAACAATAAACAACACAAGATATCCTGGGAAAACCCTCCAGCTTGAGGGGAAAAAACCCAGCTAATATATCTCATATATGTTGATGAAATCAATGCAGCAATCTGCTTACAACTCAGGCACAACTCAATGTCGCTTTTTATACAATGAATAATGTTATTCTCCTTGCATTCGATCTGCTGCTACAGGAAGATGATCTTCTGCTCCCGTATGAACTTCTTCTGGAAATGCGAATTATGATGATGAACTTCGATATGAAAATGAGTGATCATCACTCATATATGTACCTGCTAGATAAGAGGGACGCATCTCTTCAAGGCATGGAGTCAGCCTCAAAAGAGACGTGCCTCTTCAAGGATTATCATGTCAACCTCAAGAAGAATGGCGTCTTTCACCAAGTCGGCCAAGTAGATTTATAATTATAAAATTAATATATATTAAATGAGGCACCTCTTCATAATCGATTGTCATCATAAATTAATTAGCCAAAGGGCTATTATTTAATTTATCCTTCAATGCAAGAGATATCGAGCTGGAAGAGACTCCCAACACTGTCATGTAACATCAACATCATGAAAATGTTGTTAATTTATTCTTGATAATAACTATTGCTAAATCTTGTTTAGGTTTTGGTTTCCCACACAATTTGGTGAAAGTGTAAGTTGGCCCAAATCAAAATATTTTTTCATGTTTTAGTACACTCTCCCAATCAATTATCATTAATTTAGACCTTGATCTCAGGAATGGTGGTATGTGGAGTGGAATATGAAGACAAGGTAGATGGATGTATATAAGACGATGAAGGTGAAGTTGTGTGATTGTTAGGTATTTGGATAGCTTTGTGATATTTTTCTTTCAAGTTTTTGCAACATTTAAAAGGGAAAGGATCTCTATAAATATTGACTTTGGCACCATCATAGAGTAATTTTAGGCATTGAATATATGTAAATGGAATGACTTACAAAGAATGTATCCATGGACAACCAAGAAGGAGGGTATATGGGAGATCAACATCCAAGACCTGACAAATTGTATCCACTATAGTGGGGACAACTTGAATTGGAAACTAAATTATTCCTTTAGACTCATGCTTAGCATCATCATAAGATTTTATGGTGATTCACTTTTTTGAAATCAATGAAACCTTTAGAGTATCCTAATTGTTTTACTAGTTGGAGGGTACAAATGTTTAGGCTTGCTCCACCATCAATCATGACTCTATTGATTCTATGTTTATGGATAAAGACTTCTAGGTATAATGCCTCATTATGAGATGGATTAATGAAAGGAAGGTCTTTTTCAGTTAACACCAAATCAATATAAGCTGAAATGTGTCCTATTGTGGCTTGAAATTGCATAATATCTATGGTATTGGGTATGCAAGAATATTAAAGGGCCTTTTTCTAAGATTTCCTTATGTGCAGGGGATATTTTTAGGAGCTCTAAGATAGATATTTATGTTGGGGTTTTTTTAGATGATCTAAGAGGTTATAATCGAATTTAGAAGATGGTGCATATTACTCTCCTTGAAAGGATATCATTACTCCTACATGTAGTTACTACACATTCAAAAAAATCATCTAGGATAGTTATGGTAGAGACATGAAGAAATGGCCTCCTAGGTGAGCTATGATATAATCATATGGAATGGAAGTGTAACTGGTTGCTTTAGGATTGTTATCTTTGTTTCGAGTTTCCCCTTTTCCATGTTTTGGGATAGGATCTTGGAATATATTGAGATAATTAATGGTTAAAGGTGGATTTTCTATAATAATGTCACCTTGATTTATAAGGTCCTAAATAAGGTTTCTCAATTTGAAGCAATCAAGAGTCTTATGTCCTTTGATTCTATGGTATTCACAATATTCATTCTCTTTGTATCATGGAGTTTTGACTTGAGGTTTATAATTTATAATTTTTGGTAATGTGACAAGTTTAGCTTGGATCAATTTTTACAAGGTTGATTCAATAAGTTCCCCTAAGGAGTGTATTTTATTTTAGGAGCATTATTTTGTCTAGGTGGTCTCCTACGAATATTAACACCTTTATTTTTGTTCTAATTGTTTGCTACTAGTTGTAGGGTAGGTTGTGGTTGAATTATTTGGACTTATTTTTCATCTACCACACCATCATTGACATTTTTTTTGTTTTTTTCCCCAAATCCTAGGTTGATCATTGAATGTTGAGGGGTTATTCTTGTTTTCCTTAAAAAATAACAAGACCCTTACTAATGAGATATTTTTCAACATTCATAACCCTCTTAATGACCTCTCCAAATGTATTACTACCTTGAATTTTAAAGTTAAATTTCATCTCTTGGTTTAATTTTTGAGTGAAAATGAGGACAAATTGTTTTTATATGATAATATAAGGAAGTTTACTTCCCAAGTTTCTCCATCTTTTTAGAAAGGAAAAAATGTTTCCCCATTTCTTTTTTTGGTGTTGTAAAGGTCAGTTATGAAAGTTTCATGCTCAATGTTATATGAAAAGTTGTCAATGAAATTTTATGCTAACTCATGAAAGGACGACCCCATGAGGCAAATGTAAAAAACACTCAATAACTTGACCTCATAGGCTTCTAGGAAAGAGGGACATTATGTATGTATCATTGTGATAAACCTCAAGAAAAGCTATTTAAAATTCTCTTATATGTTCTCTTGGATCAAATTTTCCTTTGTATTTATCAAACTTAGGCATTTCTAAGTTTTGAGGAAAGGGCATAATGTTTAAAGAATTTTCAAAAGGATAGGGGCATATGTCTCCTAGTGTGTATGTTTTCTTAGTTTTGTGTTTCCTATTTCCATATTTTCTATCTTTTTTTGTAACTCTTTAATTTTTTTGTGTCAATTCATTTCTAGGTATCAATGGAAGTACACTTGTGGGAGTGTGTGTGGGATTAGTTGGATGGTTTTGTGACATGTATTATAGAGGAAGTGTACCTTGTGGAATGCAATGGTGATTAGGGATGTATGTTTTAGTTGTCATTAGAAGTACACTTGTGGAAATATAATGTTGAGGTTGACTTGGTGGAATGTAATGTGGAGATTGACTTGGTGAAATTTAATATAGTTTATTGTATTAAAAACTCATTTGGGAAGGAATTGGCGTATTTTGCATGTTTATACTACCTAAGTTTGGATTGGATTGGGAAAATGTAGGTGATGATCTAGGTTTAAATTGATCATGTGTATATTGATATGATCTCCATTCAACTTTTGATGTTTGAGGTTGAGGATGTGATGTGTATGTGAAGGTAGAGAAACTTTTTATAATGATGTTTGGGGTGGATTTCTTTTATGGGAATATGCTTATCATAGGTGTACACCATTCATCATTCATCCTTAAATCATTGTGGCATAGCAACCAACCTAACCAAGAAAACCTACCACCAAGATCAAAACCAAATCCCATTCAAACACGATCTAGCAAAACATTTCACACATGCAAACCACCACTCAAGACAACAAACCACTTCATCCCTAATCCTACGATACTGAAAAATTTACCCTCGTCAATCAATCACATACTCCCAAGCTATTACATACCTCCATTGTACACTTCAAGTCACAAAAAATCTCAATTCAACCACAACATTTCTCACATCCTTAAGAAAATACTTTGGAAAATAGACTTCCAAATCAATCACGACGTTCATATTTATAAGAATTCCGCTAGTTTTTACCTTATCTATGAATCATCCTTAGTCCAATACATTATTTAATTTCTTTACTTTCTCCACAAACTTGTTCAAGACCTCACATATAGCTAAATTTTCTTGGAAAAACTCAATTCTTAGTATAATTTGTTCAACGTCTATTAGGAATTTCCATGACACATTTCCTTCTCAAAAAAAAAAAATCTTAATAAATTATTGAACATGATCTAGAACAATATATAGCATCACCTTGATAACTTATGGTATCTCTTCTAGGCCTTTTTCATTTTTTTGACACACTAAATAATTCATGGTCTATTTTAATGATTGCATACTAGCTTAATGGCCTACCTTTTCTCTTAGGCAACCTCTTTAATTTTCCAATGTTTTTTTAATAGTTAATTATGTAGATATATCTTTGAACTACATATCCATGACTATTCAAGTTATAGACTCTTAATTCATCGTGACTATCCAATTCTAATTTAAAGCCCCTAGAGTTATCATTTCTCTTATTGAGGTCATAAGAGTCACTTGAGCACTAATGATAGGTAGATTTATATCGATAATATTTGTTTGAATTGATGTTTGAGATTCAAATTCAATTGATACAAATTTAGAAATGAGGAGATTTATTATGGATTTTGACTTAGATATATCCAATGAAACATCAAGAAAAATTGAAACATTAGACACCTGTTAAATCTTAAGTTGTACTTATCACACAAGAACTAAGAAATTATAGGCCCAAGGTATTGACAATAAACATAGTAGAATCTATATGTGACCTTGGAAGCTATGATACTAACATAAAAGGAAGTGTCGTAAGGATACATATCAATTCTTTAATAAAATACTTAGGTAATGTTCAAACATTGGGGACAACAATATTGTAGTATTAGCTAAAGATCTTTAAATATTTGAAACACTTAAAAATAAAGTCACAAGACCAATTAACATAACAAAAATAGGGAACTAGAATAAAAAAATACAATATCATGTTATCAACGAGGATTGCACCCTAGTTGAGTTAGACTCAACTATACTGTGTAATATGGAAATATTATCAAGCTGTGGATGGCTTATAATGAGAATGAATCTCTAGAGAGGGTTGGTTCCCCTAGTAGATCACCTAAAACTACTAATTTTTTTGAAAAAAGGTATAGAAGGATACTGAAAATGAAAATCCTAAAAATTAAAGGTTGATGCACCAAAAACTTATAAACTTGTCCACTAATTCAACTCACAATCAGTTTAACAAAGAATTTTACTCTCATAATTCCATGTGAAACAATGCAATACATAAGTAATTTGTATGAAGGTTTGAAAATTGGAGGCTTGCATGAAGGAAAAATAGAAGTTTTATCACAAATTCTACCCACTAACAACATTAAACACAACACACAACCTGACTTACATGAAACTTCTACACTCAAACCTACAACAATGAGACATAGAAAAGGATTCAAAAATTGAATCACAATTGAACATCAAATCATTAACTACAAAATGAGACAAAACATGAAAAAGGAGAACAATGTTGTCTTTATTGATCTGAAAAAAGTTTCATATCATACTATGAAAATCTGAGTTACAAAAGGCTTACAAACTCTCTACAATACTCAAGAGAGGAAGAAGCAACAACTCGAAAAAAATTAGTTTTTTTATTTTTTAATTTACCCCAAAAACCTTCCTAAGAGCCAAGGAGAACAAATTGTAGTTAACTGCAATCCAAAATAGTAACCAAAGTGTCTCTCACGAGAAAAGGGAGAAAACTTGAAAAATAGGGCCCAAAATTGACCCAAAACGAGTGAAAATAGGTGGAAACTTTCCCTCCCAAGTGGATCAACCCAAAAGGACTCCAAAATCACTCAAAATTGATTGAAAATCAGAAATAGAAGGTTCAGTTGACTCAATTTTTTCTATCTTGCACAAAGGGGACTCAAGCGAAAAAGGCAAGTAATCTAATATTGCCTTTGCATATTATGCACTTGCTTTATTTACTACGTTTTAATTGACAATTAATAAAGAAAATTATAGAACATTGCTTTAATAAAGTCTTACAATATTTTGCAGTTTTAGTTGTGCAAATTAGAAGGTAAAAGACTAAGTCGTGACTCATGACTTGGCTTCATTTTTGCAAAGGCATAAAATTCTCTCACTTAGGCGTTTGATATTTGATTTTATCATGAAATCATAAGGCACCTAGATTTTACAAAATATGCAAAAAGGGCCTAATGCACACAAAAGAGGTATTAATCCAAGAATAAAAAGCTTAAAATAAAGTGAAAAATACCCAAGATATGGGTCGACCAAATGTTAGGGCAAAAATAAAACCCTAGAACAAAAAGAGCTTGTGGCCTTTCATTTCATTTCATTTTGCATTCTGATTTTTGTTGAGTCTTCAACTTTACCCTGCGTCGCCATGCTAGGGTTTTTGTCAAGATTTTCATGGAGTCTTCAATTGGAGCTTTTGTCAAGCCTCTTTTATTTGCACAAAATACCATGTTTTTTTTTTTTTGATGGAGGTCATCCACAAATTCTTTTTTGCTACTCGATACGGGAGCATGAGCCTTCTTGGGCTGAACCTCTTTGACTAAGGGCCAAAGACTAAGGGGTATCCATTCTGCCAAATTCGCCCGGGGCACGATCCCGACCTCATCCCTTTTTTGGTGTCGGAGCCTCTGCACTCAGCAAGACTTGATCCCTGGTGGGCTCATTTAGAACCTTTCAACTTCACCATGTTTTTTCCATTAACTTGTGAAAGAAAAAGAAACATTTGTTTATCTTTATACAAGGAATGATGAAAATGCTTGGATTTTTCTTCTATACAGTCTCCTTTGCTCAAATTTTCATTTATTTCATACATTTTGTGTATTCTCCTTCACTTCATTTGTGACTTTTGAAAGAAATGAAGAGGAAAATTTCCTTCTATATACTGTTGAAACAAAACTTTAATATAGGTCGTGGCTAAAAAACAATGAAATCTAAGTATTATTTTTTATATATTCTCCTTTGTTGTGCAAATATGAGATAGGTTTTTGAAAGCCCGTGACTTCTTTCTCTCGACCCTTAATGAAATCTCTATTAGGGTTCAAAACTTGTGACCTCATTTTTCTTTTGGTTTACCCTATGCCATAAGATGAAATGATCTCAATGTTGTGCTCCTTTCTTTTGTAAAAATGAGATAATATTTTCCTATATAGTTTCTCCTTTCAATTTTTTGGGGTCTCATGTCTTGATACTTCTCATAGTCAATGGACTATGATTGCTTCAAAAAAATTCTTTGAAAATCTATATTTTACATAATAAATTTGTGACTGTGCTTATTCATCACAGTTGCCTCTTGATGAACCTGACACAATTATTTCAACAGTAATGATATACAACCACCATGATTACAATGTGGTTAATACATTCAAACTGTTCATTACACGTGACAGGTCTGCATATTCAAACATGTCTCTAAACCATTCCATCAAACCCTAACCCATAACAATGCTACTCTTTTCAATGATTTAGCTCTATTTTGTTGTCACTGTCTTAATAGTCAACATTTCATTATCTACTATCACCTTACAATTTGAGTCATGCATTGATCAATGCATTTATATAAGACTTTTGCCCACTTTCCGAGCATTTCAAGATACTGCTCCTTCATGCAAATCTAGGGTTATTTGACTACCTCCTAGAGCACACTTAGACAAAATTTAAATGCATTACAGATCTCCTTATACATAATCAATCATTATGTCTAAGTTACAACATGAAACTTGACATTATATCCTTGATGACTGTCCTTGATCCCCTTTGGTCAACTTCATGAGAGTGCTTTCCAATGCTGCCTTGACCACCATTGTTAGAGGCTTGCTACTATGACCTCATTGCACCTTTGACTTGGTTTTCATGAGTGATACTTTTGTTATTTGAGACTATCTTCAAGAATGCATGGTTGACAATCTATGACAGCTCCATAATAGTTCACTACATTGCAGTCCCTCTCTTACTATGATAGTGTTGACTATATTTTGATCCTTGGTGACTGTACCTTCAAGGTATGCACTTAAAATAATATAGACAGTAGGAAACAATGATACATGACTGCAATAAAAGATATAAAATCATGATGTCAACACCGTTCAATGAAGCTAAACAATGACAACATAAAAAAACTTGTATGCAAATAGAACTCCTTAATGAGAAAAGGTGCACTTTTATTTTGTTTTGTAGATCATGATGCTTCACCATATGTCAATTTCTCATTTATTATTGCCACTTCAAAGTGGAGTGTTGCCTCATTGCTCCTTTTGACTCGGTAGTCCTGAATGGCAACGTGCTTGTGATTCTTACAGTCACTTGTAAATTATTCCTCAAATTGGAAATGATTTTATTTGAAAAATCTAAATATCTCTTGATTATCTCATACCCATCTTAAGGTTTAGAGGGGAATCATTTCTAGGCTCAACCCTTGTGAGAGCCCATTTTTACTCCACATGCTATGATGAAAATAATCCAGCAATGAAAATTTCACCTATACCTACACAATGAACAAACATGTTAGATAAAAAAATGAAGCCCAATGCTCTCTTGATGTTTGATTTTCAAGCTCTCTTGATACATGTGACAATTGATAACCGATTTAATGCATCTTGAATGAAGGTTATATTTTTGTTGGTAGGACATATGATCAGAGTTTAATCTAGAGCTCTAACCAAAAAATTTCATCATGATGCAGGTACATCTGAAGATCAAGAACAAGGAGGAGCTGAAGACAAATAAGATCAACACAAGATTCTACCACATGCAATGATGAACATATTCTCCTTCCACGTGTTTTCCTTCATTTCATATCTTTAGATATATAGCTTTCCTTTATGTTGCATTAGTTCAACTACTCCCACAGCTTGTGTGGGACATTCAAACATTCCTTCCCTCTCAATGTATAAAATAGCAACATTTATGAAATCTTGTTACATTTCCATTACAATGAAAAACAACAATATCTTGCAATTTATGTAATTTCCTTTTGTTGTAAAATATTGTATAATAAAACCTGAATTCCATTTGAAAGCATTCATATGCAATGGTTAAGCCTTAGCAGATTTTTTTTGGAATAACCTTTCACTTTTGATGCAATCAACTATTTCAGCTCTACCAAATTGAGCTATAGGTGAAATTTGGTAACATAACATTAATAAAATTCAAAACAATTTGATAACTTACTAAAACACTTGAAATACCAACATTTAATAGGGAGAAGAAAGTAGAAAAATTAAAAAAACTCTCAATTTAACCAAGATTATAATGCTTGGTATATAGTCACTCAAAGTCACAATATTTGACACAAACATATCTAACTATTCAAGATTAGAGGTTGTGATAACTAGAATCCTCCTAAAAGATATAAGCCTTGAGGATATTTCTCTAACTTTAGTTTCTCCTTGGTTTAGAATTACCTCATAACAATGCTTGCCATCATTAGCATCCCCTATTTGTGCTTTGTCATTATATTAATAGGTAGAGGTAGCCTTATAATCCAACCACTCTTTTGTTGAGATATTGATTTTTGTGAGGTAATTTGTCATCTAATTCATCAAAAAAATCCATGTCAATCAAATTGGTCAAATCAGGCTCTTTTTCCATGATTAACAATCCATCAATTCCTATATAGATTATTTTTAAAAAATATATGGTGCACGATCAATATGGCAGCAACGAGTGAAATGGGCAACAACAAAAAAAATAGTGAAGGATTCCAAAGAGGGAAAGTAAATGAAGGCCATTGGAAGAACCCATGATAGGCCATCAAAAGATATGGATATTACGAGTGATAAAGGAACTATGACTAGTGGAGGTGGGACAAAAAGTGATGGAAAATAAAGGGCAAAAGGTCAAGGGATGAAAATTTAAACCCTAATCTACAGGTCCCAACAATATGCATGAACACAATCCCTCTCAACTATAGGCCACCAGATAAATGTATTGCCTTTTTTATTGGTAATTATTCATGGAAAAGTAGGATAGATAAATTAAAAAGGAATGTCTTCTTTATAAAATGGTTAGGGAAATGGTTTTCAAAAGGTAGAATCTAGCAATGGTGTTGAAAGCAATGGAGGAATAAAAAATCCTTGAAAGAAATCCCAAGGGGATTTTTCATGGTAGAATCCCATAAAGAGGGTGAAAAAGATACAAATTTAAAAGGGGGGTCGTATCTGATCATGGAACAATCTAGTTTTTTAATAAGAGATCAGGAGCTAAACTTCAATCCATTAAATTAAGAAGTGGAAAAGGTCACAAATGGATAAGAATATACAACATCCTACAAGAATATTGGGACTTGAAAACCCTAGAAGAAATAGGTAATATAGTGGGGACCTTCATAAAGGTGGATGACGGGATTAAATAAGGAGACTTTGGAATATATATGAGGATATGTATGGAGGTGGCTTTTAATGAAATTATCTTGAAGGAAATTGAAATCATAATAGAAATCGTGTGGAGACAAAATTTTGAGAAGAACATCCCAATATGATGGTGTCGAGGATTCCAAACCATGGGCACATGATAGATGATTGTCCAAAGAAGAAGGAAACCAGGAAAGAAAATGTAGAAGCATAAGTGCTGGAATAAAATAAGAGGGTGGTGGAATACCAAACTAGGGAGGGAAAATAAAAATAAATGGTCTCCTAAGAGAAGGAGAAACTAGAGGACTCAACACTAGGGAAAGGAAAAGAATTCAAGGGATCCATGGGATCCATGGGGTCCAAATTTCCAATACCAAAAAAAAGAGGAAACCATCAACTAAACTAATAAGCAAAGGGAAGAAGGAAATTTGGGGAGATGTCTCTCAATCAAAGGAGGAAGGAGAAATAGCGAGAAAATAGGATGAATTAAATTCATTGGAGGAAAGGATTTTGGAATAGGATATATCAAATTTGAAAAAATCAAAAAACTAGGAAAAACGGGTCAAGGGGCAAAAAACAATTAAGGCTAAACTAAAAATTGCAAGAATGCAAAAGGATAGAGAAAATTGAGATCAAGGAAGGGATCTCCCTTCCCAAGGATCCATGCAACTCCTAACCTAGAATATTAGGGGCATAAATTCCCTTGATAAAATGTGCATACTCAAGTGCTAAATAGATTTGAGAAATTTTGACATAGTGCTATTACAAGAAACAAAATTAGCAGAGGAAGAAGTAAAGAAAATTTTAAGAAAAAGGAGAAAGTGGAAGGGTTTGTTTGTTCCCATGAATGGGGCCTAAGGAGGTCTGGGACTTATGTGGGATCCCTTTATATATTTGGTGGAAGCAATCTAGGAGACAAAGGAATGGTAGTTTTGTAGATGTTTCTTCTACCTACGAAATGTGTCTTTTTATGTAGCCAATGTATATGGTCCCATCAGAGCAATACAAAGAAAAGAATTCTAGACTCAATTTTCTATAATATGTCAATAATCGGAGGATGAAACATTATTGATAGGAGGTGATCTTAATGAATACTTAACTAAGAGGAGAAGAAAGAAGGCATTCCAAGAAGTGAGAGAACTAAATGAATTTCAAGAATTCATATAAGGAAACTCCTTAATGCGCATAAAAATAAGGAATGAGTTTTTTTCTTGATCTAATAAATGAAGAGACAATTCCTTTGTAGAAGAAAGGCTAGATAGATTCCTAATGGGAGGATATTCATCAAAAACTAATATAATTGGGAAAGAGGAAATATTAGCATTGAGTGGCTCAAATCATGCTCTAGTGTAACTTTCCTTCACCCCAAACTGCAAATCTCATCACAGTCCTTTCAAGTTTCAAAAAATATGGCTTAGAGACAAAGACCTGGAGGAAAATATTTCAAAATAGTGGATGAAGGAACCTTTCATTAATGGATCAAAGTCCCCCAAAGTATTTAGGAAGCTAACTTATATAACATAAAAACTCAAGGAGTGGAACAAGCAATATTTCAAGAACATGTTTGAAGAGATAGTAGATATTGCAGTAGAACTAGAAGCACTAAATAAAAAGATGATAAAGGAAGTAATATATCAAGAGACATACATAAAAGAAAATGATCTCAAATTGAAATATTCAGGAGTACTCCAACGAGAAGAGATATTCCGGCAAAAAAATAAAAAATAAAATTGGCTGAAAGAAGGAGATAGAAACATAAAATATTTCCACTCAATCACAAAAGTAGAATGAGAATTAAATAGGATAAAGAAAGTTACCAGGAAGGACAATTCAAAGTGTGAGGACTAGGAGTAAATAGGCTAATACTCTAAGAGATACTTCAAAAATATATTCAACTACGACATGGTGGTGGATGAAGGGTGTCAAGAAGAATTAATAAGACTCGTCCCAAATATAGTAACGACTGAGAAAAAAATTATGGGGCCTATTGTCAAGAGAAGAGGTAAGGTAAGTAACATTACAACTAGATGGGGATAAGGCTCGAGGACCATATGGGTTTCCAACATGTTTCTTTCAAATATTTTAGCACATTGTGGGAGAAGACATATTCCAAGAAATTGAGGATACAAGAAAGAAATTAATAATGGTGAAATATTGGAACAACAGGTCTTTTTGGCACTCATCCCCAAGAAATAAAAAGCATCCAGTATGGAGTACTTTAGGCCAATTTCTCTATGCACCATCATATACAAGACAACATCCAAATTCATAGCCAATAGATTGAAAGGTCTATTACCAAAACTAATCTCAGAAGAGCGGAGTGGTTTATCACAAAAGAGATCAATCATAGAAGGTATCATAATAGCACACAATGAAATACACTCCATAAGAAAAATAAAATTTGATAGAATGATGGTCAAATTGTATATCTAAAAGGCATATGATCAAGTAAATAAATATTTTTTAATCAAGGTACTGGAGAAGATGGGCTTAAAAAATAATGGTGTAATTGGATTAGAAGTTGCATCAACTCACCTTTCTCCGTGTTGGTAAATAGAAGACTATTATCATGGAATCTAGTAGCACTTGATCCACAGATAACCCCTCTATGAAACATGTTTGTTTCGTAAGTTCGTGATGTTCAAGCATGCAAAATGAGGTAAATTTCAATCCACCTTGAAGTGCATCCCAAATCCAAACAGTCTATTTGAGCGTTCCTCTACATTCGTCTATCAAATACCTTCGAAACGAGTATCTTCGCGAGGGCTAGATGTCAATACTTAGTCAAAATTATAAAAAGTGTAGGAATGCCAAAAAACAATGCTCCTACACTTTGATGTAAATTTTACTAAATGTCAAGTCCACAAGCGCTAAAACTCAGCGCTTGTGCATTTTTTCCAAAAGTCATTTTTTGGTGCACAAGCACTAATTTTTAGCGCTTGTGCAATTTTTCCCATACTTAGTCAAAAATGACCAGGGTGGTGAGTTTTGACTCAAGTGCACTTTTTACAGTTTTTCCTTTTAATATGCCTTAATTGATGCACGAGTTTGAGTTCATTCATGACACTTTAAAAGAGACTTTGAAGTTATTTTAGATTAATCTACCTCCATTTTATTTTGTCATTCCTCTCTCCTCACCGTGTTGAGCCATTTCCAAGCTCGTGTTTTGAAGATTTCTTCAAGCAATTCGAGCTAGGGTTTTCGTTTTTTTCTCCAGGTATGTCATTTTTCTATTTCACCATGTTATTCTTCTTTCCCATTCATTTGTAGAGAGGAAGCAACTTTGTAGGTTTCTTTTCATTTTCATTTATAAGTATTTGTGTTAAAAACGGATTTCTTCATGCATCTTTTTGTTTTTGCCATGTCTCAAGGTCGCACCCTAGTTTCTTCCCTTGAAATCTTCTCATTTTTGTGTGTCTCCTTGCGTGCCTCTTTGTTTTTTGTGCCTTAGGTTTTTGAACATATGAAATGTAATCTTTCTCTTTGAACAATTCTTTTCCCTGTGTGTTTTGGTCCTTCAAACAAAATTCCACAAGCAATGAGATTTTCAATCCATGTGTTTTTTAACTGTAAAGTTTTCATCACATATGCAATATCCAGTCAAAATGTTCAAGCGGTGAAATTCACCAATTTCACACCAAGTTCTCTCCCTCTAAATTTTGAAGTGTTGATTTTTAACGCTATTACAATTAAAAAAAATTACACTAACTCTAAGTGTAGGAGGGGTGAAAATCACCACTCCTACATGGAGTTCACTTTTTCAATGATGCCAGAGCGCTGAATAAACCCACTTCTGCACTTCATAAATTTCTCTAAGTATGAATCAAGTGTCAGGGCATTGAAAAATTAGCGCCTTGGCACATTTTGCGAAACTTTACAACGAACATGCAAGGGCACTGATTTTCAATGCCCTTACACCTGAAATGAACTATCCAAGTGTAGGGGTGTTGATTTTTAACACTCCTACACATTTGGGAGTTTTTTCCTTAGACACTTTCAAACCGCTATGTTTTCGCTTCAGACCCCGTTTCTTCGCTCCTACATCATTTTTTGTGCCTAGTTTCTCTATTCATTCTTTCTCAACATTGTTTTCTTGCTTCACGCTTCCCAATGTTGCTCATTTTGCTAACACTGGCATCCTTGCAATTTCTTTCTAGACAAGTGATCCTCAAAGTGACATCTTTGATCCAGTTGCTTCTAGATGACAACCAAGAAGACTCCATCATCTACCAAAAAATAACGCAAGATGAAATATAAGTATCAAGGCATTTTCCCACCTACAGTGGTGATCTTCAAGGTAGATGAAATAAAGGAAACCAAAGTCGATCATCAGAACCTTGAAGACTTCATGAGAAGGACTAAGAAAATCCTCTTGAAGACTCCTTGAGAGCCATTATACACAAAAATCTACATTTGGTGTCCACTTTCTCGACTTCTACACACAATACATAATTTGTCCTCCAAGTTGCATCCCATTACATTAGGGAAAGCATAAGTGTGATAGACTTGTTTGGATAGGTGATTATGAGACTTGATCTTGAGTTCTTTGATATTTTTTTCAAAGTTCCACACATGGAACAATACATAGAGATGTCTATTCAACAGGCATAGGAATTCTATGACTCAAATCCCAATAAAGCTAAGAACTTGATAAACAGTCAGTGGTTGAAAGAACCTAGGCATACTATCTCAAGATGGTTGAAAGGGCTTCCACGAAGTGACTTCAAGGAGGATTTCAAGGACATGATCACTCTCCTGAGTAGGGTCAAAGGCTTACTGAAATCATCTCATTTTCATGAATGGATATATGAATACATTTGGATCATACGGAGAAAGAAGGATCATATTGACTTGGGAACTCAAATCAGTGCTGATATCCATGAGCAATTGATCAATGTACCAACAACTTTGAAGTTCTGTATGAATTCTTATTTGTTTTATGCCATAGTCGTGATGAGACAATTCCCAAGTCTTTCTACAAAAGGGAACCGACACTCTGTACCAATGTACAAATATTTCTATCAATTGGCGCTGAAGGAGAGCCTTCACCATTTTACAAGGGTCGCCGATGCCTTCTTCGCACCTCTGTTATACAGTTTTGATCTAACTCTCAAAAACAAGAGAGTGTAAGACGAGGCCTATAAAGTGGTGAGAAAGGTTGGGTGCATATTATTACAATTATGACTTTCACTTACATGAGGTAGGATGCTATATTGAGTGCCCTTACCAGTGGCTACTCATGGAGTTATGCAAACAACTAATTTAAGTTCACAAAAAAATGCATGAGGAACCACAAACCGAGATTCAAGTTTCCACTGACGATTGGTAGATATACCATTAATAGTGTACAAAAATACAAATCAGTCTATGCAGAAATGTAAGTCATGACAATAAGGACCTATCAATCCATATTTGGATTTGATTTTCAGAATGTAAAAAAGAAGTTGAAAAAGGATCACAACCACAGCTACTACTTTGAGGATATTTGGGTTGATTGCAGAGATGAAGAGGCTATCCACAATATGGATTATTGTAGGCTAACTGTGTAGCAGATCAAGGATCTTGGTGTATCTGTCTACCAGAGAATTTCACAAATCTTGGTGACATTATGACTGTTGCCTATGATGAAGACGAGATTTATAGGAAACCCTTGCTTGCAATACAATGGTTGAAGAAGGAATGCACCTCCATCAAGGATAGGATTACTCCCATATTGGCTAACACTACAGAGTGGTTACACAAACATGGTTTCCAAATGAGAGCCTTCAAGACAAAGTCAGAAGGAGAAATACCCAAAGCATAAATCAACCCACAACAGGAACTTTGCACGAAAGATAAGCAGGTGTTTATTCCCTCTTCTTCCTGAAGAGGCCCTAGAATAAAGTTCAATGTTGGCAAGAAGGATACCCGGGTAGTTCAAGATGAAGAATCCATGGAATCTGAAACATCTCACTCAAAAGGAAAAGGGCCCATTTTTGAAGAGATAGATTTCGAAGAAGAAGAAAATTCAAGTGATGAATCTGTTGAAGAAGAAGATTCTCAAGAAGAAGACTGTGATGAGGAAGAAGGTTCCCCATGTGAACAAGATTCTAAAGGTCAAGAAGGTGATCAAGAAGGTGATAAACAAGAACTCAAGCATGGAGAAGAAACAACTCTATCTCCACATGAGAATGTTGTTGAGGACTTTCCCCACACGTCATCCCCCATAACTTCAAATGTTCCTCCTAAACCTCTTAATCCAAACACTCCTCCATCACCTTTTCCATCATTGCCTCTTCCCACATCTACCATACATACAATGAATGTCTCCATTCCTCCTGCAACATCAGTCGTACTTGATATTCCTCCATCAGTTTCAAATACACAAACGGTTGATATTTTGACAAGTTCTCCATCATCCATTCCCAACTTGTCATCTCCCTCCTATGATATCACTTCTGAGGTGGAATTCAACAGTTCATGCATGAATCCTTACATGGTCAACTTGGTGTGCAATCTATGAGTGCAATCATGATAAATACTACTCCAATTATCACCATACTAGCCATTTGAACAAAAGTGGTTGTGACAAAAGAGTTGACAACTAGTCAGGAAGCTCATAGTTCCTCTCTTTTCCCTTGGTTGGTATCTCAAGTATCGAAGATAAAAAATCAGATGATCTCTCCAGAGGAACTCGATCTTGAAGAGATAGCCCCTCCAAAAGGCAAGGGGAAGAAAAAGGAAAAGGTACATTCTAAACTCCATGTTGACAAATCAGGTCAAAAATGTGTAGAGATTACTATACCACCTTGAGAGGAAAATGTGAATATGGAGGATTACACTGTAACAAGAATCTAGCTTAGCAAGGTCACGAATGAAAGTGCAAGGGCAGATGCACAAGTGGTCTTGGATGTGTTGGAAAGAAGGCTTGACAAAATGGAGGAAGCTTGAGACATGTACAAACAAAAGACCAAACAATATGCAGTTTTTTTTAGGAGACTTGAAAACTCTTCAGGAAATATCCAACTCATGGCTATTGAAAACCTAGAAGAACCAATAGTATAGAAGGCAAAAAAATTTGCCTCCAAAGGTAAAGAATTGTATGATTTCATTGATGAATTAATACAAGATGGATCACAGGTAATAGTTGTTGTAGATGAGAAGGCCACACAAATAGCCAATCTCAAATCAGAGCTTTATAAGGAGGAAAGTGTACTTACTCAAGAGAGAAAAGAGATGGAAGAATGCTTATCATTTTGGTCACAAATGAAACAGGCAAAGCTCAACAAATGGTGCAAGTTGGTGTAATTCATAACAAGGAAAAATATGTAGAGGTAAGAGAATCAATCAAGCATCGCATCAAAGTGATCAAATCTCTTGTCAAAGATCTTCACCATGTACAAGAAGATTTTGAAGGACATTGTGCTATCCTAGAGAAGCGAACCAATGAATTTCCAAGCAAGCTTCTTGAAGAAAACTGGATTTTCCTACCAGCCAGTGAACTTTCCAAGATCTACAAAGAAGTTGTCATGCAGCAAGTGGAGGATGCTAGTTTTTCCAAAGCCTCCATACATGTCATTTGTGACATATGGTTGACCTTTGATAATCTCAACATGCATCTTCATAGGTGCAAGAAAATTCATTCATCTGTCTGAAGGTCAATCACAAGAATTCACACCCTTGTGGATTACACAGTCAACCCATATGATAAGTTCACAGGAGACCAAAAAGAATTATGAAGGCTTCCGTGCCCAAAGCAAGGAACCATGAAGATTTTTGATCTCTAGTATTGAAATTTTTGATGCTTCCCTTTATGCATCTTGTAAATAGTTTTTGGCATCTTAAATATCTTTTTGGAAAATGTAATTACACTGAAAAATTTGAGATGTAGTTTCAAGAAAATAGATTATATTTTGAATAAGTCAAAGTTAGGTGAGATTTTCCTAAATTAGCTCACCTAACTTTCCTAATTTTACTCAACTGATTTCCTAGACTTGATCATCCCTCTCCTTTATAAATAAGAGGGATTCCTATTGTAATCTTTACCTTTAGTATTTTGCAACGAAGTGCAGCCCTTTTTGAAGTAGATTTATGAAACTTTGTGTTCATTTTTGCGAATGAAAATCTGATCAATAAAGAAGAGAATTGCATACCAAACTTTGTGTTGGAATCAATAATCTTGTAGATTGATTATATTGGTGGTGACTAGTAGATGAGATCTAAAGGGCTTCGAATAAATTTATGTTACATTCTTTATTTGAATTAATGTATGTGTTTGGTTAACTATTGTTGGATGATCTACAAGACTTTGTGCTTGTAATTATTCATGTTGTTCATGGAATTGTTGTATCTAGAAGACTTTGTGCTTCTAATACGAAAAATGATACACCTCACACATATCCATCAGTGAAAAATCTACATAACGACTTTGTACCTTCATGAGTTTTCCTTTTCCATTTTAATGTTATTTTTATCATACCTGGTATCTCTACGCTTTGCTTTGATAAGATAGAGATATTGGCATTACTGCATGTTTTTAGTCTAAAGTTATTTTTGAATCAGAATTATCAACTGTGAAGCATTGTAAAACATCTTCTCTAAAGAAAGAGAGAAGCATGAATGTGACACACACCCCCCATCTCGTAGTTGTTGTGTACACATTGTGAATATTTAGTTAGTTTTATTTAGCTTCTTTGAGTAGTAAGAAGGGTGCCTCCCCTTTCTGAGAGGAGAGATTATATATCACACAGTTGTGGTTGAAATCTAGGTTGTGTAATCTATTGAAAAGATGATTACATAATTTTCACCCAAAAAATACCACACAACTTCTTCAACTCATATAATGGTTTAAAGAAAGGAGATCCAGTGTCTCCTTTTCTTTTTATCATAATGGCATAAACCCTAGGACGTCTCATCCATAGGGCAAGAATGATAAGGGTTTGGAAAGGATTAAGGGTGGCCTCAAATACTAAACCAATCACACACCAACAATTTTTTGATGGCACTATGTTGTTTGGAATAGAAAAGGGTAGAGATGCAAGAATAATGAAGAAAAAACTAAAGAAATACTACTCAGCATCAGGACAAAAATTCAACTGTCATAATTCTAAGGTCTTTTTCTTTAATAAAAAACTAAGAAAACAAAGAGAAATAGTAGCAATCGTGGGATTGAAAATTAACAAACTTCCAAGTAAATATTTCAGGATCCCATTATTTGCAAGGGCATGCAAGAGTAGCTTATGGGACCCTTGGGCCCAAGGTTGCATAAATAGATTAGAATCAGGGAAAGGGAAATGGCTTTCATCTACAGGGAGAATCATGATGCTAAATCAGTGATTGGTACAATGCCAATATATATGATGTCCAACCTTAAGATGTCAATGAAAATCTAGGACAAAATAGAGAAAATAATGAGCGACTTTTTTGAAAAGGACCATAAGAGAGAAAAAAATCCCCCTAGAGGCTTGGGAAAAAAATTTCCAACCAAAGGAAGCAGGGGGAGTAGGTTTGAGAAACTAACCAATTTTCAACTAAGCTCTAGGTGCAAAACTAGTGTGGAGTATGATGAATAATACTTGAGCCAAATGGGTGAAGATTTTATAGAACAAATATTTGGACTCATAAGACCTAAAATGGATAATATCAACAAAAAATCCTCCAAGAGGGTCTATAGTGTAGAATTTCATGTTGGATTGTAGGGAAGTGATTAAGAACCATTGCACATGTGATGTAAGGAATGGAAAGAAGCTAAAGTTTTTGGAAGACTCATGGGATGGCACTTCAACCCTATCAAATCACCCAAAGATGGAGGAAATCAAATTAATGAAAGAGAGATGGGGCCCAAAAGTTAGAGATTACATGGAACAATGTGAGGAAGACGGTCGAACTAAATGGAAATTGAAGTCTCTAGAAGGTCTAAATTGTTATCATACACAAAATAAAAGACGCAAGCATGAACTAAAATAAATAAATATCACCATAAAGGAGAAGAAAGATATAATTAAATGGAATGCAAAAAAGTTGGGATCTTATAGTGTCAAGTTGGAATACCCAATGTTGGAAAATTCAAGAAAAAAAGAGGGATGGCCTTATCTACTATTTTGGAACAAATTTTTCTTATGAAAAGTAGGAGCCTTTGCATGGAAATTGGTATAGAAGAGAATCTTAACAAGGGATACACTGAATAAATTAGGAGGAATTGGGCCAAATAGATACATTTTATGCAAACAAAGTGGAGACAACAAACCATCTATTGTTGAACTATCCTTTTGTCAAGGAATCTTGAACTTTTATTATAAACAAAATCAATTATAAAATCCCACTTCTAAATGATATTACAAACCTCTTTAGCTCATGGTTGATTCTATTCAAGAGCTTAACCTATGCTAGTATCCAGATTGTAATCCCATCCATCGTGATCTAGGAAATATGAAAGGAAAGAAATGTTGAGATATGGTGTTGTAAACCATTGCATAAATTTTTATATTATATTGTAATTAAATAATTATTTAGTTGTGATGCACCTATGTGGTGTGGTTAATCACACTAGGTAATTATTTGGCGACCACTTTATGTTGTATTGTAACATTAGATTATATTATTTAATGTGTGAAAAGCATTAGCTAATAATTTAATATTGGGGAAATATTTCATAAAGTAAAAACTTAGTACCCAATATTAAATGAGGGGTTAGTGGTTTTGTACTCACATGGTTTTGCATGATACATGATTTTATCTTATTGTAGACACTCAAAATTTTCCTCGCATTCATCGCATTATTCGTCTATTGATTAAAATGATCAATTCATTCAATACTTTCTTATATTCATGCATTTCATCAAATCATTAAATCATCTCATTGTTGTTCATGTCCATTCGCATTATTGTTTGCACCCGTCGCATTATCATTTTGCACTATCATTCACCGAAATTTCATAATAAAACTATATTATCATTTAAATCACATCGCTTGCATACATCGTCCACCTCATATTGCATTTTGTTAAATCATCACATCATTAAAATAGTATCACCACATGATCATTCATAATGCATAATAAATAATAATTGTTCATAAAACATTTCATAATCATTCATAAATTAAATAATTTCATTTCGAAAAATTATCATTCTTACATAAATCATTCTCATAAATCATTCTCGTAAAACATTAAAATAATTCGTGATAAAACATTAATAAACCATTTTTATCCACATTAAAAAAATATATGCATTTAATCATTTTATTCAATCCTTCAACATGCATTTAATCTATCATCTTTATCATTTCCACTCATATGCATTTTATTTCACTACCATGTGGGATTTTAAAAATTCATTATTGCAATATCCTTTTATCCCACATTTCTCATTCTCAACCTCTCTGTCCTCATAAATGCCTATTTAAATGGGTTTCCTCCTTCATTTTAAGGACCATGAAATTGCATACTCACAAGCTTATTAAATCTTTATATCTTGTTCCCATTCACTGTAGCCTCTTTATAGCATTTTGTGCTCATAAAATCTGAGAGCAAATGCATTATAAAAGATCTTGGTGATAGGGAAGAAATGGAGATTATTTTTACTTAAAAGCATTTTGTTTAGTTTCTTAGCTTAGAATAGTTTAAGATTCTAGTTTATTTTCTTTTAAATCTGAAACTGCTCCATTGTTGAGGGTTTGAAATGGTGGTTCTCCTCAATAGAACCATGTCATTTTCTAGCTCTCACACTTACCACTTGGTTGTATTTGTGTGAGATTGAGTCTATAAAATCAAGCACATGTTTAGTGGTTAAGGTTGGTTCGGTGAGTGGGATGTCATTATTGAGTCTTTCTGAGGAGTGCATATGTGAAGTATGGTATGGGATGTTTGGATTCATGCTTGGACACATGGAGGATGCATTGGAGAGGCTTGATGTTTTAGAAGTATTCATGATAACTCTTGTAAGTGTATGTATTGTTTTATTGTTGAATAATAAATGGAGTATGGATGCTTTTGGAGGCTGGATTTTTCCCTCTTGAGGATTTTCCCATGGTATGTCTTGTGTTATCTTGTGGCTTGTATATTTGATCCATGCACTATGGTTACTTGCATGCATGTTTTTCTATCATGGGGTTATGTATTAAATGGATTAAAGAATGTGGGTATTGATGCATTATTTTCTAACAAGTGGTATCAAAGCTTTCATGGTTGATGGGAGGTGTGAGCTTCCAATTTTTTGTTATAACCCTTATTTGATTAGATTTGGTGCAAATTTCAATCCATGGCAATGTAGGAGAGATCTGAGGCATTAAAAGATATGGAAAACATGTTGCAAGTGTTTGTTTATAGATTTAACTG
The DNA here is from genome assembly GCA_007115665.2 of Sequoiadendron giganteum. Taxonomy (NCBI): domain Eukaryota; kingdom Viridiplantae; phylum Streptophyta; class Pinopsida; order Cupressales; family Cupressaceae; genus Sequoiadendron; species Sequoiadendron giganteum. The sequence goes on along the minus strand of CM021103.1, from coordinate 130,374,460 downwards.
GGTTAAAAGGATTTCTTGGATTGTGCTTTCATATGAGGTTTTGTAAAGGAAATTCCATGGATGACCTCTTGAGACAAAAGGGACCTCACCATTGGATCTAGGATGGCCGAGAAATGAAAATTGATATAAAAATTTTCCCTATTTTGGCCACTTGAAAATATACAAAAAAAAAGCCCCTACCCTAGTCGTACAGTCATACGACTGTCTGTAGAGGCAAAGGTCGAAAAAAAAAAATCTATTTGTGGGGGGTCCGCATACCCCCACAGACTATAGAACTGTTGGTTGACAATTTGTTTGTCTAACAACCATTAGTACTACTAGTCTAGTAGCCAACCCCGCCAATGGGCTCCACCATCGATAGGGGCTTAGCCCCCTCCAATGCGGACCTTCGGTTATATTGGGAACCAACCCGAGCCCCAAGTGGGATTTAAAAATTTAAAACTGTAGGTTTAAAAAAATATATTATAAATTAAAAATTTTGCCAAAAAGTTTTTAAAATAGAAAAATAAATCAAATTTAAAATGCTATCGGGTTCATCACCAGGGCACTGCCAGTGGGTCGGCCTAGGGGCCACCTACCACCCACCCTTATTAGTCAAATTGGGTAGTTATTTTTCAAATGGGCATAACTTTCACCCAAGATGTCAAATTTTCAACTCTGTATACTCACTGGAAAGGTGGTTCTGAGCACTACACGGGAGTATAGGTTTGGTTCCATGACTACTATTTTGATAAGTTTTTGGAGTGCAAAAGCCAACTATTCTTCGTTTCATAGTTTGGGTCATAACGTTTGCATGTGAAATCATTTTTTTAGTTTCGAATAGGCATTATAGTGCACGTACAGCATACTACATAGTAGAATAGGTAGATTTTCAATTTGTGGTGCAAAAAATGGATTGTACTTGTTTGATCACTTGTAGGAGCCTAAGATTCAGGGTACGATTATGTGAGCATCGAGATGAGTGAAGAGGTGAAACCTTGAGGGAGTACATTTTTTTATATGATATTTATGTCGGTACAACTAATAATCAGTTTGATGCTTCTTGGTATAGGTTTACATGTGTTTTTCAAAGTTGGAATTTGATGGTGATACGTACACAGGTTGTCTTTAGTTTTGAGGACATGGGTTGACATGAGTGGAGACTTAAAGTCTTGTATGGATGATAGTTGATTATAGGTACAATGTTGGCTATGATTATAGTGTCATGGATATGCAGGTATATTTAAGAATTGGCATGGCATGATCATGTATGTTATTTTTTGGTGGTGATATGGTTTGGTTTTAGGAGGTTGTTCTTATCTCCTTGATGCTTGATTAGTTCCTTAACTATGGTTACTCATTTATGGACATGTTTGGAAAATTAAATTTGTGGTTGATTTCTAGGTGTTTGAGTCTTGATGTGAATGGGATTATCTTGTTTTGTAGGTTACTAATTTCATGGTGAGTTTAGAGGTTTCAATATTTGGGATCTACGGTTTATGCAATCCTTGAGTATGTGCAACACATTGGTTGTAGTGGGATGACTTAGTGTGGATTGTCTATATCTACAAGATTGATTTATTACTAATGTAGACTTTGTTAGTTAGCCTTGTCTGTGTCAATTTATGCATTGGTATGTGGTATTGGGATGAGAGGATGGATGATTAGAGTACTTGATTAGTCAGTTATTGGGACTTGTAGCATGTGGTTTTATCATGATTTCATGATAGATTGGTAAACTTCATTAGTTACAATTTTCAATGGGATCTTTTGATTGTGATGGATTAGCAGTGTTGGATTGGTTCTTCATGGTTTGATGGTGGTTGTATCTTCTTGGCTTGTAGATCTTGGATCTACTTGGAATATTGGCATTTCAGTTGTGTGTGTGGAATTGGATGGTATTCATGGAGGATATGATTGCCATGATGCCATGTGTAACTTGGTATCATGGTTCAATGGGAGTTGTTGGAAGTGATGTGATTCATCATTGGTGATGGATGATCTTCTTTAGTGTTTGTAGATTTGTTGTAGAAGATTTATTTCACATTTACAGAGTGAACCATCTAGGTCTGCTCTACTCTTTATTGTGTCGATTATTGCCTCGTGGTCAGACTCACACACTTTCCACAAGTTCTTGTTCGCAGGTATGTCCTTATATTTGATCAAATGAATGTTGGTGGCAACGACAAGGTTCGAATAATGAAGAATTTTCAGTGCGTATCGAAGTCCTCAAACAACCAAACTGCAAAATTCTTAACTAGATACCTTTGAAGCCATGTTCTAGTAACAACCACTGAACCTATAGGATATTCTATGTTTTCTCCATCTATAACTGGGGACTCCAATTTCTTTTTGGCCTCGATACAATGACATAGGTAATAATCCTTACCCTCTTCATTGTCTTCATCTACAATCACCGCATAAACGTTCCCTACATTGATATGTTCATCCTTTTAGATTTATTTACTGAGCAACATAATAAAACTTGTAAGTAAGATATATTACTTGGTTCTAGTAGGTCCGATACATGATCAAAGTCAATGGATGATTGCATCTCCATGATTTGTAGAGCCGTCAGTAGCTGATAAGTGTCAAGTGGGGTTAGAATTCTTACAGACCATTCATCAACCCACTCTATTGACTCGCAATCATTTCATGATTGAAGTGTACATGCATAACAAAAGCATGACATCTTCCTTGTATGGATAGTCCATGTACTTGCATTGGAGTTTCTAAAAAAGTGTAGCTTGCTCGATCCTGTTAGTGTACAACAATCCTCATATTTTGCAATGTTAGTATCATCTACTAAATGAAAAAATCTATGAAGTAAAGAATTACCTTCACTACCTAGACCCATTGCACCATTGCACCACTGGACAATTGATCTTGCATCTGTCAAATTTACACTGTTTGTGTACTTTAAGTCTTCTTGTGCTAGGGATCTTTTGATACATGCACTTGCTCCATCATGCTCCCCCTTTCCATGCCCGACCTCTGAGAAGTTCCACATATGTTGAACACCACTAATCCTATGCATCCTGCTCAACCAGTAAAACATTCTGGCATTCTTGAATTGTGATGTACAATTATCTGACCATATGATATATTGACTAAATGATATGCCCCTACTAGCCAGATCAACATAGAACATATGAAAGCAATCTTGAACAAACTTTGTAGAATGTGTGCGACCATCACTGATGTAAAAGTGATACTCCCTCAATACTTTCCTATTTTCCTTTGTACTATCATTTGCATGAATGAATTCTATATGCACAAATATAGCAACCTGCACGGAGTTGTAGTATTGTGATTGCACCTCGTTCTGTGGTTGTAGCGTGTAGTTCTCAGCGAAGCCGACAACTGAAACGATATGAAAAAGTGGAAATGTGTCCTTGCATAACTTGAATTGTGAGTCCAACCATTGTGCTCTATGTGTATGTGTTGCATAATCATAGACCACTTGATCATGAAAAATGCACATAAACTGATACACTGGAATCTTATCACTGACCAATTCACACTTCTTTGCTTCTTTCCCATCTTTTAGACTGTATGCCATTGTCTTATATTTGCCAAATTCCACAATTTTGTCTCCAATTGTGTGTGTACTAGCCATGTGTTGGAAAATTGGAAAATGTTGCATTCCACCACAATGATCACATGTGCCATCCAAACATGAGTTTTTGTAAAAAAATTGACCATCCTCTCTTTCACATAAAATGGAAGACAAAAATTTTCTTGATAATTTAGGTGGAGGCATTATGTTACATTCCTGCAAAACATTGTGACTATGCATATCTACACATATACATCGATAAACATCATAATGGTTAGAAAACTCAATATGAACCCTACAACAACAAGTAGTGTGTGTGTGATTTATTTTGATATAAAAGGGCTTTAGCATTTCAAAATACCTTTGACATATTTTAATTTTAGGAAACATCTATACAAAATCAGCAAAAAATTGGGTTTGAGTGGTATCCAAATAATGCATTGGATGTGGCTCACGGCTTTTACTGCCAATTCTCCTTCTTACACCATCTCTTTGATTAGGAGAGGTCCTTGTGTTATCCTTCCAATAATTCATAATTAAAGATCTCAAGGCTTGAGAAATTCTTGTGTCTTTCCGTGGCACTCTACCCAAAAATGCCCATAACTCATTGCTATTTGGATCCTCCACTCTTTCACGCCTTCCTTTGGCTCTCATTAGAGATGATAAACTTATTTTCAAAGACATACTTTCCTTTGTAAGGTTCACCTTGTTCCTTGTTTGACTTCTTAACAATATTTTTGTCATCACACATCATGTGGCACAACTATCCTTCATGCGTGAGGTGGAACCCAAAGATATAGTGAGAGGTAGGGATAAAGAGAGAGGTGAGACAAAAACAAAGAGAGGTCTAGGTAGATAGAGGGGGAGGAGATAAAGAGAAGTAGAGGGTATCATTAAGGGTAGAGGGTAGAGTGTTTAAGGGTTTAAGGGTTAAGGGTTTATGGTTTAGAGTTAAGGGTAAAGGAGAGAGAGATAGAGGGAGTTAGTGAGAGAGAGAGAGGGAGGTAGTGGAAAAAAGATAGAGGGGAGAGGGGAGAGAGATAGAAGGAGTGACTGAGGGACATAGAGACCTCAAAGAGGGAGAGGGGATAAGAGGGAGAGAATTGAGAGAGAGAGAGGGAGGGAGGGAGGGAGTTGGAGACATATAAAGGGTAAAGGGTAGAGGGTAGAGGATTTAAGGTTTTAGGGTTTAAGGGTTAAGGGTTTAGGGTTAAGGGTATGAGGGGAGATAGAGGGAGTGAGTGAGTGAGAGAGAAATTTGAGAGAGGGAGAGGGGGTAGGAGGGAGATACTTGAGAGAGAGAGGGGGAGGGAGTTGGAGAGAGATAGAGGGTAGAGTTTTTAAGGGTTTAGGGTTTAAGGGTATAGTGGAGAGTGATAAAGGGAGTGAGAGAGAGAGAGGGAGGGAGGGAGTGGAAGAGAGATAGAGGGTATAGGGTTAATGGTAGAAGGGAGAGAGATAAAAGGAGTGAGTGAGAGAGAGAGACCTAACAAAGGGAGAGGGGGTAAGAGGGAGAGACTTGATAGAGAGAGAGAGGGAGGGAGGGAGTGGGAGACAAATAGAGGGTAGAGGGTTAAGGGTATATTATAGAGGGTTTAAGA
>CM021103.1:130245515-130369221 GCA_007115665.2 Sequoiadendron giganteum | reverse complement strand
CTCAATCCCTATACCCTCTTAATCCCTCAACCCTTAAACCCTAATCCCTCAACCCCTATACCCTCGTATACCCTCTTAATCACTAAACCCTCAACCCTCAACCCTTAAACCCTAATCCCTCAACCCCTATACCCTCTTAATCCATCAACCTCTCAACCCTCAACTCTTAAAACCTAATCCATCAACCCCTCTACAATCTTAATCCCTCAACCCTTAACCCTTAAACCCTAATCCCTCAACCTCTATACCCTCTTAATCCCTCAACCCTCAACCCTTAAACCCTAATCCCTCAACCCCTACACCCACTTAATCCCTTAACCCTCAACCCTTAAACCCTAATCCCTCAACCCCTATACCCTCTTAATCCCTCAAACCTCAACCCTCAACCCTTAACCCTTAATCCCTAAACCCTCTACTTGAGAGAGAGAGAGGGAGAAGTGGTGGGAGGGACATACTTGAGAGAGAGGGATAGGGAGAGGGAGAGAGAGAGGGAGTGAGAGAGGGAGGGAGTGGAAGAGAGATAGAGGGAGTCACTGTGAGAGGGAGAGGGTGTAGGAGGGGGAGACTTAACAAAGAGAGAGAAATATGGGGTAGGAAAGAGATACTTGAGAGAGAGAAAGAGGGGGATAGGGTGGGAAGGACAAAGCTGAGAGAGAGGGAGAGAGAAAAAGTGGGAGAGAGATAGAGGGAGTGAAAGAGAGAGAGGGAGAGAGACAAAGTGGGAGAGATATGAGGAGTGAGAGAGGGAGAGAGACAAAGTGGGAGAGAGATGAGGAGTGGGAGAGAGGGAGTGGGAGAGAGAGAGGGAGAGAGACAAAGTGGGAGAGAGATAGAGGGAGTGGGAGAGAGAGAGGGAGAGACGTAGAGACATAGAGAGAGTGAGAGAGAGGGAGGGAGAGGGGGTGGGAGGGAGAAACCTAAGAGAGAGGGTGGGATGGAGACACCCGAGAGAAGGAGAGGGAGAAAAAGTGGGAGAGAGGGGGTGGGAAGGAGATACCTAAGAGAGTAGGAGAGAGAGGGAGTGAGAGATAGAGGGATGGGAAAGATACAAGGAGTGAGAGAGAGAGAGAAACTTGAGAGATGGAGAGAGGGTGGGAGGGAGAGGGAGTACTTAGGATAGAGGAATTCAAGAGAGATGGAGGGGGTGGGGGAGATACATGAGATAGAGGGAGAGAGAGAGTGGGAGGGGGTGGGAGGTAGATATCTGAGAGAGAGAGAGGGAGTGAGTGAGTGAGAGAGTATGTGGGAGAGAGATATAGAGAGTGAGTGAGAGAGACAAAGAGAGGCCTGAAAAAGGGAGAGGGGGTACAAGGGAGAGACTTGAGAGACAAAGAGGGAGGGAGAGTGGGTGGGAGGGAGAGACTTGAGAGAGAGAGAGGGAGAGAGAGTGGGAGAGAGATAGAGGGCATGAGAGAGAGAGGGACTTGAGAGAGAGAGGGAGAGGTGGTGGGAGGGAGATACTTGAAGAGAGATAGAGCGGAGTGACTGTGAGAGGGAGAGGGGTTAGGAGGGGGAGACTTGAAAAAGAGAGAGGGAGAGGGGGTAGGACAGAGATACTTGAGAGAGAGAGGGAGAGGGGGTGGGAGGGAGAGACCTAAGAGAGAGAGACAGAGTGGGAGAGAGTGAGTAGGAGAGAGAGAGAGGGGGGATGGAGATATTAGAGAGAGAGTGAGAGAGAGAGGGAGAGAGATAGAGTGAGTGAGAGAGAGGGAATGGGAGAGAGATAGAGGGGGTGAGTGACAAACCTAAGAGAGGGAGAGGGGGTAGGAGGGAGAGAATTGAGATAGAGACAGAGAGACAAAGAGAGAAAGATAACAACCTAAGAGAGGGAGATGGAGTGAGAGAGATAAAAAGACCAAAGAGGGAGAGAGAGAGAGGGAGAGTGAGAAAGGGGGTTGGAGTGAAATAGATTTATTTAGGTACCTATGTGGGAGGGAAAGAGACCTGAGAGAGGGGACTGGACTGAGAGAGTAGTCTAGGTCATGTGGGAGGGAGTGAGACCTGAGAGATAGAGACTTTAGAGGGATAAAGAGTTATTCAGTTACGGTAACGAGTTAGAGAAGGTATGAAAGGTAAAACCTCAACTATCCATCTACGATCATAAACTGTGCACTCTAAGCATTATCAAAGTTTTTCACCAAAGAGGGGAAATTCTAGTTCTGTGCAAAGCAGGCCATTTGGTGCTCACCAAATGGCCTGCTTTGGACATGTTAATTAACAGGATTTGCCAAATTTTCTCATATTTTCGTTTGTGCTCCCCCTCTCATTTGCACGTCTTTCAATGCAAGTTTATAAAAAAAACGTTATAGTGTTAACCTCTCTCTTAGCTATCTAAATATATAGTTTTTTTTTCATTTTGATTTAGTTAAGGTTTTGATCCATGGCTTTTATTGTAAATGCCTTTGTTTTTGGTCAAAAACCAACATGTGCTAGGTTTATGATAGATTTTTACATGTTCATTAGAACGTGAAACAAATTACATTTTTTGAAACTAGACTCCATTCTACACATGATGAAAAAAAAATCAATTTTCGATTAGTTTGCAAAAAATATGGGGGGAGCATGCTCAAATTTCAGCTTTTTAGGATGTGTCTACTTTGAAAATTCATAAAATATTATATATTCATTAAAAAAATTATTTGAAAGATGGAGGATAAAATAAATGATGTTAGCTAATTTCTCACCATTGGGATTTTTAAAATTCTAAAAAAAAGTTAACCAAAAATGGGGGAGCCCTCAGGCGCTATGCTATTTTTTTTTTTAAAACAGGACCTATTTTGCCCCTTTTGAGACCCTTAATCTTCATTAATTTAAAAAAAAAATTATAGCTTAGAAACTAGACTCGGAGAACTTCAACTTTTGTTGTTGTCACATCTTGAAATTTTGAGCGTAACTATCTTCATTTTCTTGTGCAAGTCAGATTTTGCTGATTTCAGAAAAAAAGTGACATCTTAAGAGCCAAAATTGTGTCACAGATTGGTGCACTTACCCATATGGGAGATTTTGTATATTTTAAAACTATCGAGGGTGCTTAGGCAATCCTCCAAGAAATTATTCAATCTCTAGTTTAGCATCCTCTGTTTGATTACCATGTTAACTATTATGAGGGAATCTCCCTCAATGTCCTTCTTTTTTAGACCTTTTAGTTTTGCTTCCTTTGGCCCATACCACAATGCCTTTATTTATGCTTTATTGTTTGTCCCATATGGTAGACTAGAATTTAGTTTCTCTATCAATTCTCCTTTATCATTACAAAAGATACACCCATTTTTGAAGGGACTTGGATTTACTTTGGATGTCCCTTCAAAATTCAACTTCACCCAACCCACTTCCGAAGGTCGCCATTCTATTCTGACTCTGAGAGATTCTTTATCCTAAACATTAGAAGACCCATTAATGGGGGGATCATCAAACCAGGCTGATAATACTTCCTCGAATGATCCCATGAGGAAAATGATTTATTTTTTATTGATTGTGATTGTACCCCACCATCGACTATTTCAGTTATCACCTCTTCTAGTTTTCTTTTGAGGGCATCACTCTTCATTTCTTTTCCTTGGAAAATGCATCTATTTCTTGTTGGGAAATAATGCATCAATACCCACATTATTTAATCTATTTCTTGCATAACCCCGTGAGAGAAAAGCATGCATGCAAGTAACCATAATGCATAGATCAAATAGAAAATCCACAAGATAACATAAGATATACCCTAGGAAAACCCTCAAGAGGTAAAAAAATAGACTCCAAAATCATCCATACTCCATGTATTATTCAACAATAAAATAATACATGCACTTACAAGAGTTATCATGAATACTTCTGAAGCATCAAGCCTCTCCAATGCATCTTCCACGTGTCTAAGCATGAATCGATACATCCATTCCATGCTTCACATATGCACTCCTTAGAAAGAATCAACAATGAAAAACCACTCATCCAACCAACCTTAACCACTAAACATGTGCTTGCTTTTATAGACTCAAGCTCACACAAATACAACCAAGTGGTAAGATAAAACCATGTACCACAAAACTATGTGAATACAATACCATTGACCCGTCATTTAATATTGGGTACTAATTTTTCACTTTATTAAATATTTCCCCAATATTAAATTATTATCTCATGCCTCTCACACATTAAATAATAATCCAATATTACAATACAACATAAAGTGGTCCCCAAATAATTACCTAGTGTGATTAACCACAAGAATATCCAACATGCTCTCGTGCTCCATCAAGATACCTATAATAAAACCAAAGTGACCACTATCTCAAGAAAGAAATCTTCTCATCCTCCAACGTGCCACCTATAGAGGAAAAGGAACATTCTAAGGTGAAGATGCACCAATCCAAGAACACAAGCATCAAATCCAAGTGATAACAAAGGCTCCAAACAAGCTACTGTCATAGGTGAAAAATCCACATGATCAAAAATAACATCCACAACACATGCTAATACATCCAACCATCCATACCTCTAAGGTATCAACAACATCAATAAACTCATGCCAACAACATATGCAACCCATAAACCGCAGTCAAAAGCTCCCTGTATCGAACATGTCAATGAAGAACATACATATCCAGGAACTCCCACTGCATGGGTAATATCAAAGCATATCAAGTCTACCTATCAACACTATATCAATGTGTGATAAATGGTAAAAAATGAAGTACTAAGAACAATCATAATGATCTTAACATGAAACACCTATAACTACATACTCTCTCACAACATGACATCACCATACTCCCAAATCATATGAACATGAATCTCCAAGAAGGAACCATAAAAAAGAAAAAACCTATAAATCATAACATGTCCTACCGACACCTCAAAGTGAAACACTATTTCAAGTATGATCTCCTTACAACCCCAGATTAAAACCCTCAACAACTCCCAACCACTCAATCTCATAGATCAAGTAAAACATATGAATCATGTAAATGCCAACATGGATGTAAGTCTTGAAAGGAAATATGCATCCACCAAAGATAATTTCCATATAACCCAAATAGAGAAATCTATGCAAAAAAGTATTCATAATTCATATGCAAAAGAATAGACAACATACTATCAAATATGACACACAATATACCTTGGGAAAACCCTCAAGAGGGAAAAACCTAGTCTCCAAAAGCATCTATCACTCATATATTATTCAATAATAAACATTACAATACATCTTCAGAGTCCTCTATGAATACCTTTGAACATCAAGCCCTCTACAAGCACTCCATGTAAACAAGCATGTAACCACACATCCCATGCCATGCTTCAACCCTCACAAATGCTAACAAGAGCTAACCTCAACAAGACAACTATCCAACCTTAAACAACTACCCATGTGGTTGCTGATATAGAAACAAGATCCCACCAAAACACCAAGTGGTATTACATAAAACCATGTGTCTAATACCATGAGCTTACAAACCATTAACCCCTCATTTAATATTGGTACTAAGTTTTCCCAATATTAAATATTATTCTCATGTGCAACCCCACATTAAATACAACACATAAAATGGATCCAATAATTCTAGACCCATGTGATGCACGTATCCCTAGATCCCCTAGGTGAACCACGTAATGAATAAATAAATATTACATTATAACATTATGCATGGTGGAAAACACACCTTTTCCTAACATTCTCCCACTTGCATTCATTTCATAAGGGGTAAACAAGTAAACTCAAACATGAACAAGGGAAAATCCCTCTAGCCACATATACCATCAAGGAATCAAAGTGCTCCATGTGCTTCATTAATATACCTACAACAAGAATCAAAGTGACCACCAAATCAAGTATGAATGCTCTCATCCTCCATCATGCCAATGCACAAAGATAAGAATCCATCCAAAGAGAAGCCATACAATCTTTCACAATGAAGCATAAGTCCCGCCTCGAACTGATATCCCAATACACAAATACTCAATCCAAAGGTAACAATTATGTATCAATAGCTATCAAGATATACTCACCATAGCTAGAAATGACATCCACAACAAATTATAACACATCCAACTAACCATACCTCAAAGGTATGAAAATTATAACAAGTGAACCTCATGGGCACCATCAACATATATAACCCATAATATGCAATCACAAGCTCCAAATACCAAACTTGTCATATAGTGAACATACACATACAAGAGCTCCCACTGCACAGGTAATTTAAAATATGAAAATGATCAAGGCATCCAAGATCTGCCAATAGAAACTCATAGAAGTGTAATCAATATCATGTAGTGCCAAGGAACATCCACAAAGATATGCAAATACTGCAAACCAATATGCTGCAATACATCTCTCACCATAAGTCTCCACAACTCTCCCAAGTTCTTGACACTGAACAAAGGAAAGAGATAAAGGAACAACCATTTCATCACCCAAAAAACCAAGTTAAAACACATGACCACAAGCCTAGTGATCACCATAGCTCTATCCAAACCTCAAAACCAATGTCATGTGAAACCAAACATCTAGGAAGAAGAACAAGACCAAAGAGAGAACACATAAATCAAAACCCGTAGCATGTCCTTCTACACACATCTCTAAATGCCAGCTATGTCAAGTATGATATCCTCCATAAAACCCCAAAGAGAATAGAAATATCCAATCTAACCATAACCAATATGTATGCATCTCAAACCGAAGGAAGATCAAACCAAATCCAGTCCCAAACTAAGGGAATAAGCCTAATAACATCTCCTAAACTCAACATCACTAAATGTACTCACAATGCATAAGGAGATAAACATGCCAAAACTCCTCAAATGAACTATCCAAAACCAACAAACCATAGCTCAAGATCCATATGCATGAGAATATAAGCATAAAACATAATACATATAAAAGTAACAATGGACAATACCTCTCAAATGATAATCCATCGAGTAGACCAATAGTGGGGAATGAGAATACTCCTTCAATATGTACAAGTCATCATGACCCATCTAAGAACAATCTCCTCGTGTAGGTCCATTTTTAACTCACGTCCAACTGAGGTGTAGGCTCCTCGAACTTCCAGCTGAAACCTCAATAATGAGTAACTGTCTCAATACATGTCTCTAATCACAAGAGATCTCCTAGCCTCACCTATATCTCCAAGTATCCATGAGCACCTGCAATTGATCAATACATGTAAAACTCCAAATGCAACATAGAACCATAATTAATTAATCAAGCAAATGATCATGCACTCAATACCAAGAGAATCAACCCCAATCAAAGTCAAAAGCACCAACTACTAAATCAGGAACTCAATTATGAAATCATGATCTCACATGCTCCAATGAACACATCATACACATGTATCATTCCAAAAATCTAATGTGCACAACTGAGAGTATACCATGACATAATAGCATAACCATCCTATCAAAACAAGGATAACATGTCAAAAGATAAGTCATGACACCTCAACCAAAGACTAAAGAGTCCTCCATGGCTAACCAAGATGTCTACATCTCCAAACCACATGAAGATAACCATCTCATATCAATGAAACCCAAGATTTCAAATAATCCTCACTATATAAAGAAAAAAAATCCAAGAGTCCATCCATGACACCAACAAATAGTACAAAAGATCATCCACCATCAAATGGTGAATCCACATCATTTCCACAAGCTCCCACTGAACCGTAATACCGAGATCTCCATGGCAACATGATAACCATCCTCTAAATGAAGATCCTCCATGGCCCCAACGCAATCAAAGAACTCAACACCATTAGCTCCCAAAGGGAGGAGTACAAACCATGACATCCAACCAAGAAGATGCAACATCGACACACCAACACTGTCACAAGCTCCCATTCGATCATGTAACCAAGCTATCCATGACATCGAGATAACAACCTCCTCAATGAAGATCAACAAAATCTATTATCCTCAAACCAAGAAGATACACCACCACAAACCAAATCAAGAACCAATCTAACACCACCAAAAAAGCACCTACATAAACAATCATGTCATGCCAAAGTACCTGAATCACAAGGAACATCCATGATACCATGATCACCACCAAATGTACCAACAACACAATCTAATTGTGTCACACATGTTTGCATCACATAGTCAACTATATAGGTCTCACATCATGACTGCACTCGGCAATATCATCTATCCTCCTCAACATGACAACCAAACCAACAAAATAAGTGATTAAACCAAGTCACCAAATTGAATATGCATCAACACTGAAGCATCTATGGGCATAGACAACCCACATCCAAGTCATATATGTAACATGTAAGTATAGATAACCTACAACATTGCACAACTTGTAGATACAACAATGCAACATACAAATCCAATAATATACTGATAACCACGTCAAATGAGAGTAATAAGAGGTTTACATGTAAGAATACAATGAATCCAACATCAAATAACCAAGATCTGATAATCCATAACTTCACAAAATCACCATAGTCAAAGAAATCCATAAACAACTCAAAAGGAAATAATAGAAAATAAACCATACCAAAACATCTCCAAACATGATCCACTGTGTAGTACTCTGAACAAGCTTTCTGCCGACTATAAGAAGTCCAAAATTCATATTGGAAATGTTGTCTCAACTTGTTGGCTTGATCTTGGCAGTGTTGTGTTCTTTACCTCTTTGATCAACCTGACTTTGGCCTATTGGTAGGACCTTGTTTGTTGTTCCAATGATGGTTCAATGAGTCTTCATGTATTCACTTATCACCGAGACATTGCTTGGTTGGCGGGACTCCAAAGGATGTCCCTATGATGACCTGAAAATTCGTGGTGTTGGCGGTTTCCCTTGTCGGCGAGATATCCCTCTATCAGCGTGATTTATTTCATTGTCTCACCAACATACCGAGATCCCTTCAGGTGGTGTCATCGGTGAGAGTTTGCTTCATTGTTGGGACATTGACATGATTTGTTTCCATCGGTGGGAAACAATATGGTGTCTCCCCGATGTGACAATGGACTTGGTCGATGGTGTGCCATGAGGAGTTCGTGTCAGTATGACGGTGAGTGATCAGTGAGACATGGTCTCTTGTCTCACCGATACTCTGATGACGATTAGTCTTGGCGGGTGTTTCACTTATTGGTGTGACTCAAACAAATCAACGAGAGTTTGAAGCTTGTCTCAACAATGACTCGATATTGTAATTGTTGTGTGATGGTTGGTCTACGAAATAGCCTAGGATGTAGAAATATTAGTATTCTCTTTGGAAGTGTTGTAATGGGATTATGCAGTTGTAACAGTGATTAAGTGTGAGTTCGATGAGAGAACAAGGTTGATCAAGGAAATGTTATGCTGCCTGAATTGATATTGTAATTTGACATATGAGACGCACGAACTGTAACTCTATATATGGACTTTGTTCACTATAATAGAAAGTGTTTTTTCTTGGTGTGGTGGGTTTTTCTCTTAAAAGGGTTTTCCCATGTAAATACTAGTGTCTACTCTATGTTTGTTAAATTTTGTTCTTATTTGATATTTATTTATGTGCATCTCTAATGAACTATAATTTGAAATTGAACCATATGTTTGCATTCTCTTCTTAGAATTAGCATTAGGAAAGTGTTTATACACCTCTTCTTTCCTTATAATCTGACTCTGTATGCACAAGATATGACCTCTCCAAGCTCACAAGAGACATCCAACTTTGAACAAGAAAATCACTGTCGAAATAGAAAAATTTGGAAAAACCATTGAAACCACAACAAAGGGAACAAAACCACCTTTCCAACAAGTCCAACAAGTTAAAAAATAGACACTTCGAGAAAAAGTTATGCCCCTTGGAAAAAATTTGTCCAATTTGGTTATATTGCTGAGCACTGGTAGCCCTTGGGTGGCCCGCTAGTGGTGACGACCCCCCCTGGGTGGCGCCACCCAAACTTGATTAGATTATAGAATTTGTTTTAAAATAAAAAATAAAATTGCCAGAATTTTATTTATTAAATGGTGGATAAAATTAAAAATAGGTAGTCTTTTATTAATGGTCTCCCCAGTGACCAGTAACCAGCCACCGAACGGGAAAAATTCTATCGATGGGTTGGCCGACTGATTGACTGTGGGCTTAACAGTCCCTACAGTTTGTAGTTTGCAGGGTGTCAGTACCATAGGGTACTGTGGTCAAGAGGGGATCCATAAACCTCCCCTCCCCCCCTCTTGCCCACAATATTTATTTATTTTTAATTTTTTATATTATAAAGTGCAAGAAAATAATTTTAAACACCGCATAAAGTTATTTTAATTTTTTTCTCTCTGCGACGTGCAAATTGATGGTCGTTGACTAGGGGGGCAAGGGAGCAATTGTTTTTGGTGCATTTTTTTCTCATTAACCAAAATAGGTCAGATTTTATGTCAATCTTCATCTCTCGGGCCTCCTGGATCCACTAGTAAGGTCCATTTTGTCCCAAGGGGTCATCTACAACATTTCCCCTAGAAAACCCTCATGATAAACATCCATAAAAGAACCCTTTTTCAAAAAAATATTCTTAACGCCAAATCTGCAAAAATAACCACAAATATGCAACCTCAAAACCCCAAATCTGCAAGAAAACACCTACACAAAACCCTCACATCTTCCAAAATCTTCATTCTTTCCATGCAAGTGATAGATTCAACTATGCATCAGATCTACTCCAACAAGGGTTATACAAACCACAACCTGGCTTTGATACCAAATGAAAGGAGATATGCATCCACCCAAGATAATTTCCACATAACCCAAATAGAGAAATCTATGGAAATAAGTATCATAATCCATATGCAAAAGAATAGACAACATACCATCAAACATGACACAAGATATAACTTAGGAAAACCATCGAGAGGGAAAAACCTAGACTCCAAAAGTATCCACCACTCATGTATTATTCAAAAATAAGCATTACAATACATATTTAGATTCCTCCAAGAATACCTTTGAAAAATCAAGCCCTTTACAAGCACTCCATGTAAACAAGCATGTAACCACACATCCCATGCCATGCTTCAACCCTCACAAATGCTAACAAGAGCTAACCTCAACAAGACAACTATCCAACCTTAAACAACTACCCATGTGGTTTCTTTTATAGAAACAAGCTCCCACAAAATCATGAAGTGGTATTACATAAAACCATGTGTCTAATACCATGAGCTTACAAACCATAAACCCTTCATTTAATATTGGTACTAAGTTTTTTCAATACTAAATATTATTCTCATGTACAACCCCACATTAAATATTTAAACCGATATTACATACAACACATAATTTGGCTCCAAGAATGCTAGACCCATGTGATGCACATATCCCTAGACCCCCTAGGTGCACCACATAATAAATAAATATTACATTATAACGTTATGCAAGGTGGACAATACAACTTTTTTTTCTTACAAGCCTCTCTAACCAAGGAAATCAAACTCAAAGTATCCATTCCCAAATCAGGAAATCAACCCAATAACCATATCCTAAACTCCTCATCAATAAATGATATCATAATCTCAAATTCACAAGGATATAACCATGCTAACCATCCCTTAAAATGAATCCTCCAAAACTAACTATCCATAGCTCAAGATCCATATCTATAAAAGATAAATCATAAAACACAATACATTTGAAAATAGGATGGGAAATCCCTATTAGATGGTAAACCACCAAGTTGACCAAGAGTGGGGAATGAGAATACTCCTACAAGATAACCAAGTCATAATGAATCACTCCAAGAATAATCTCCTCTATAGGTCCATCATGAACTCATGTCCATATTCAGGTGAAGGCTTCTCGATCTTCCTACTGAAACCTCAAAAGAGTAATCATCTCAAGAAAATGTCTCTAAGCACAAGAGAACTCCAACCTCACCCACGTCTCCAAGTATCCATGAGAACCTCCAACCAATCAATCCATGCCAAGCTCCAAATATAACACAATATCCTTAATAAGCTCCCAAGAAGATGACCAATGTACTCAATACCAAGAGAATCAACGAGATTAATGTCAAAGCTCCAACCTTAGAATTAGGAACCTATCATGACATCGTGATCTAATCATCTCCTCCTAGGAGATCACTTGCAATAATGTATACATCTTGGTCTCAATAGAACCCATATCACATCAAAACTCTAAGATAGCATCAAGAGTAAACCATGACATAATACCAATCACTCTAAACCATGAAACAACATCTCCAATCACATGAAGATAACCATCTCCTACCAGTGATTTGTAAGTATGCACATTGAATTTGTAAAGTCATGTTATTGATCACTCTTTTGGACCAACACCTTGCAATAAGGCTTTTTCACCTTTACTATTTGATGTCATATGCATTTACGACTGTCATTGATCCTTTTCTGATTGTGACTGTAGGTAATACTGAAGTTTGTCAAAGTATATAAGAAAAGAACATCGGTTGGTGGTGCAAGTGTTCAGTGGTATGAAAAACATTGGTTGTTGGTGCATTTTCTAGTTGTCAATCTTCTCTTTCTTTTCCATCTCCTAGATTTATCGGATTCTTATATGCTACATGTTTTATGTTAAGCCTCTCAATGATATATTTGAAATTTATACGTAGGGTCATCGAGAAATGATAAAGTAGCAAAGGGGTACATCACCATTGTAGGACCTTCAACCGACCTCCTTATCTAGCATGCATGAAGGTGATAGTAGGTCTTGTCAGTTGTATGACTGACATTATTTAGTTATTGCTCTTTTAATGATTTTTATGTGAGTCTATGTCTAAGATTGAGAGGCTTTTGCAGGTTTTTTGGAATGCAAATAGCTGGGCCAGCTGAGGTGGAATGGAAAAATGAAACTGGATAGCAGCTCCTTTTGTTTCTTCTCAAGTACAATATATTTCATGATCTATGTTGGAAATGGGAGGATTATTTCCCTATATGTATTGCTACAAGTATTGACAAATGGGAAGATTTTCAAGATGTTCTTCCATCACTATTGTAATATTTGTCATTGACTTAGTGTATTTTTTGATATACTAAAACTATGAGAAATTAATACATGCAAATGTATATATTCCTTAATATACGCCTCAATTAAATGTGTATATTACATTTAAAATTAGTTGTAATGCTTCATCATTTACATTTAAAGTTGTCTTCAAGGAAAAATGTGTGGATTTATTAGTAACATGAAATAATGTTTAATATAATTTTAGAAAGGCATATTAGTAAGGTCTTTTAAACATTATGCAACGAGGAAGTTGAAAAATATGTTAAAATATGATACAATGTAATAAATGGTCAGTCCATGTCAAGATGGGTGAAAGCAAACTTTTTATTGTTTTTGAGTCTAAGGTCTTAGGAGGAGTTGAATAAGTGATGCAGACCCAGGGTGGAGATCAAATTAAAATGAAAAATACAAGATGATCAACCCAAAATCCAAAGCAAATTCAAAATAACTTCACAAATCCACTTGTCAGGTACACTCTTTCTACAAGTAATGCTAAACAGCTTCAAGAGAATTTTCACCCAACTTTCCCAAAATACTCATCAATTAAATGAGGGATTTAGACACCCATTAAGGACTTACACAACATAATTCAAGATCAAGTATAAATCCTTTGGACCAGTTTAGACTTCCAATACACTCACCATGGGAAAATCAAGGAAAAAAGATCAATTTAACAAAGGAATTACCCTTAAAAATTATCCAATAACCTTGGAACCTTGGGGCAGAAAATTAAATGGCCCAAAACCACATAATCCAGCACTAGTTTGCACCTATAGGGTCAGAAACACTCCCAACTCAAAAAAACCTCCTTTTCTAATGCAAAAACAAGGGCTTTGTCAAAATCTTCATTCCCAAGCTTAAATAAATAAATAAATGGTCCAAAAACCTTTCATAGGGTCTTCTTTGACATTTTAAATTCTTACAAACTCAACTTCATCAACATTTCATTGAAAAGCACTTCAAAACCGTCACTTTTCAAGGGAAAATTTGCATTTTCACCCCTATGGCATCACACAATCACCACAAGAATGCTTTATTCTGATATAAAATGCATTGAAAAATATAGACTAATATATTTTTCACCAATCCACTAAGTTACAAGAGAAAAAAGTGGGTGGATTGGTCAAAAACTCGTTATTTTGCTTTCAAACCCTTCACAAAGGAAAAAACAGGGTATACACTATATTTTTTGAATTTCTCTTACAAAACAGAAGATTAGAATTCCAAACCAAGTGCAGATCAAAGAAAAATCATAAAAATTCAACCTCTAAATATTTCAAAGCATGATTGGGTCTGTACAGTCCGTACAATAGCAAACACTTTTGAAAAATAGTGAAAAACTCAAAAAATGCACCAAAAAAATGTGGTATTCTTATTTTGTGAATTTATTACACCTTCAACAACCTTGATTCGAGCTTGAGAAGGCCTGTTATAAAATTTACAAGCCATAAACACCTTAAAACCAACCAACTTGCACCTAATTACCCTTTAAATGACTTTAATTTTGCAAATCAACACAAATTTGACAACATTTGCAACATTTTGCATTTTTGCAATTATTGAACTTTTAAGACTCTAAATACCTTTAGACACCTGAAATATGGTATATTAGACCTTATTTAACCCTTATTAAGACTTCTAGACTCAAAAACAACAAAATCCCTTCATTTACCCAATTTGACATCTTTGACAATTTTGACAATTTTTTCAAGTTTTCACACATTTTGCAATGTCTTCATGGAACAAAGATGAAATCACCTTCAAATTAAATTTTAAACCAAACCTTTCCAAGACACCAAACACAATTTAGAACATTTATCTACTGTTTCTCAAGGGAATTCAACACATATAAGACCTGTTCGACCTGTACTCAAGTAGGGAACTCGAAAAAATCAGTAAAACTATGAGAAAACAAAGTAATTCCCAAGCTTTATTTTTTTCCCTCCAATTCAACAACCACAACTCAAGCCTCTCTAGGATTTACATAGAATTTTTCATCCTCCTATAACTGATCAATGCCCCTAACCACCAAGAAACCAACTTTTCAAAACACATAACCATTGCAATTACAAATTTGTTGCATTATGCAACTCACAAATTTGCAACTGTATCACTTTTCCTACTAACTAAACTAATGATTTCATTATGTCATTGAGATACAATATTTCATGTTTCCTTTTAGGCTTTTAAACTCACTTTTTGACACATTTTTAATGCAAGGGTGCATTCTGACCATCAAACATGGAGATTTGTGACTAGGTGGCTAGGTGCTCCTGCACCAGCTACCTTGTCAATACTACCGAATTGGCAAGCTAGTGAGCTCACTAGCTTGCCATATCTGTAGGGTTGACAAGGTAGGGGCAGCATATGCCTCATAGAAATCGATTCAACCTAGTTCATCTCTAACATACCTTAGGGTATGACATTCAACAAAACAACTACTATGGTTCAACCGACTCGATCCCTTAAGGGTGCAAAGTGCAAAAGGGCAACAATATATGATAGGGTATTACTCATAAACCATGGTGATTAGGAAATCTCTATCTAAACCTACAAGATTGTGTTGGACCCCTCTACAATAACCTCTCTCGGTTATTTCTATCTAAGAGGCATTTTCCTGTGGTGGCAAATTTTCACTCGGGGAAAAAGTTGTCAAATGCAAGTAGTTGAAAGTTGCAAAGTGGTGCAACTTTCGTTCTGCAGCTCGTGTGACCAAACGAATTGTTCCAACACATTTGGGTGGGTACATTTACACTAGGCATGCTCCTCTTTCACACCCAAACACGCGGAATTGCTTTGAGCTACGTTCAACCGGATCGATCCCTTAAGGGTCCAAAGTGCAAAATGGTTGCGAACTTCAGCATGCTATTACTCAGACACCGTGATGCTTAGAAACTTTTTGTTTGATCCTACTAGATCAAGTTGGACCCATCTACAGTAACCTCTCTCAGTCTTCTCTATCTTGGAGGCATTTTTCTGTGGTGGCGAAATTTCACTCGGGGAAAAAGTTATCAAATGCAAGTAGTTGAAAGTTGCAAAGTGGTGCAACTTTCATTCTGCAGCTCGTGTGACCAAACAGATTGTTCCAATGCATCCGGGTGGGTACGTTTGTGCTAGGCATGGTCCTTTTTCGTACCCAAACATGTAGAATTGCTCTGAGCTACGTTCAACCAGATCGATCCCTTAAGGTTCCAAAGTGCAAAATGGTTGTGAACTTCAGCATGCTATTACTCGGATGCCGTTACGCTTAGAAAATTATCGTCTGATCGTATGGGATCACGTCGGTCCCCTCTATAATAACCTCGCTCGATTTTTGCTATCTCAAAGGGATTTTCCTATGATGGCGAATTTTCACTCCGAGAAAAAGTTGTCAAATGCAAGTAGTTGAAAGTTGCAAAGTGGTGCAACTTTCGTTCTGCAGCTCGTGTGACCAAATGGATTGTTCCAACGCGTCCAAATAGGTATGTTTACGCTAGGCATGGTCCTCTTTCGCACCCAAACACGTGGAATCGCTCTGAGCTACGTTCAACCGGATCGATCCCTTAAGGGTCCAAAGCGCAAAATGGCTACGAACCTCAGCATGCTATTACTCGGACACCGTGACGGTTAGAAACTTCTCGTCTGATCGGCAAAAACTAAAAAATTGGCAAAAAATGCTTTTAAAACTTGCAAAAAAACACGAATAAAATTGTGTTGATTTTCATTTTAAAAAAAACAATGAGACCATAGCTTATTGCTTACTATTATGCTTTGATAGACTTTTTCCAAGCATCCATAGCTTGTTCGAAAGCACCTGTTTTAGGCTTTTAGCTATAGCAACAAGGTAGTGAATTGTTTGATAAAATGCTTTGGTAGACATGTATGAAAAATTTCGTAGCATAGACAATACAGTGAACTATTTGAAAAAATGCCTCAAAGAAATGTGGTCTCATGGTGATGGAATGCCATGACAATCCATAGCCATACGCATTCGTCATGGCATTCCATCACCATGAGACCACATTTCTTTGAGGCATTTTTTCAAGCAGTTCATTGCCTTGTCTATGCTATTGCTTACTATTATGCTTCAATAGATTTTTTCCAAGCATCCATAACTTGTTCGAAAACACTTGTTTTAGGCTTTTATCCATAGCAGTAAGGCAATGAACTATTTGACAAAATGCTTTGGTAGACATGTATGAAACATGTGGTAGCATAGACAAGGCAGTGAATTGTTTGCAAAAATGCCTAAAAGAAATGCGGTTTCATGGTGATTATTATCATTGCATTCCATCACCATGAGACCGCATTTATTTGAGGCATTTTTTCAAATAGATCACTGCCTTGTCTATGGCTTTTCATGGCCTTCCATCACCATGAAACCACATTTCTTTGAGGAATTTTTTCAAACAATTCACTGCCTTGTCTATGCTATTGCTCACTATTATGCTTTGATAGATTTTTTCCAAGCATCCATAGCTTGTTTGAAAGCACCTATTTTAGGATTTTAGCCATAGCAACAAGGTAGTGAACTGTTTGATGAAATGCTCTGGTAGATATGTATGAAAAATGTCATACCATAGACAAGGCAGTGAACTATTTGAAAAGATGCCTCAAAGAAATGTGTTCTCATGGTGATGGAATGCCATGATAGTCCATCACCATAGGCATTCATCATGGCATTCCATCACCATGAGACCACATTTCTTTGAGGCATATTTTCAAACAATTCACTACCTTGTCTATGGCTTGTCATGGCATTCCATCACCTTGAGACCACTTTTCTTTGAGGCATTTTTTCAAAAAGTTCAATGCCTTATCTATGCTATTTCTTACTATTATGCTTTGATAGATTTTTTCCAAGCATCCATAGCTTGTTCGAAAGCATCTTTTTTAGGCTTTTAGCCATAGCAACAAGGCAATAAACTATTTGATAAAATTCTTTGGTAGACATATATGAAAAATGTCATAGCATAGACAAGGGAATGAACTATTTGAAAAAATGCCTCAAAGAAATGTGGTCTCATGGAATGCCATGACAAGCTAAAGCAATTGGCAGTTGCTCCTAGTTATTAGTTATGCAATGTGAAGTAATTGCATAATTGCTTAGGTTGACTTTGTAAAAAGCTATATTTTAATTGAAATTTTATCATCTATCAACATCTAGTTATTCGTTATGCAATGTGAAGTAATGCTTTGAGTTTGAAAGATGTGCAATGCATGAATATAAACTACAAAAATCTATTTCTACATTTCATTAGTTAAACTCTTTATTTTATTTGCTCTCTATATCTCTATGCTATGGAAATTCCTTTCGATTTCAAAAAAGATATTTTTTATCTCTTGTTATACATTTTTTTACGTTTTTTTTAAATCCGATTTTTTCTCGACTTTTTCCCGATTTTTTCAAAAAATCTTATACTTTTGGTTTGCTGATTTATTCCCCAAAATATTTTTTTTGCTATGACCAAAACAATAAATACCAATTGAGATTGTACATAGGGCTTGAACATTGGTCTACCATCACACAAATAGAAAACCAAAAGGAGCAGATATAAAATGTTAAAGAAGAGTGAAAGCACAACTAAATTTATCATTTCAAAGCAATTTTTTTGATGCATTTTTTCAAACAGTTCACTACCTTGTCTATGCTATTGATTACTATTATGCTTTTGATATATTTTTTCGAAGCATCCATTGCTTGTTCAAAATCACTTGCCATAGCAACAAGGCAGTGAACTGTTTGAGAAGATGCTTTGGTAGACATGTATGAAAAATGTGGTAACATAGACAAGGCAGGGAACTATTTGATAAAATATCTCAAAGAAATTTGTTCTCATAGAATGCCATGATAAGAAAATGCAATTGGCAGCTACTCCTAGTTATTAGTTATGCAATGTGAAGAAATTGCATAACTGCTTAGGTTGACTTTGTACAAATTATATTGTAATTAAATTTTCGGCATCTATCAGCATCTACTTGTTAGTTATAAAAAGTGAAGTAATGCTTTGAATTTGAAAGATGTGCAATGCAATGTAATCAACGACATGAATACAAACTACAAAAATCCATTTTTTACAATTCATTAGTTAAAATATTTATTGTATTTGCTCTCTATATCTCTATATGCTATGGAAATACCTTACAATTGTATTTAAAAGGCTTAATTGGTCGGTTAGGTGGTATTTGCAAAATCATGTTGTGAATGAATGGTAATTAAGAGCAAAATTGGCAAATTGTCATCTTAGAAGTCTAACAAAGGGTGGTTATGGTGGTTGATCAGCTCAAGGGGCAGTTGGAAGGTGGTATCAAGATATATTGTTGTAATACCCCGAGTTGAGGGTTGATTTTGTTCAGTTTCTAATAAGAAAATATGCTTTTGAAAACGTTGATCACTGGTTCTTTTTATTTTCCTGAATTTTCTTTGCCTTGCACAGGCTCGTACAAGTCTATCATGACTTGAGGCTTTGGATACTTGATTGCATATGTGTTTACTCTCTTTGCATCTCTTTTGGAGGTTTAAATCCACCGTTGGTGTGTGTGGGATCAACAAACTTGGTTATTGCTCTATTTTCTGTGTTAGGGGTTTTGAGGGCAACACCATGACACATTAGCCAATCCACCTACTGTTCTGACCCTGTGGCTTGGTGGATTGTCCTGTACCATGATTATTTTGGTGTATGAATACTTTGGGGGCTGAGAGAATGAATAAACTCAGTGGGGTGTGAAGTTCTAATGTTGTTCAGTGGTGTTTCCACCATGAAAGTAAGGAACTCAAGTAGTGAACCTGAGAAATATTGAAATGAATGGGATTGTGAGTGTCTTTTAAGTTAGGGTAGAGGTATTGTGGGGTTTTTGGATCTTTGGAAGGATTGGGGGAGGTCTGGAGTTATGATTTTCTTTAAAACCCTTGTTTTTGTGAAGGTTTAGGAGGGTTTGTGAGTAGAGGAATAGAACAAGTTCTTGGGGCTCTTATAATGGGAGAATCCTGAGTTTGGTGAGAATCCCTAAGACTTTTTCAAGTTTCCTTGGTTTGGAGGTGAGTTTGTGAGGGGGCTCCTTTGGAAATTAGGCCTAATTATGAAGCCTGGAGCGAGGGAGGTGTATTGAAAGTTCATGTTGGTCCAAAAGAGATACTATTGGTTTTGGCATATGTTGTGTAACCCTGAAAAGGGTATCTTAATCCACCTTTAAATGGTCAAGTGTTTTGAAAAGGTTGGGAGAAATTAGGCTTGGACCGGGTTTTGAGTGCTACAAGGGTGGATTGTTGGGTAAGGTGTTGAATGAAGAGTTTGGTTTGATGGGGCTTTGAGGTTGTGTAGATTGCTCAAAATAGGTTGTATTAATCTTGTTAGGAGCCCCTTGAAGGCAGGTTGTCAGATGGATTGGGTTTGAGCCTCCTTGCCTCTGCATCAGTGAGGCACGAGTAATTGAAGCATTCCAAAGGATACAAACCACCACAAATGGAGCTTATTTATACAATACGCTTTAGATGGGGCTTATTGAGAATTCGACAGTAATTAATTAAGAATTAGATGTAAAAAAAATCCAATGCCTACAACATTCAAGCATACAAATTACACGATACGTATGATAACATCATTCAAGAATGGCAGTAGCAAAATAAGAGTCTCTTTAATCAATAATCCAAAAGGCTATACAATGATATATATTGATAAAAGTATATAAATATATCCAAAAAAACCATATAGGCTTAGCACAAAGGAGCCATATGGACATAAAATATCACGTATATATATCAATAGTACAAAACATATGTTCCAAAATGCCACATAGGCATACAACAAACAACACTAATACATAGTCATTTCCCTCTAGGGGAAGGAAATAGATCTTGTGCTGCCTTCAAAATTCGGCTGGATGGAGTGACTGTTGCTTCTCTTGTCTTTCGAACACGCTCGCTACTCCTCCTCTCTTCACTCTGGACCTTCAACTGATACAATTAAAATTAAAGATGTTAAAACATAGAAATTGAATTATGGAATGGTATATAACAAAATATATAATCACTTACCGCATACATATAGTCATCATGCACATTTACAGCATCACCACATCCATGATCTGGAGTGACAACCACCTGTAGCAACCATGAAGATAGAAATTAAACTACATAAAATTATCGTGAAAATTTTCTATAATAGACCATAAAAGAGAAAATATAATGTCAAATCGACTAATCTATTCAATACCTCTCTCAATGGATCAGAATTGGCTATTGTTGCAGCAACTCCATGGTCCATCATGCCACCAAAATCACCAGGGCTATCTCTTATCAACATCTGCAAATGAAACAATATCTCAGGTATCATTTTGATATAGGAGAACATAATGTGACACGATCAAGGAATACTTGAATGCAATGTTTGTGTTTCTCATCAATTTTTTAGATTTGTATATACGCAAAATTATGAAAACTAGCTAACATAGATTTACAACACCATTAATGAATAAAGGCTACCTGAGTGTACATTGTTTGAGGATATGAATTGCGAGGTGTGGAGGAAGAAGGTGCACCAAGAAACTGTTTGAAATCTAAAGCATGTTATGAGACAAACATTCAAATATAACATTCAATTATTCAAATGCAATAATAATATCTTTAATACTAGTTGCATACCTGTGGACTCATCATCAAGAATGTATAAGGGTTTGTAGGAATAGAGCATCCCTCATGAATAGTGCGACCCTGAAATTTCATCATATCAAAATTCTACTAATTTAGTTATTCTTAAATTTCAAAATATATTTTAATAAACAACATTAAAATAACTTGCTAAATTTTACCTGAGTGTCAATGCCGAATGTATCATTCAAAATATCATCTGTGAAATCCATCGCCTCTACAACTGACGTAGGTTGTGTAGCTGCATCACAAACACCCTGATAATCGTACGTGCAAACAACACCACAAGCGCCACAATGGTGGGGTGGAGCTTGGGTCCTACATGTCTCCTCCACACCAGGCTCTACTAGAGGACTCGCACATTGTAAAATGGTTTGGGTGAGTGAGCCAATCGACTTCATCATGTCCACCTCTACACTATCCTTAACAATGGAAGGAACAATGACATGCTCCACCATGGGTCTGCCCAAGGCTCTCGGTGCCAACTGTGGATTACGTTGTGCAGCAGGTCTATCGTGTGTGGAGCCCCCACCTCTACCCTGAAAGTCTAAGATGTCAAAATAGTTTGGCATTTTATTGAGGACAAACTCACAATAGAGTTTCCTCAAAAAGTATTGTGGCACCTCATGGTTATTGCATGGAGGTTGGTCAAATACCATCCACCATCGCTCCCAAAAATTATTTTTAATTAACTCATGGTGGCACCAATGGATGGGGAACCTCCTGCATGCATGGGACAAAGGTTCATTGGTTTTTGGGTCTATAAATAGGGCACACAACTCGGCTTTGCTAATTTTTAGTTTTCTGACATTTGCATATGACAAACCATTAGCATAAAATTGTCTCATCTCATGCCTCTTAGTTGATCAAAAATTCATTTGCTCGCAAATTTCTCCTACATGAGTTAAAATTGACTTCAATGATTCAGCAATCCCTCTCCTATAAGGGTGGGTTTCGACATGCTCAGTTAATGTTGCAATTAATTGTTGAATGTCTCTTTTATTGTTTTCAATTTGATTTTGAATATTTTCTTATGTTCCTTAAGGATGCCTATGAATTGATGGAGGGGTTTCGGGTTGTTCTTGTATAGGAGGCTCTTCATGAGGGGGTGATTGTGAATTCTCAATGTTTTGAGGTGGAGATTCATTCCCTAAGAATTAGAATAAAGTTTTATTATAAAAATCTATTTAAATTTGCATTCCAAATCAAATTCCAAATAAATAGAATAAAAATACACACCTCTTTGCAATCTTCGACCTCTCCGATGTGTTGGCATCATCCTCGTGGAAAATGACAAACTAAGTATGCAAAAAATGGAAGAGATTTGGCGAGCGCGAGTTGCAGACCTGAAAACCTCTTCCTCAAGCTGCGGGTTGAAGACAGAATGAGGGTTTGAAACTTTATTTTTGCTTTTTATGTCTAAAAATACATTTGACGTGTGCCAAATGCCTTATTTCGAGTTTTTTTTTTACGTTTTTTCAATTTGGCACCTAAATTGTGTCACAAATTGGTGCACTTACCCACATATTTAGGAAAGATAATAAGGAAGTGGATGTGTTGGAAAATGAGGTAATCGACTCAAACTACATGACCAACAACAATACCCCCTCCTATGATTAAAAGGATTAAGCAGCACACATTGAGTCATAACTATAAGCATCACTTAACATGATGACATGTGTGCGGTAGGTATGATATACATGCCAAATGCTAAGGAGGTACAATGGTAATTAGATGGTAACAAAGTATTATAATTACAAAGTGTGAGAAGGATTTTTCTCGGACATCATAGTGATTCGAGGGAGATTACCTTCTCACATAGAGCATGGGAATGACAAGACCAAGACATATATATACCAAGCCCAAAAAAAAAATGCATCAGAATAGTAAGTTGTTGTTTAGGGTGCTTTTCAAGCATGGATACCCTGGTGAGACACTTAATCTCACAAAGGAAAATGACTTTCTTGGGTGAGATTTCAAAACTAGTGCTTGAAGGTGATAATGAATGACTATAGTATCAGAAGTCTCAAGGTGGTCAAGTAGGTTTTGGGCTTGGATTTTTTGTTAAATTAGGGTAGATTTAGATTAAACATAGACATCACCTCTCTCTTCATTGCGTCACTTGACCTTGGGGAGGTGAATGAGGTGATAAAGGTCATCATCCTCACTCTATTCAAGAAACAAAATCTTAGTGACATGGATATTATGCTTAGGATGGTGAGGTATGATGTGGGTATCCTACACCCTAATGACATTCTCTAAGTGTTGGAAGATGGGTACATAGTAGAATGGCTTTCGTTCTTAGGCAATTTCCACACCATAACCCTAATGCAACATCAATCCCTTGCAACAAAAGGTTGCTAATATATAAAAAGAATCAACAAACTCAAGCCCATTTACAATCAAAAATGGCAGCATGAGTTTGATGGTACACTTGTTAGTGGAGTATGAGGTCTGATAATTTGTAAGAGTAGGCTCAATTTTGTAAAAGAGACAAATTTTTAGTAAAGAAAAATAGAAAAGCATTGAATGCAGTAATAGTTAATAGGCTCGATTTTTATAGAAGAGCTATAATGCATTAACAAACAAGCCATGAATTCTTGGAAATGTTGTAACCTTTTTTTATTAATATAATGATGCAATAGTAGTTGGGTCAACCCACAATATTGTGTCCCACTTTTTGGCCAAAGTAAGACATTGAAATCAACATTTTTCACCAAATTTTCACTTTATGAAACGTATAGCAACTAAACAATTTAAAATTTGGAGATGATGTGAACTAGTTATATTTGAGAATTTGTGTGTAGATTATATATATTATTTTTTTTAAATTATGATTTTTTTTATGTAACTTTTAATCTTATTTTTTACAGTAAATAACATTTTAAAATAGTGATGTTTATGTCGTCACACATAACATTTTTATTGAAAGGATAAAATTATAATTTTTAAAAATTTAGATGTCTAACATCAATATCTAGTGCATGGATATTTTTTCATAATTTTTGTTACACATTTTTTAAAATTAATTTTTGAAGTCAGAGTATTTATAAGATGAACGTATGTTTATGTCATCACACATAACTTGTTTTGTATGTATTGAAATTGTTATTTATTTATTTTGGCTAAAACAAAATCAATACCTAGTGCACACATATTTTTCAAAAAAATCTTTTTTTTTCTATTTTCCCGTGTGTGTGAAACAAATACCTTGATATTTGGTGAAAAACCTACATTCACGAGTAATAAAATTAAAAATATTCAAAATTATAATTTTGGAAAGCTTATAATAATAGTTGCATACTTACAAAGCATAATTTCTAAATGACTTTATTTGATCCCTCAAAAGGTAAATAAAAAGTGGTTTTTTTATCAAGAGGCTCCATTGTGGGTATGATTTAAGACTAGAGGGGTTCTATCTAAGGGGGTTTGATCTAAGGGTGTATTATCTAAACCTCTTCAATTAAAACCCTTTAGATAGAACCCCTCTAGGCTTAAATCGTTATTTTTTTCTAAAAAATATGTGATCTCTAGGCTTAAATAGAATGTCCCAAGTTTCTCATCGATCCCACCTTACTCTTTGTGTACTTATCATACAACATATATCTATTATACATGTTGTTTGTAGGTAGATCAACATATATTTTATGAGATATTTATTACTTTCTTTAGGGCTTGGAACTATTGAATTTTCTCTTCTATATCATAGTATTTGAGGAGAGTTTGATCAAAACCAAATGACTCGATTCAATTACCAATGTTTAAAATTTAAATAAAATTATAAGTTCTCTCATCAATTTAAAATCAATTATAGAAATACTTCTTAATCTTCTCTAACTTAGCACCAAATGTAACTTAATTTGAAAACAAAAAATAAATCTCAAACTTGATAATTTTAGACAACACATACTTGAATAACACATAAGAAATAACTAGTGTACCCTCCACAACAATAATAATATGTTTGAGATAAATCCACCAAGCATATACCTTATTGGCCTTTCTCCTTTACCAATGCAAGATTCATCTTAGCCATAATTTGAATCTTCTCATATAATGCTTAGAACTTATCACTAATCACCATAATCTCATCCTCATACATGTTGACATGAAGTTCCTTGAAAACCATATGAACAAAGGTTATTGAAACTAGCCTCTACTTCACAATAAAGTATCATAATAATACAAATGATGTTAACGAGGTGTGAAACTACATAAAAGTCTCTCAAAAACTACTAGATCACCATAGTTGAAACAAATCTATTAAAAAAAACCCATAAAGCATTCAAGATTACACATTAATATCATGATGCCCTTGGTATATCCAAAAATAAAAATAATAGAATACTAATAATCTTAGTATTTCTAGATGAATCGACCTTGGGGTCTACCCCATCATACAACACATAGCAATATCATTTTCATGTACCCATTACAACTAAAGCATCACACTACAATGAAGGAAGGTTCTAGTAAATGCAATGTATCCCTAAACGTTTCTAGATTTTATCATTATTATATGAACCTAAATATTGATGACACCTAACATTAATAACTTTGATAGGTCAATCACATCATTATTGTTAATCTGAGTTGTTGGGTGAAACCTACCTTTCTTGATTTTTCGAACTCCATGCTTTAAATGTTCACATTGATGGTGGATTTGAATCATTTATAAATCATATAGGATAGGGGCGAATGGATCCGTCATTACTCTATATTTGAAATGTTCAATTTTTTGGACATGATAAGGCAGGTAGATTATATAAATAGTTTGGACTTTAAGGCTTAGTCATAAAGACACCAAACTCCATAGTCTTTTTGATAAGGCTTTTAGGTTCTAGAAAATCCTTGGGATCCAACACAAGGCTCCTATTAGACAATATATTATAAAATCCTTGGGGTTGGGCATTTTCTTGGATTTTTACTTTTATTTTAAATCATAGATGCAAAAGTGATTAGTTAGAATATACAAGTCCTCTATAGTTTGGTAATAATTCAAACGTGAAATATTTAAATATAGACATGCTCTTACTTTTAAATTTTAGCAAGCTTGGGTTTGGATAAATTAAGCTCTAAAGTTGCCTTGGGTCTCGTAACTTGGCTTGAGTCTCTTCTAGTTTAGTAGGATGGACATGAAACTACTTTAAAACATTGTTTCCATAAGGCTTTTAGGGTTCCAGAATTATGTGGCAAGTGTAAATATTGAGCTTAAGACATATGTCCATTTGGATTAGGTTTTATAAAATCTTAAATTTTTTTTTTTGGGGATTTGTTTAATTATTTAAATTTTGGATGTGAGACACGGAGTTAATCAAAATAGACAAGGTTTCTCGAGTGATGTTAGCACAGACACAATTTTTCTTATAATTTTCTTTGTGAATTTTGATTTATGATTAGACTGGTTTTGAAATTTTTTGAAGGGGTTTTCAATTTACACATGCCTTGACTTAATATGGACTTGAGCTTAAGGAAAAATAATACAACATATGGTAACTCAAGTCAGAAAAATATTTAGGATGTTACTTGATTTTTAATTCAAACACAAGATAACAAGTTAATTATGTCGTATAAGGTTCTTTGATTTTGGAAGTTCTCAAATGTAAAATGTTTCCAAATCTAGGTACATGTTTCATTCTATATTTTTATTTATAATTAGCTCAAATTTCGTAGTTGTAAACACTAAAATAATTTCACGTTCGCTTGCTATCATTATATCATCAACATCATTCTTCTATATTCCTCATTTATTCTTCACTAATGTTTATTTTATTATTCATTTAATTATCCATCATCATTAATTAAATAATTCTTTATTGTTTAATTAAAATAAGCTAAATATCCATCACATAAACTAAAGTTAAATTAAATTTCTAATATCCATTATCCATCAAAATATATTTAAAAAAATCAAATTTGTAGACATTATTCATTTAATAAATAATTAGATCTTCAAATTCCACTTCATTTAGTCAATTGATAAATTAAAATTAATTAACTCAGTCTAATCAATCCACTCCCTCATGTAATTAATCAATTCCTCCATTCACTCACTTCACTCTTTTATGCGCTTAGTTAACTATTTCATGCTATCAATTAACTTATTCTAACTCACTCATTAATCTACTTAACTCAATAATCATTATTTTAATTAAAAAATATAATAATTCGCAATTCCTCCATGATTTCCACCTCTCCAAATTGACTCCACAATCCATGTAATCTAGGATCAAATCTCAATCATCCATTCAATCTTCCAAAAATCTATAAATGTACCCTCAACTCCATTTCATCATTAATCTCCAATATAAAATTATACTATCTAAATAATAACACAAAAAACACCAATGGTATGCTAACCACAATGAGTACCCTCATAAAAACCCATCATGAGCACATCCATTAAGTACTTAATTGGAAGTTTGTGTGAATGTAGTAATTATGTTTTGAATTTTTTCAATGCATTATTTGTTTGCTTTCTTAGACTTTGATAGCTTACCTATTTTGAATATGATAAAACATTTAGATTTCATTTAAGGATTATCATAGGTTTGGAAATAAAATAAGCTAATATAAAATAGGATAAATAAAGACAAGTCATAACACAAACGTACAACATATGTATTAAGCTTGTCGATTGGTGACCAAAAATTATCAAAGGAAGATAATTATAGGAACTTGGGGCTGATGCAAGAAGTTGGGTTCACAAAAAGCTCAAAAAGTAGAAGTGTTTTTGTTGTTTTTCATAATTTGTCACACTTGGATTGAAAATTTGAGGCACTTACACAATGAATTTTTAAAAAAATCAACATATGAAATTTAGCATTTTTTTTTTATTTTTTTTATGGAGGTTTCAGACTTGCGAGGCAACCCAGCGAAGGCATGAAGCCTGCGAGCTGCCAACCAGCGAAGGCCACCACATAAACGATTTAGGAACCCGAAAAGGGCCCACACATGCACCTCTTCAGCTTAGAGCCAAGGACTGAGGAGCATCCACGCCGCCAAATTCGCCTAGGGCACGATCCTAGCCTCATCCCTTATGATGTCGGAGCATTGCACTCAGCAAGACTTGATCCCTAGTGGGCTCGTTCCGAACCTTTCAACTTCACCAGTAGACCAAGGGCCCATTGATGAAATTTAGCATTTTGAATCTAGTTTTCAAATATGTAATTTATTCAAATACACAAATGATAGAAATTAAATCTTGATAGGGATGTATAAAAACCACTTTTTCAAAGTCCTTTTTTTTACCATACCATGCACATGTACAGACACCACTTTTTGACCCAAATAAAAGTATTTTGCTAATTCCTTTTGGGGAAAGATAGCTAACAACATGAAGATTGATGAGGAATTTTTTTTGTAATTTTTTTTTAATATTTTTTTTATTGAATTTTTATTGGCCTTAATTGTTGTTTTTAAAAATCAATGTGTACAGACAACATAATTGGACCTAAACTAGACATTTTTTGAATCTTTTTTTTTCATTGTGTAGAGAATTGTCTTAAGATTGATGTCATACACTTTTTTTACAAGAAAATTAACCAAAAAAAAATTATTAAAAAATTAAAAAAGCTTGATATTTCAAGTTTATGGACTAGTTTGCTTAGAAATTAATTAAAAAATAACAAATATAATCCAATCTTAGTAAAAATTATATATTTGGAAACTAGACATCGTGTTCTCTAATGGGTTTTAATTTCATAGATTGATTCAAAAAAAAATTCATCAACCATATTTTAAAAGTTAGACATTCTTCTTGAATCTGCCTTAGTTTTTTAGTTGCAGGTCAAAGACTAAGGGTCGGGTTGCCAACCCTTTTCTGAGCCTAAAATCGAGGCAGCATGTAGGTTGGGGATTCAAAAATTTAAAAACTCGTACACATTACAAAACGCGTACACATTCTTTATTTATTTGATTATTTAAAAAATTAAATGCTTTTTAGAAACATGTATGCGTTTTTGCGTTACAAAATGTGTATGCGTTTTAAAATGTGTACCCGCTTCTAAAAGGTATTTAATCTTTTAAATAAATAACGCGTATATTTTATAAAACGTGTACGCATTTTTTAGCTCATACGTGTTTTTTTAGGCTCGAGTACCCAATGCATAACGCATACACATTTTTTTAATAACGCGTACGCGTTTTCTGCAAGATTTTTTTTTGGCCGCTCTCTTTGTGGACCCAACTTATTTCTTTTACCCCTTGAGTGATCCAAAAATTCAATTCATCTTATCATCACATCTCCTCTTGTTTTGTTTAAGATTTCTCTTGATAATTTTTATCATTTTTTATTACTAGAATTTTCTTAACCATTCTAATAAGGATGATTAGGTGATGAACGTGTTATGGTGATATTGAATATTTCTCACATAAATCAATAGAACCTCTAGTCCTAAAAAACATAACATGTATGTTATGACTCTTTAAGGAATTGTAGACTTAGTTATTATCTTGTCTCTGATAAAGTTTATCACAATTTTAAAATAGCATTATTTGTAGGGATAGCCTCCACCCACTTGGTGAAATAATTAGTAGCTACTAGAAACCACATTAATCCACTATCGACTTCTCATTTTCCCCCCTGCGAAGTCAATTCCTCATTACATAAATGGTTCTTCAACACTTAATGTCCTTAGTGGTAAGGCTCCTACATACTGCATCCTTCTTGAGAATGTTTGCCAAGAGTCACATTTTCTGACCACATTGGTTACATTAGAAGATATTGTGGGACACCAATATCCTACTCTCAAAATCTAGTGTGTAGTTGTTGTTGCCTTGAAATGTCCACCACAATCCCCTTGATTGAATTCTAAAGTTACTAGATAAAAACCTCATCATCTAAAGAACATTTCAATAGGACTCCTTCAAGGATTCTCTACATGAGGATATCATCAACCACTACATATTTTTGGGCTTTGATCTTCAATATTATTTGATAATTTTTATCTATTCATTGTGGACAATTCAAGTTAACCAAAGAATGAACAATGTCTTCATACCAATAAAATGTGTCAAGGCTACAACTACTAATACCTACTTCCACATTGATTTCATTATTGGTCACCACTTCAATGTTAGATTGCCATCAAATTTTCAAACTCTTATGTTCTAACCAGCTTGATGATTTGGATGTTCATATCAAACTCTTGGATTTTATTAATCCATATACACTTCTCCCTAGGACAAAATTCCCTTGACAACTAAATGTGGTATATAAGCATAATTTTTTCTCTCACCAATTATGGTACACACATTTTTACTACCTAGACCAAAGAATAAACCTATTTGTCTATAATATCATACTTAAATTTAGTTTTTGTAGATATTTGAAAATAAAATAGTTGTTCGTAACTTTAACCATTCTTTTGTAGCAACACAACAATAAGGATATATAAATATGTAAATGAGAACAATCGGAATGGTTTTGAAAAGTTAGGGCTAATAAATATAGGAGCTTGTTTAATGGGTTCTTTAATAATTTTGAATGACTTAGCAAGCTCTCCATCCCAATTGATAGCTTGTCCCTTTCTAAGAATTTTAGATATTTCCTTACTTTAAAAAAAAAAGAGAGATAAACCTCCTTACAAAATTTACTTGACCAAACAAATATTGGATTCATTTTATTGTTCTAGGCTAGGGGATATTATCTACCTTTCATAATCAATCTTAACGACATATTTGGATATAATAAGACCTAGTAGCTTACCTTACTAAACACCAAATACACACTTTTTAGGATTCAAAAAAATCTTGTATTCTAGACACCCCTTATAAATCTTCTCCAATTGTTTGCATAGTTGGGTCGCATGCTTAGAAAATGTAATTAAAAAATATTGCTATACTACCAATATCTCATCTATTAGTCTAGCAAAGGCCACATCCATAGCTCCTCGAAATTTTTATTTTGTATTAGTCAATCCAAATGACATCCGTACATAAACATATGTACTAATAAGATTAGTAAGTGTAAGTTTTGATGGAGTTGATTGTTGAACCCCAAAGCTCCCATAAATCACCTACAATAGAAATTCCTATCGCATGAAGAGAGAAAAATAAGATGGCATGATATGCAACCTTGAGAAATTAATTTATCTAAAAAGGCTCCATGATTGAGATTTTGTATTGAATGTATTTGGATTGGGTATTATAATGTAAAATAATGAGTTCTTATAAAAAAAAAACCCTAGGTGAGGATTAAATTAGATCATGAAAAGTTTCCTCGTCCTATGCTATGAAACAAAAAAGCACATGACCTAAAATAGAAAAGATCTCATAAGTTTAGCTTAAGTGTAATAAAGTAAAAATTGGACCTAATTAATTAAGTGATTTTCTTATTTTACTCTAACACCCTCCTTAAGTACAACTTAGGGAGAAGTTAAAAATCTAATGATGAATGCATGGGTGGATGCATGGATGGGTCTCAACTACAAGGCCTGATGAGGTACCCATGTACAAATAGATAAATCTCTCATAATCAAATAAAAAGAGAAAACCTCATGGGAAAAACTCTTCTCCAAAAGGGAGAAAACAAAATAAATGTGTACTAGTGAAAGAAGGATAGAAGAAGGACTCGATATGACCCCCTAATGACTATTTGTCACATAAGTAAAATGAATTTCCCCCAATAGGAGAGAGAATGTTAGAATAGGAATCCCCCCATAAAGAAGTAGATCATGTGCTAATGATGAAATCCAAAAGATAAAATATGATCCATTGTCTGCAAACAACATTTCTCCTCTTAGGAAGAAACAAATCCATTGGTGATTAGAGAAGACATTCTCATAACTTTGATGAATATGGAATCCAAATCCAAATTGTTTGTGCCTCTTAAAGCTTCCCAAATGTCCACATGTTGGAAAGATATGATATCAATCTAGAATCATGTGAATATTGATGTAATAAAATCTCCAAAAACAATAATTATGGGCTAAAAACGATGATGTGGATATCATGAAAGAGGAGATGAATGTATTAAAAATAATCCTCCTAATATCCAATATGAGACTCCACAAACAAGGATGATATTTATGATATATATGAATCCCAAGTAGTTGTGCCTAAAAGAGGATGAATGACCTACATTGTATCAATAGGGTCAATGGATGTGGCAATACTAATTTGATCAAGAACAATAGTAGATGTATATTGGGTCTTGATATGAATAGTGGGAACACAGGGGCAAGCCTCTAAACCATTAAAAAATCCAAGACATGTAATATACTCAAGCTACTCTAAAATATCATCATCAAAGTTTATGTTCTCTACATCATCAAGGGGATTAGACAATCTACAATAGGATCCTCTAGGAATGGAGATATATGAGGGTTTCTATGGATCTCACAACCTGAATTCCAAAGTGTGTAGGGACACTCAATGTCTAGTACAACACACATAATATCATAATCAACACTAGAAAAAATCAATACTATAACATGGTTAATGATGTTACACTAAGATGATCTACTCTTTGGTGTGTCTAGTTCAAGTATGATTCCATAATGATAAGGCAAAAGATTGAGCCATCTGAGATGTGTTAGGTTGTCATTTTTCCAAGACTCATAATTAACCAAGTTTCTAGTATTACCATTGAAGGATGAATATAAAAACCATGATACTTGGACTCAAATAAAAAATATAAAGATCAATAATATTAGTGTGTGTAAAGCAACTCAAATGAAGTCATCCCGTGCAAACAAAATATTTACAAGTGCCAAGATGTCTAAATAATTAACTAGAATGTGAAATAACAAAAAACTAAATTATTTTTTTGGGGGAAATTCTAGAAAAAGTGCGCACATAAATCTAAAGAGCTATGAAATACCTTTCCAATGCTACAAGAATCGTGAAAATCAAAGATACAAGAAAAAATTATGAGCTCAAAAATAGAAAATAATTATCCAACTTCAATAGGCGATAAATTTTATTAGCAGTGAAATATAATGATGAGACTTATAGCATTGGAGAGTATGTAGAACCATCTTTTTTATGATATCTTGTTTGTGAAAACTTGATTCAATTCACTCAAGTTATGGAAAATATAAAATAGCTCTTTTAGGGCACTTGAACTAGGGTTCAGAGCCAAGAGGGTAGCATAGGGTTGACATCAAGTTGATGTCAACATGATGTAGGAAAAGATACACCAAAATATACCTTATGCTAGAATATTTTGCGTTTGCAAGTATATGGATTTTACCCCCAAAATAATATCTTTATCATAAAAATTCCTAATATGTGCAAAAAATAGGTTCACTGGAATATGCATCAAATATACTCTTGTTGGAGGTTTTAGGCCAACAAAAAATATGATTTATGGTTCCTGTGAAAAATCCAGCCAAATATCTAAATTCTAGCGGTATATATGTCATTGTTGAGGAGAGAGTTTGTTGTCAATGGTTTTAACTACCGATACTGGTTAAAAAGTGGTTCAACCTACAGTATGAACCTGATTGGTTACTGCATGCACAGTACCTTATGGGTACAAAAAAAACCTTTTTCTCTTTTTTTTTCAACTTGAAAAAATCCCTTTAAAAAATATGTTTTTTGGAATTCATCCCCGATCGATGCAAGCAAGGACAAAGATGTAAGATTAATTTTAACTCCTTGTAAATCCTCATACAATTGTATGGATCTATATAGTTGCATGATTTATTTTTCTTTGATTTTTGTGCCCCTAAAATTTATTTATTTTTTAATTACTTAGAATTGAGAATTTGGACAAGTGATATTTAGGTTTTTGGGAATTTTGAATGCAATAGTGAAGTTCATTTCACTCCAAGATGAGTCATTTTTTTCCTCAAGGCTGAATCTCTAAAAAAATAGATAGGAAATCATAGATATGGTGCTTTGATACCATGTTGGAGTCAATTTTTAAACCCCACAACTCCCAAAAATCTCATGCAACCAAAAAATGTTCATCACATGAAAAGAGAGAAAAAGTAGATAGTGTGATATGCAACCTTGATAAATTAATTGATCCAAAAGGATCCATGACTGAGCTTCTATATTGAATGAATATGGATTGGGTAATTACTATAAAAGAGGAAAAAAACCCTATATGATACCCTAGGTGGGGATTAAATTAGATCATGACAAGTTTCATCATCCTACACTATGAGAAAAAAATAGTATGACCTAAAATTGAAAAACACTCCTAAGTTTAGCTTAAGTGTAATAAAGTATAAAAGGGGCCTAATTAATTGAGTAGGTGAATTTATTATTTCACTCTAACAATTTTGTAGTGTTTATTATCTTTGAATTTAACCTTACTATACCTAGAAAAATTATCCATCATTGGTAATGATTCCTATAATGCACCGCTACATAACCCTAGAGGAAGTTGCAACAACTATGAAAGCGTACAATTTTTTTTATATTAAGTGCAATATTAACATGAAAGGTTCACTAACTAACGCAACAACCTCTAAGGCACGAGACAAAGGTTACATCTAAATCCATAACATATACAATACTCAATTAAAGCAAATAATTAATTACTAAATATGAATTAAAGTACATACATTCAAAGCATTAAAATTACATCACATAGAATAGAAATACATCAAGAACATAGAATTACATTAATTTACAATTAAGGTTTACAATACTCATTCCCAAAATGAGGAAGATCATACATAAGAGTTACAACATTACATGAGACCTCCTTGAACACAATTGAGGAGTCAATTAAATACAAATGTCAACTAAAATAATACATCAAAAGCAAAGGAACCATATCCACTGGTACCACCACGAGCTCTCCAACTGGAAGATCTCGCCATCACGAATAGAAGCAAGGGGACCCAACAAAGTAAGGTGCATGTTCCACCCAACCAAGTGGTACCTGAAGGCCCACCCCCCATGCTACGAGATAGTAACAAGGTTCCATAGGCAAGACCATCTATCACTAGACACAAGCTAACACATAAATGAACTTAACATAAGCTAGTACAACACTAACTCATAGGGTACAATGCTTCCAGGGTTAAATAAATAGATACACTGGTGAACCAACCATACTGCTAACATAGGAGGCATGTCTCCACAAAGGTGCATGGGCTACCCCGGCAGATCATCCCAGATCCCGGCCCCCATAGAGAATCACTCTCCTATTGCCAACACGTGGAACAAATCCACAACCAAAGGTAAATAGAACACACTACGGACATTCAATCCACATCCAAAGATAAATGACACCACATCCCTATTCGTGGAAACCGGGTGATCATTGATAATGGAAAATGCACTAACCAAGGGTAACAAACTGGGCTGACATTAAAATAATTCACAACCCCCCCCCCCCAAATCTAAATTACAACTGGAAGACTTAAACATTTCTAACCCAATTTCCCCAAAAAATAAACAAAGGAAATTACATTCAAAGGTAATCATACAAGAAATAAACTACTTTTCGGATATACTAAATCCAATTTCCCCCTTTCAGTTAATTTGCACCAAGATATTGCCCTAGTAAATAAATTAAAGCCTCTTAACAACCAGAGAAGGAAATTCTAAGTTATCTCTAGTTCAATTTCCTCAATTACTTTTAACAGAATAATAATTTTACTGAAATACTAAATCAAACAAATCTTCTATTTGTGCATATTATGCATGCACCACTTTTAAATTAAAAAATTAAATATATATACATGGAATATATATACATAATCATATATATATATATATATATCTTTATATATAATTATATATAAACCAATGTATATACATTAAATATATACTAATATATTTTACCAAAAAAAATCCTTTATTATATATATATATTAAATATAATCCAAATATATAATATATATATATATATTAAACATTATTTAAAATCACCAAAATTGAAACCCATTTATACATTAGCGGATGGAAATCTTTTAAGAAATAGTTCATGCATTAAGGGAGGTTGGTTGTTTATACAATCGAGCCTCCATATAATGTATTGGTCGCAGCCAAAGGCATAGAGGGGAAGGTTGTGTGGCCCATGAGGCAGCACTCCCTTCACACTATGGAGGGTGTTGCCTCATGGCAGTCGCTCCCTCCACCTTTGGAGGCGGTGGGGGAAACAACCCCCCCCCCGCACCAAAATTCATATGTAAATAAAAATAAAAATAAACTTCGTAGGAATTAAATCCCCAGCAAAAATAAAATTTTGTCGTACGAATGACAGCCATGAACATTTACAACCATTTCAACTTTGAATCTTTAATAAATAAATATATATGTGTGTATGATAAATATATATACACATATATGTATATATATAATATATATATTTAAGGAATTCAACACAATAGTTTAATTGGGGAAAA
The DNA here is from genome assembly GCA_007115665.2 of Sequoiadendron giganteum. NCBI lineage: Eukaryota > Viridiplantae > Streptophyta > Pinopsida > Cupressales > Cupressaceae > Sequoiadendron > Sequoiadendron giganteum. The sequence goes on along the minus strand of CM021103.1, from coordinate 130,332,313 downwards.
ACTTTTCAAAAGGTCATCTACAGGAAAAATTTGCAAATACAACCAGAAAGCCAATTTACAGAGAAAATTCTACAAATGAATTTCTCAAACAAATCACAAAAGAATCTTTAAACTTTGTTCAGGCACAGATCTTAAGAAGAAAGATTAATAAAATTCTCACAAACTAATTTACAAGAAATTCCCCGATAAGTACAAACCTATAAGACTAAATTTCTTTCCGACTAAAATTTTCTTTCCAAATTCTTAGTTGTATTCTTCTGGGTTCTTCTAAATTCACAATAATCCCAAATTAAAATTTTGCAATAGTTTCCATAGAGAATTTCATTCTACAGAGGATTTTAATTCTACATAGAATTTCATATACGGCAATTATAATTTTTTAAAAACAAAACTCAAACTTAAAAGTTTGCACAGACAATCTTTTCTAGAGAAAGATCTAAACTAAGAAGCCTTTCAATATAAAACTAAAAAAAGTTAAAGGAGGAACCTGTAGTCCAACGTTTGTGAATTTTTAAATTGAAGCAGTGCCCCCTCCACAGATCCAAGTATTTTCTCTGAGATAAATAATAGCTTCCTTTAGAACAATAACAATTCCCAAACACGGAAACTATTCCCGAGAGTAACTTCTCGAAAAATTCAAGAACACAACTTTTCCCGAGAGTAAATCTTCCAAAAAAATTTAGAACACATGCAATCACAAAAGACTTCTTTCTTTTTTAATATTTTTTCCCAACACACAAAATATCCTTTGTGCTTCTACCGTGAAGAAGCTTCTCACTTCTTCCCGTTATAGCCACAATTTTCTCCCCGTGAATAAATTCTCCAACAACCTCATAAATATTTCTAACACATGTTAAAAAAAACCCAAAATATCTTTAACAACCATATTGCATAAAATCCTCTAGATATTTTAAAAATTAAAACATTTAATAATTCAAAAATATTTAACACTTCAAATTTAACTTAATTAAACTAATTTAATTAATTAATAAATAATGTAATCCTAAGATTAGACTATTTACCAATTTAATTAATTAATTAATTAACAACATCTAACATTACAACTAGATTAATTTAATAATCATCTTAAATAATAAAATCCATTAAATTACCTTTTACAAACTTTGCAACATAATAATTTCAAAGCAAAATTAAACAACTTTTTAACAAACAAAACCGACTAGACCCGATGACACACTAAGACTAGGGTAAAGGCTTGACACAAGAATCCTAGCTACTATCTCCCAATCAATATTACTGTTGGGCAATGGACACGCTCAAACCTATGAAGTCAGGTGGAGCCAATGTCATGTACCTGCAAACCTGTGAATAAGGCATACATAGAACATACATATATACATCATAATAGAACACACCGTGGAGAGGGAATCATGGAAACGCAGGGCGTTTGCAAGCGAGTGGTGCAATTCTATCCCCTTCACCAATACAATATCACGAAACTGGCAATTCTAACATCAATATTCTAATCATGTGCATATAACAATGTTAGTTCAAATAACTATTATGCTAAACAAAGGCATGTCAAAATGATAACATCAAAATAGAGTAACATCACATCATAATATAAAATCCATATCGCTCTAAAATTAGCGATCAAAATAACAAAGCAACATAGTCTAAACATAAGAGAAAAATAGAGGGGTGTTACATTCTCCCCCCTAGGGTCAGGCTTACTCCTAGAAGCCTACAAATACCCCTAGAAAAAACTCCATATAATCACACATAATCAATGGTTCCAAAATTGAACCACTCCATAAATCACATAAAACAACAATAACCAGAGTCATAATCCTCTAAGCCAAATAAACTGCCAATCCAAACAACCAACAAGGTGCAACGACTACCAGAAATGTCTCAAAAACACATATCCTAACATAACAAGAATCAATGTGGAGAATACAACACTGAAGGCACTTCCTCGACCTCTTGTATCGTAGGATTTCCATGAAATCCTGAATCAGTTGTATGTCGACTACCAGTAATCTCCACATCTGTGTCCTAATGCTCTGCTCGACAATGATCAATTGTTGCACTCATACTATGGGTCCTTCCTACATCATTCATTACTGGCTTCATAGCCGTTGTCCTCTGATTGAATTCAGGTGTGTTCCTCTGAGGACATTGTCTAGCTATATGGCACTGTTGGCCACAAGTGTAACATCTTGTACCTCTATCTGTTGTAGCCTGTGCACTCTGTGTCGACCGCTCCTGACGGTTGCACTTACAATGCCACCAATTCTGGTTCTTCTTATATTGATAACCATTACCACCATGATGAGGTTGTGAAACCTTACGCTTAGGTTCAGAGTGTTTTTGTTGTGTATCACATTCCTGTCTAGGGCCTAGCTAGGTAAGAAACTCCTCAAGCAAAGAACATAATTGAGGACCCAGGCGCTCCAAACAATCCTTCTCGTGGGGACTCAGAAAAGAAGATTTCAGATGATCAACTCCACGATCACCTCTCCTAGGCATCCTATACACACCACCCAAGAAAGGAGTCACAACCAAAAGGTGAAATTAACATACAGAAACTCATAAATCAAGCACCATACCCATGATTAAACATACATAATACACATACACACCAATACACATCATTGGAAATCACAACACAAGGCCACACATGGGTCCATTTGGACACCAGAAAGCAACATACTAATCCATGATACAAAATCCATGAACCAAGAGCAAATATCCATCTCACAATAAACAAACATCACAATCAGTGGCTTGATGGTGTTAGACCACACATAAGGTGAGACCATCCAAACAAGACCACAATGACATGTCTCTTGTTTGTGTAAGGTGATTAGCCTCCAAGAGATAGTCATCACACATAGGTGAGTAGTGGGTCCTAGCTGCATAACAACCTCACATACCCCCATCCTCAACGTTTCCTGCGTCTACTTCCTCGTATACACTCACCAAGTCTGCCCTCATACGTCCTTGGAGAGGATTCACAATACAACACATTGCCAACATTTAAAACAATCAAGATAACTAGTTTAACCATCAAAGTTATAAAGAAGAGTAGATTAAAGTTTAATTTCAATAGTAAGGAAATAAATGTGTAATTTCAACACTAAATCAAATATATAACCACTAGGGTTATAAGAAAATAAGGTCACAAGTTGTGGCTAAACCATCACAATCAAATATTAAACAAGGTGTTAGCCTTCCCAGTCAACTGAAAATCATCAATAACCAAAAAGAAAGTTCACAATCTTTAAAATTGCATTGTACAACACTATGTGACTAGATACTAGCCACCAAATGAGGAAGGAGGAAATAACATCCAGCTATAGTAATATCCCTCATGTGGTGTGGAGTGAGCATTCCATCCACATGACCCAAAGTGTACTCCACGACTATCACGTCATCACTCGACATGGTCATACGCCAACTGGAGAAGGCATGTACTGGTTGTATGCCACATGGCAATGTGCCTATGGATCCACGAAAGTAGGCACGCACAAAACACACCCCATATAGCGATACCTCGTGGAGAAGGCACACGTAGACACTCATCGTAGCCAGAGGTATACATGGCTAGGATCTACTCATATGCTACCTAACCAACAGGGTCGAAGCAGCCATGAGTATCCTTCTACAAGTGTTTGAGGCCCCATAATACTCATCACACAAGTAGGCTATCAAAGACAATCTCATAATTTGCATTCATGTGTCTAAGCATGTGGTATCATGTAACACAACATCATCACCAACACTATGTTGAAACATCATTGGGGTGTGGCATCGTATCTATTGCATCATATCAAAACACGTGCAAATAAGGTATATATAATGCAAAAATGATAATATCAATATGGGGCTAACCGAGCTTCACCTCTCATACAGACAAGGTTAACTCAATAATGCCAGATCAACATCTCTACGGATGGCCAGGCATACACTAACACACCTATGTTGTTGTACTCAAATATGTGGGGATTAGGTTAACACGTATGGATCAAGTATCCTGATCCATCATAAGGGAAAGTAGTGGGTGCATTTCCTCGAGATTGGTTGAGTTGAGACGCTCTGCACCATAATATGTGTACGGTACACACACCACCCAAGGCTGCTACTATCCCTTCATGGATTGAGGGGCTAGAGAACCAAAAGAAAAAGAATCTATGAAACTATATTTTGGTTTCTCTTATATATAATTTTCAACCACACATGGGTTGGCCCTCAATCAGGTAACAAACATGCAAACACACATTTTGGTATGGTAAATTCCACATCAAAATGCAACTTTTCCCCATAGATGGGTACCAAGTATCACCATCCCATGGACACACAAAGCAAGTACGAGGTATTCACAAGACTAAACCAATGCACAGTTACTGGTTCTTTATATTTACAGGAGGTACAACTACATACATAATCCCATAAGAACATCAAATTCCATAACCCATGGGATACATATCATTACTTTCTATCCATAACCTTTTATCAGTTTCCTATCACTCTACTCTTTTCCATAGAGTACATCATGCTAAATGTCAAAGCCATGAACTCGTGATCACTTAACAACTCCACTAATAGATTCACAAGGACAACATAGTGGACTCAAATGTACCCAGAGTACCCAGTGTATGAACTTGGGGCTCTGATACCGTGTGTTATGCCTCGCCGCGTAACCCTAGAGGAAGTTGCAACAACTACAAAAGCATACAATTATTTTTATATTAAGTGTAATATTAAAATGAAAGGTGCACTAACTAATGCAACAACCTCTAAGGCACAAGACAAAGGTTACATCTAAATCCATAACATATACAATACTCAATTAAAGAAAATAATTAATTACTAAACATGAATTAAAGTACATACATTCAAAGCATTAAAATTACATCACATAGAATAGAAATACATCAAGAACATAGAATTACATTAATTTACAACTAAGGTTTACAATACTCATTCCCAGAATGAGGAAGATCATACATAAGAGTTACAAGATTACATGAGACCTCCTCGAATATAATTGAGAAGTCAATTAAATATAAATGTCAACTAAAATAATACATCAAAAGCAAATGAACCATATCCACTGGTACTACCAAGAGCTCTCCTACTGGAAGATCTCGCCATCATGAATAGAAGCAAGGGGACCCAATGGAGTAAGGTGCACATTCCACCCAACCAAGTGGTACTTGAAGGCCCACCCCCCATGCTAGGAGACAGTAGCAAGGTTCCCTAGGCAAGACCATCTACCACTAGACATAGGCTAACACATAACTAAACTTAACATAAACTAGTACAACACTAACTCATAGGGTACAATGCTTCCAGGGTTAAATAAATAGATACACCGGTGAACCAACCATACTGTTGACATACAAGGAGTGTCTCCACAAAGGTGCATGGGTTACCCTGGCAGATCATCCCAGATACCAACCCCCATCAAGAATCACTCTCCTATTTCCAACACGTGGAACAAATCCACAACCAAAGGTAAATAGAACACAGTACGAACATTCAATCCACATCCAAAGATAAATGACACCACATCCCCATTCGTGGAAACTGGGTGACCATTGATAATGGAAAATGCACTAACCAAGGGTAACAAATTGGGCTGACATTAAAATAATTCACAACCCCCCCAAATCTAAATTACAACTGGAAGACTTAAACATTTCTAAACCAATTTCCCCAAAAAAATAAACAAAGGAAATTACATGCAAATGTAATCATACAAGAAATAAACTACTTTTCGGATATATTAAATCCAATTTCCCCCTTTCAGTTAATTTACACCAAGATATTGCCCTAGTAAATAAATTAAAGCCTCTTAACAACTAGAGAAGGAAATTCTAAGTTATCTCTAGTTCAATTTCCTTGATTGCTTTTAACAGAATAATAATTTTACTAAAATACTAAATCAACCAAATCTTCTATTTGTGCATATTATGCATGCGCCACTTTTAAATTAAAATTATTAAATATATATTTAAATATATATACATGGAATATATATACATAATCATATATATATCTTTATATATAACTATATATAAACCAATGTATATACATTAAATATATACTAATATATTTTACCCAAAAAAATCCATTATTAAATATATATATATATTAAATATAATCCAAATATATATATATATTAAACATTATTTAAAATCATCAAAAGCAAAACCCATTTCCACATTAGCGGACGAAAATATTTTAAGAGAGAGTTCACGCATTAAGGGAGGCCGATTGTTTATACAGTTGAGCCTCCATAGAATGTATTTGTCGCAACCAAAGGCATAGAGCGGGAGGTTGCGTTGCCCATGAGGCAAGACTCCCTCCACACTGTGGAGGGCGTTGCCTCATGGCAGTCACTCCCTCCACGTTTGGAGATGGTGGGGGAAACAAACCCCCCCCCCCCAAAATTAATATGTAAATAAAAATTAAAAAACTTCACAGGAATTAAATCCCCAACAAAAATAAAATTTTGTCGTACAGATGACAACCATGAACATTTACAGCCATTTCAACTTCGAATCTTTAATAAATAAATATATATATTGTATAAATATATATACATATATATAATATATATATTTAAGGAATTCAACACAATATTTTAATTGGGGAAAAACTTTTTAAAAGGCCATCTACAAGAAAATTTTACAAATACAACCAGAAAGCCAATTTACAGAGAAAATTCTACAAATGAATTTCTCAAACAAATCACAGAAGAATCTTTAAACTTTTCCCAAGCACAAATATTAAGAAGAAAGATCAATAAAATTCTCACAAACTAATTTACAAGAAATTCCCCGATAAGTACAAACCTATAGGAAAATTTTCTACATAAGACTAAATTTCTTCCCGACTAAAATTTTTTTTCCAGATTCTTAGTTGTATTCTTCCGGGTTCTTCTAAATTGACAATAATCCCAAATTAAAATTTTGCAATAGTTTCCAAGAGAATTTCATTCTACAAATGATTTTATTCTATAGAGGATTTTAATTCCACAGAGAATTTCTTATACGACAATTACAATTTTTTAAAAATAAAACTCAAACTTAAAAGTTTGCACAGACAATCTTTTCCAGAGAAAGATGTAAACTAAGAAGCCTTTCAATATAAAACTAAAAAAAATTAAAGAAGCAACCTGTAGTCCAATGCCTGTGAATTTGTAAATTGAAACAGCGCCTCCTCCATAGATCCAAGTATTTTCTCCCATATAAACAATAGCTTCCTTTAGAACAATAACAATTCCCAAACACAAAAACTATTCCCGAGAGTAACTTTTCAAAAATTGCAAGAACACAAAACTTTTCCCGAGAGTAAATCTTCCAAAAATTTCTAGAACACATGCAATCACAAAAGACTTATTTCTTTTTAAAAAAAATTTCCCAACACACAAAATATCCTTCGTGCTTCTACCATGAAGAAGTTTCTCACTTCTTCCCGTTATAGCCACAATTTTCTCCCCGTGAATAAGTTTCCCAACAACCTCATAAATATTTCTAACACATGTAAAAAAAAACCCAAATATCTTTAACAACCATATTGCATAAAATCCTCCAGATATTTTAAAAATTAAAAACATTTAATAATTCTAAAATATTTAACACTTCAAAGTTAACTTAACTAAACTAATTTAATTAATTAATAAATAATGTATTAGACTATTTACCAATTAAATTAATTAATTGATTAACAACTTCTAACATTACAACCAGATTAATTTAATAATCATCTTAAATAATAAAATCCATTAAATTACCTTTTACAAACTTTGCAACATAATAATTTCAAAGCAAAATTAAACAACTTTTTAACAAACAAAACCGGCTAGACTTGACGACACACTGAGACTAGGGTAAAGGCTTGACATAGAAATCCTAGCTACTATCTCCCAATCAACATTACCGTTGGGCAATGGACACGCTCAAACCTATAAATCTAGGTGGAGCCGATGTCCTGTACCTGCAAACCTGTGAACAAGGCATACATAGAACATGCATATATACATCATAATAGAACACACCGTAAAGAGGGAATCACGAAATTGCAGGGTGCTCGCAAGCGAGTGGTGCAATTCTATCCCCTTCACCAATACAATATCACAAAATTGACGATTCTAACATCAATATTCTAATCATGTGCATATAACAATGTTAGCTCAAATAACCATTATGCTAAACAAAGGCATGTCAAAATGATAACATCAAAATAGAGTAACATCACATCATAATGGAAAATCCATATCGCTCTAAAATTAGAGATCAAAATAACAAAGCAACATAGTCTAAACATAAGAGCAAAACAAAGGGGTGTTACAATTCCCACCCAATAATATTTTATCGCATAGCTACCACATTGGGCAAAGGATAATATCCTTAAGAGATGATATATTTAGGTTTCTAAAATTAACACACGATCTTATGTCCTTGTTCTTCTTCCTCATAGGGACTAATTTTAATACCTAGGTAGAATGGATAGTTGGTTCGATTATTCCAACATCTTTGAGATTGTTTAATTATTATTTTATCTTTAGTGTTAATGCCAAATTAGTTGGTCTATGCTTCTACCTAAATGGCATGGCATATCTTATTAATAGTATCTCATGCTAGAAAAAATATTTTGTATATGCCTCAATCTGATCAATAGACTACGAAAATACCTTCTTTTACTATTTTAACAAGTCAATCATCATCTTTTAGATATTGAGGTTCAATTTCTTCTCAATATAAGCATGTCTAAGAGTTGATTTAGTTCCTAGCTTGGTATCTTCAACATATGTTTCATTTATGGGTTGTGCTCTTGATTTGAACATATCTATACCATCAAATGCCTCTTGCAATGCAACCAATCCTCTAGGATGTATATTAGTTTTCAATTGGATAATTTCATTTTTATATAAGCGTGCTCTTTCTTCTATAACTTATATCAATTTTTTTCCCAATCTATGGATTGTTTATCAAATTCTCCTATACAATTCAAGAAGTCATAAATTTGGTTATTATCATTGAAGAATTTCTTATTGTAAATTTGTTAGGAATGGTTGGCCTTGTTAGTACATCTATCCTATTGTACACATGAGATATGTTGAGTTCTCAAATTTAAATAAGAGGGTGGTTAATGCACATGTTTCATTATTCCTCTCTTTTTTCACCTATTCAATGCCAAATGCTTTAAATAATTTTATGGTGACTCATGTATCATTTTTATACTATCTTAATCTTGTGTTATTTGCTACATAGGTTCTTTTGACTTGGGGAACAAATATCTCTAAGTATCCATCTTAATTATGTTGTATCTTAATGTTATATTAATTCCAAGTAATAGGGTGTCATATTTAGCCACATTATTTATGCAGTTAAATTCCAATTTGAAAGGAAAAAAATATTTATTTTGTAGTGACACAAGTACAACCCCTTCCCTATATCATGTTGGACTCGTCGTTGCACCAAAATATCGACCTGTCAATGCCTGATACAAGCTTCAGTTAAGAACCACATGAGGCGGTTAGACCATGTCACAAACCCAAGTGCTAGTGCTGCAAGGAAGACCAAGGGTCACACCTTGCAACAATCCCCCCCAGCACAAGCGTGGGGTTTGAACCTGTGACCAGCTCTGATACCAATTTAAAATACAAATTGTTGTTAGCAGTACCTTTATTGAATCGAAGTTTCAACAAGTATTTGTCCAATCTAGTATACCAAGCTCTAGGGGCTTGCTTTAGTCCATAAAAATATTTCTTCAATCGACATACCATGTCCTTTTCATCATTCAACTGAAATCCATCTGGTTTTTCAACATAAACTTCTTCTAGTTCACCATTCAAAAATGCCGACTTCACATCCATCTAATAAACTTTGTAGTTCTTGAAAGTTTGTGATCTTTCTTCTGCACTGTTGCTTGCTTCTGCTTCTTGATTTCCTTGATTCACGGGAACAATCTGAAGTTGATTATGTGTCTGAGCATCATTGAAAACATCATCATGTTGATCATCTGAATCATAATCACTGACTCTGGATGATTTACCAATATCTTCATCAACCTTAACATTTGCACTTTCTTCAACCTTTTATTAAATCACCGATAAGCTTTGCTTTTAATAGAGTATCCTATGAAGATTCCTTCATCACTTCTAACATCAAACTTACCTATATCATCAGCTCTCTTGATGTAGCATTTGCTTCCAAAATTTTTGAAGTATTTGACAGTAGGCTTATAACCAAACCATAGCTCAAAAGGTGTTTTACCAGAATTACTGTTGACATTCACCCTATTAATAGTATACACAACAGTACTTACAACTTCTCTCCAGTAGAAATGAGGAACATTTTCTTCTAGCATCATGGTTCTAGCAGTGTCTAGAATGATTTTGTTATTTCTTTCAACAACTCCATTTTGTTGAGAGGTCCGAGGAGCAGATAGTTTTCTTTGAATTCCATGCTCTTCAAAAAAAGAATTGAATTCCCGTGAAGTAAATTCACCACCTCTGTCCGACCTTAGACATTTGATCTTTTGACCTGTCTCATTCTTTGCCACTTTAAAACTTTTGAACTTTTCTAATGCTTCATGTTTTTCTCTCAAGAAAGTGACCCATATCATTCTAGAATAATCATCAATGAGTAACATAAAGTACCTTTCACCTTGTAGGCTTCTGATTATGGAAGGATCGCATAGATCAGTATGTATCAAATCCAGTACTCCATTAGAGTTGTATTTTTTGCTCTGGAAGGAATTTCTTGTTTGCTTTCCCATCTGACATTCCTTGCACATAGTGTTAGTAGGCTTCTCTAACTTAGGTAAATCTTTGACTGCTTGAGTAGAACTTATCTTAACAATGTTATCAAAGTTCACATGACATAACCAGCTTACATCAATTTGAGCAATCAAACAAATTTGACTAGCAGTACTTAAATGAAATATATTACCTTTTGTCTTTGTTCCTGAAGAAATTATATTTCCTGAACTTCCTATTATTCTGCACTTACCATTCTAGAACTACAGATTGTAGCCTTTGTCTACCATTTGTCCAACACTCAACAAGTTATGCTTTAGGCCTTCTATATAAAGAACATCATCAGTATTGTGCTTACCACCAAAATAAATAGTGACTTTGCCACGAATCACACTAGAAGTATTGTCACCGAACCTCACTACACCACCATCATAGTTTTCCAAGCTTACAAATTTTATTTTGTCACCAGTCATATGATGTGAGCATCCACTATCAATTAACCACTCATCTTTTTCTTCAACTTTGGCTGCAAGAGATTTCTCAACATTTACATTACTAGTAGATTCAGTGGACATCTGGCTATTTTCTTTGATAGCAATAAATACCCATTCATCTTCATTTCCAATTTCTTTATCAGATTCTTCATCAGTTACACCTTCTTCAACATAATAGCACTTTCTTTGAAATCTAGTAATCTCAGGCTTATATTTTGAAACTCTTTTAGGACATCTAGAAGCAAAATGACCTATCTTACTGCAAGAAAAGAATTTAATAGGTAAATTTCCTTTGTACTTATCATGACCTCTTGATTCTCTTTTCACAATCAATGCTTCCAGTTCTTCCAATTCCCTTTCTTCATCTTCAATCCGCTTGATCTCATCTTCATATTTGAATGTTCTCTAGGAACTCTCTCCTGAATCATATCTCTTTTTCGTGGATACAGTGGCCTTGAAATCAGATTCAATCTTAGGAGAAAACTCACCAAATTCACTTAATTCAAATGCAGAAAGTTTTCCAATCAACATGTATTTTGTAATATTTGTCACTGTTCTGAGTTCATCAATAGAATGAGATTTTATCTTGTAGGAAGGGGGCACAAATCTAAATATCTTAGCCACAATTTCATCATCATTCATAGTTCCACCAGCACATCTAATGTTGATCACCAATTCACTTATCTTATGCAAGAAGGAAAAGATGTTCTCATCTTTACTCACCTTCAAGCTCTCCCATTTGCCTTTTATACTTTGTAGCTTAGCACTTTTCACTAGTGCATCTCCTTCATACAATGTTTCTAGCTTTTTCCAAATCTGGTATGCAGTCTTCAATCCCATCACATTTGTCATTTTCGAATCTGTCAAAGCACTCACCAGTGTTTCTACTTACCTAGTATTAATTTTTGCTTGCTTGATCTCATCTTCTGAGGAGGGACCACTCTGAGGAATATTATATGCAATTTGTGTCATCTGCCAGAAAGGTTCACCAATGCACCTCAAATTACATTCCATCCTGACTTTCTATAGAGAGTAGTTTGTACCATCGAATCTAGGACTATCCTTCTTAAATGATGTCATCTCGGATCACCTCAAGTTGTTAAGCTTCTTTCAAATGAACTAGCTCTTATCCAATCGTTGTCTATCCTTGTTTTGCCAACATATCCTTCCTTAGAAATGACACCATCAAACACCATTTTCCAAGCATCATTAGACCTAGGTTTTTAATTCTAGGCATTACATCAAGATTTGTCACATTTTGATCTACATCACAGTTCTTGACAAAGTAACTCAATATGTTATCTACATAGAAAACCTTGTTTGCCTTATTTTTAGGGTTTTCTATTACATGAAACATTATTTTGATTGATAGGGATGGTAGCATGGGAATATTCCATCTAAATACAACCTCCTATAATAGAAAACTAATTTCTTAACAAAATCATACCCTATTTAGGTGGACAATCCACCAATATGATATCCATATTATATGACATACCAAAAAATGTTAAGGCCAACTTCATTAAATACTTAAATGACATGAATATTTCTTGAATCTACGACAAAGAACTTATAGAGAGCTTTTTAATTTCTTTAGTCCTAATTGGTTCATGACCTCTAATGTCATAATACTAATAGCTCAACCCCTATATTAATCATGCAATTACGAATGAACCACTTATTTATCAATAGTGATACAAATAAAGAATCGATACTTGATAAATTCTTCACCATTATAATTCCCAAGTAAACCTATAGGTTAACAATTCTCTATTGTGGAATATGAAGCTATCACTTGTATTTCATTTGTTTTCAATATATTATTGCTTTATATATGCTAAGTATTTAGCACTTGGGTTTCTCTTATAAATGATAGAGCTTTATTTCTATGTTCTAAGATTCACATTGTGAGACCTTGCCTTTTCGTGATCTTGTTGAGTCTATGTGTCTTTGATGGTTCATGCCCAATGTTTTATGTGCTTCTATTTCTATGTTTGGATACCATATATGAGTTCATGAGTGATGGTTCTTCCTATACATCAATGTTGTTCATATGCTTGGTTGTTATTGAATGTGGTTAACTGACTAATTATATCTAACTAATGGGTGTCATGATTTCTATATGATAACTAGATGAGTTCCTTTCATTGATTATGTAAGTATGTGCTAATTGAGACGTTCAGTTATAATGGGTTATTGGTTATTTACTATTAATAGTAGTATTATTATGTGCATGTCAGATGGATTACATTATATTGATAGGGGATTGTTGAGATGATTGATTTTATTATTAGATAGAATTATTATTAGCTAATTATATATTGTGTATGCATGAGTAGGTGTCATTGTGGAGATGAAATTTGATATGTTAATGTTTAGTGGTGATGATTATTAAATTCAATTTCCTAGTTGATTTTTTTTTGAAATGTTACCTTAAATATGATAGTTGCTTCCGTTATTCATATTCATGGGATGTATTGATGCCTTTTGTTGAGTGAACAAGTGAATTTTCCAATGGTGGCGAGAATCACATAGCTACCTCCATTATCTTACCCTTGTGAATTTTTTGATGTTGACTCGTTGAAAGAACAAGGACATGTAATTTATTGTTGTAAAGCATTGTTTTGTCTATTGTGTGGGTTGCGTGTATATGTGAGAGTTTATTTTATTAATATTTTTAGTTATCTTTTAATATGATTATTTCATTTATGATTTATAGAGTTCTTATGTGGTTTTAAATTATGTTTATTGTTTAAAAAGTCCCATAGGTGATAAACTTATAGGTTAGGGGAAATTTTCTTATAAGACACTTTAAATAAAGTTTAGAACCCGCTCTACTTACCAAATTTTGAAAAGTGGAAAAAATTAGAGCTAGTTGGGTAGTTAGGTGGTTAAGGAAAGGTAGTTTGTTTTTCTCCTTCCATTTATTCTTTTTCCTTGAGTGGAGAAGGTGCTTTTTCTTTTGGGAATGATTTTTAGAGTTCTTTAGTTTTATTGGGAGGAGGAAAAGTCTAGTTGGAAGAAGGAAAAGATGAAGGAAGAGGGAGGAATATGGAAAAGAGGATTTGGACAATCTTCTACAAACTCTTATGTTAGGGTCTAAACCCTTTTTTCTAGATCTTTGATTTGGTATATGTTTGAAATGTTTTCTATGTTTTGAAATCTACGTGAAACTAGATGATGATTCATTTAGTCTTAGTGATAGTGCATGCTAGTTGTACTCTATGTTAGAACATAAAATAACTTCATGAGCATATTTATCTCCTTTAATATTTCTTTCTTTTAGACTAAATAATTTCCCTTAGTTAGAGGTAATACTAAAGTTAACCCCTGACTATTTTGTCACAACTCCACTCTCATTCATTGTGCAAAATTCTTATGATGGATCGTTAACTTGATGCCATCATAGCTATGAATGACATATTTTCTTGTTATGTCTTGGTGGAATGAAAATAAAAGTATAGAACATATATATTATTCAAACTAAATCATAGAATTAGTACACTTTTTACATATATACATGTATAAGTGAGAATAATGGAAATTAAAAACTATCAATTAAGATTTAAGTTATGGATTAAATAGTGATTTATCCACCCATAATTTAATAGACACACCTAACATTTTACAATTGTTAAATAATATTGGTATTTGGAAGAGGTTAATTCTATAGTGATCTAGTTGTTCAAGATTATAGATCAAATTGAATAATACAATTGTTGAACTAATACATTAAATTCTTTGTGTCGCCTATAAAACTAATAGTATAGTTTAAGTTTAATTTAAATTTTCTTTACGTATACTCATGAATGTAAATATTTCCTTAGATCCCTTGTGATTAAGAATGTATTGGTTATTAACTTAGTAAATTCTAAATTATTAAGCAAATATGTGTAGTTTGAAATTAACCATTATTGTTTAAATCCAAAATAATCATAGAGAAAGATCAAATTACAAAACATATAAGTTGTTCAAATCAAAAAACTAAATTAATATGTAATATTACGATTATGAATTATAACTCTAGAATTGTTGTTTGTTCCCCGGAATTTAATTTCCTTTAATTAAAGATTGTTGCATATAAGCATAATTCTTTATATGTCTCATTTAGTCACCTAGCTTAAATAATTGTCTTCATAGATGAAGACAAAATTAGAGTTATCCTTAGCCTTCATTATATCCATCATTGTCTCGCACTATGTATAGTGTGCATAGGAGGCATTGTAAACTTAATGCCTTCAAAGGTGCAAAGACTTTTTTTCGTCATATTTAACTTGTGTTGCATTGTAAAGGAAAAAAATAATGTGTGTTGTGTTTAAGTAGTGAAAAATTATGGTCATGACACTTATGGCTTCTACCAAAGGAATGTGTACTTTAATTTGATTTAGTACTTGGGTCATTTTAAATGTAATATACTTTGGTTGTGGGGTATCCAAAGGAATAGTGATCATATTTACATCAAGGATATGATTTAGGGTATTAGGAAATAGGGGTTTTGCATTAATAACAAGTCTATTAGGTTCTTCACTTTTGAGTTTTTCCACATTTTTTTCTTGGATAGATATTATTTGGACTTACCCTTTGGGAAATTAATTTAGGTGTTAACAAGAAAAATCAACTTGGATTTTGAGGGAAAATTTTCTATTTTAATAAGACTAGAATAAGGTATTTTTTACCCTTAAGTGTTTCAATTGTAGGCTCTTGTGGGATTTTAATTAATTTCTTCTAATACTCTTTCTTTTCAAAAAATATCCCACCAATTTTATCACTCATTTCAATATTTTTCTCAAATCACAATCAAAACACTTTGAAAATATACTATGCAATACAATCTTAACAAACTAATATACACAACTAACAATGAGTAAATATCGCCAAGATTTATAATTATTTTTTTGTAGGAACTCTCTAATACTAGAAATAGCACCAAATATGTGGTTGCGGGTTGTTAGGTAACTAGTACACAAAAAATGACATGGTTGTAAATAGATCAGTTTTATAATTGAATTCAATAATGAATTACCTTAACTAGTTTCTCTATGACAATGACAAGATTTTAAGGTTTAATTAAAACTTTAAATAACATCTATAGAAATTGCATAATTTTTGTTAGAGTTTTTCATACTTTATAATTTTACTCTATTCTAAGAAACTTCATGCAAGTGATATCTTTGGGTTATGTTAGATTTCAAACTAGTAAACATAGAAATTAATTAAAAAATAGAATAAACCATGACCAATGCATGAGAATAGCCTCACCTATCCTTATTTTAGATATAGCAAACCCAAGGGGGTATTCCCTTTTAGATCCATCAAAGGATAAATCATTTTTTAATAATCTTTACAAGAATAAAGTATTTAGGACTATTTAATTTATGTGATGTAGGAAAAGTGATCCTAGATCAAACTAGAATTTACCTCTTTTCACTTGACACCACATTTGGACACAAGATTAACTATGGTTAATGATTAGTTTGTTGTCACAATGGAGAGCCAATCGCCTATGTTCTTGTGTCTTTTTTTGTTGTTATGGAGATGATAAATTTTATGTGTGTCCTAATAAGCATATTTGACATATAACCCTAGATTTAAAAATGTAATTTATCGCATAGACAAAAGCAAAAAGTAAAAAAACAAAGATAAATATAAGAATGAGATATAGAGAGGAATGATAGCAATTTGAGCCTAAATTTCAAGGAGAGGGGCATTGGGCACCCTATATTGGGATGCTTTTTTTCATCTAAAAACTTTGAAATGTAGGTTATAGTCTACTATGTGTTTCATATGACTATCTTCTGTTGAAACTTCCAAAATTGACTTGCACACATGAAAAGAGGGGAAGGTTGTGTTGTATATGGGTTTTCTTAAGTCAAACCCTATTTTGGTATTTCTACCTCCTCATACAATAAATTATGATGATCAAGAGGGCATACCCAAGGTCGGGTAGAGGCAAAAATAATAATTGACTGAAATGATAAATGATAAATGACAGTGTTACCTTGATGAAGTGACGTCACACCACAAGTTGCCACAAATTTTGATTGATGGATGCCTTGATTGCTTGATAGACCTACAAAAGGTTAGTTCACAAAACATAATATACTGGTGTAACTAGCATGTAGAGGATAACTCAATACATCTTCATAAAATGGCGTGATTGATCATAATAGCTTCTTACACATAATTGCTTCCTTCTTCCTAATGTCTTGCAAGCTTGATCTTGATTGATGAAAGAGCTATAATAATGTTGCTAATTCTACCCTTGAATTGCCTTGATTGATTTTAGGATCTTTAATTTTATCATTTAAAAATGCTAGGATTAAAATGGTGAAAATGATATATATGTGCATTTCTTTAATTTCCCAAAAATAAAATATTGATAGCCGACAAATGATTTTGGATTTGTAAATATTAAAATCCCAACACCAACATATTTTATTTTTTTTCCAAAATAGGCTAGACAAGGGTGTTGGGTGCCCTACCCCAAGCGTATCATTTTAGGATCTTAATTAACAACAAATTATTATTAAATGTTAATTTTCATTTCCACTTTCAATTTTCTAAAGATTATTAAAAGATGGGAAAATTAAATGTATAATCATTCAAAAATTGAAGAGATGGGATGACATTGAATCTAGGGGATGCACTAGCCCCCAGGATCAAGATCATATGGAAAGACAATGTAAGGATAAAGGAACACGTGCACATAAGGTGCAATACAACATGAAAAACATGAAACATACACAATGAGGACACACAACATAACATAATGCAAATATAAACACTACATGATACAAACACAAAGAAACATATGACAATCACAACAAAAACACATGGTTAGTACTAAAATGATTCAAGTTAGTAAAGCAAAGAGACCTCGGTCTTAAATTTGTCTCAAATACCAAACATCATCTCTCTAATATGTTATACAAAATGGTTCCCTTATAAGGATTAGCAAGTTGCATTATTCTAGATCACTCATGAAACACATGGCTCCACTAGTAAGCAAGTTGTGTTATGGTAGGTTTACATGTAAAAATGCTCAAGTTCATGAATTAGCAAGCTTCATTATGCCAAATGCATGAACTATTTTTCCAATCACGCCTTAGGGAGCACATAAAAGTTTAATGTTATGAGGGACGAACCAATGCTCAACATCACAAGTGAAGAATTAATAACCATTCCTTAGGGGGCATTACAAACAACACCACCACTAAAGGGGTATGCCAATTTAAGTCAAATCTCACAAGACATTAATGAAATGGATAGGGTGATATTGTTGAACACAATGTTGTCATTGATGTCAAAGTAGTATGATTGATTGATATCAAAGTGGTATGCCAATTGTAGTCTATCATTGATGTCATATATGTGAAAGTAGTTGTGTTTGTTGTAGTTGTTGTAGAATGTTAATGTTGTCATTATTGGAAAAGGACAACATGGGATGTCAGGGAACATATGGATTTGGTGGTTCTTGCTTGTTTACCACTTTTGTGGAAGTTTGGAAGTGTTTGTGGTAGTGTTCTGAGGTTTGTTGTTCAAAAGAATAATATTCACTATACTGAATTGTCATTGTTTTTGGTACCGCATTCTATCACTGTTAATTGTTATGGTTTGTAGTTTGGAAGTTAAGTACTAATACAAATGAATGATCTTAATCTACAGTTTCAATGAATTTGAATCATAGAGTTGCAAGATAGAAGTGACAGAGTAAACTTTGTGTTTATTAGTTGACTGTGAATAATGTTTGGGTGTTTTAACCAAAGAAGGGAAATGTGCACCAAATGGAGGAAGCGTGTGAAGGTAAGATAGGACCAATTAAGTTTGTGGTAGGAAGTGTGTGACATCATCTTACACCTGTGGTAACACATTTGATTTATGGTCGAGCCGTCTACACATTTCATATAATTTTGAATTAAGGTTTATCCTTGGTCAATATGGCTAATCGTGGATAATATTAAAAGGGTTCTAGTCTGACATGAAATGTTATAAACATTGATGGAATGGATATACATTATGGATCATTTTCATAAAAATAATGTGGATGTGAATTATGAATGCATGGAAGTGGCAAGAGTGTATAGTGTGTGAATTGAGATGAGAAATCAAGTACGTAGAGAAAAAATGAGATATCTTCATAAGGATGTGTTTGCCTATTGATGCAGAACATATTGAGTGAAAGCACATCTGTATGTATTTTTGTAATATGAGGTTGTAGCCTCATAACTTGAATTGGTGCTCAGTGACTATGTTGTAGCTCAGTCATAGGGGATTGGCATCTCCTATAGGTTGGTGCCTACAAATCAAATTGTAGGGGATTGGTGTCTCGTTTTAAGGTTGTAATTCCTATGGGTTGGTGCCTACAAAATTATTGTAAGTTATATATTATTTATTGTTGTAGTGGTTTCAAGATTATGATCTCTTTACTTTCATCTTGATGATCAATCACAGAGTGTGATCTGAAAATTTGATGCAAAAATTCTCACACAACCTAATCCAGAAACCACTAAAACAATAGACAATATGGATTATGGAAACTTGATATCATTAATTCTATATTAATTCTGCGAGGCTGGATTTGGGCATCAGTTTCAAGAAACATTTCTCACCATGGTTTTTCCCTTCTAGGCTTCCACCTAATTTTGGTATTCTCTTGTGTGGATGTGTTCATTACTTGCATTATCATTGATTATGTTTTTATAATTTTATTAATGTGATGATTTAAAGTTAAAATTATTAAATATCGATTCACCCCCCTCTCAATATTTGTGTGTCTAATAGATATTCCCCCTTAAAATGTCAATATACTTGTTATATTGGTATTTTAAAGAAATGAAGGGGAAGAGGGGATCCTTGAACAAAATACACACCTCTCAAAAACTAGTTATCATTTCCCCCAAGTGTAAAGGCAAAGAAAACCATGTAAGAGACTATCATGTTTCTACCATAGAAAGAAATGTGGTTACACATAAGATTGTACCAACATGAATGGAAATGAGTGAACATTTGAAGCTACAAATACCACATAGTGAGGAGCAACACAATAGAAGAAAAATTTACTATTTAGAATTATTAGGTTCATCAACACATGGGAGAGCACCAAAATCAATAATGTATTGTATTTTATTACTTAAGGCTTGACATTCATTAGTGTAATGGCCATTCACTTGATGATATGCACAAAACGAGTTATTTGTATAAAATTCCTTACATGTTGGAGGAGGAAGAGTAGTCAAGTGGTCTTTTAGAATCCTTAAAAAAATATTCGCCTGCTCCAATAAAGGAGACAAGTCTTTCTCTTGTGAATAAAATTTTGCTTTCTTACCAAAATATGTTATAAATGTAGTTGATGATGGAATATGAGATGAAGACGGAGAAGAAGGTTGGAAACCTAAACCCCTTTTAGAAAGGTACGGTGTAGACTTCACATGATCCTTAACTCCTTGTTTCATGTTTTCATTATATCCAATTTTAGAAATAATTTTAAATCCAAAACCATAACACTTTTTCAACTCGAATGTAGAAGTCTTGTCTAAATGCTTATGAGAATAATCAATTATTTTGCAAGAATATAAATCATTTTAGGTGTTGAAATGTTAATATTAGACATCACCAACACACAAGGCATGAAAGCTAAAGATCCCCCATCACCATCATGGGATGATGTTTTTGGATTAGTTGATATAGAACAAGATTGAGAAAATGAAACACAAGACTCCTTAGATATAGTGTGAGATTTTACCTTTTCCTACAAAAAGTGTAAAATTTAATGAACCACAATCAAAACATGTATTTGAAGAGGAAGCCATATTATGATCATTATTTGTAATTAGAGAAAAGGAATCATAAGATTGTATTGAAACAATCTCTAACTCTATAGACTCAAATGGGGAGATTTTATGCTCCCCAATGAAAGTGGATGTAAAATCTAACAATCCCCAATCATGTCACCCAAGAGCGCATCCATAGTATTGTTATCATCTAAAGACAATGGTTCTAATTTTGAAGATGGAATCAAATTATTAAGAGAGTTGAGAGAATTATGTTTGGATTCAACTTGTAAATTATAACTTTTTGCATTTTCTTTAACCATATATATCTTATTATTATATTCATACTTCATCTCATGGTGAAGAGTAGATGGGACTCCCTACATGGCATGAATCCACGATCTACCAAGGAGAAGATTATATTATAGAGTATCTAGCATGAAATGGATAAGGGTAGGTAAAATCATGGCCCTACTTAATGGGTAGTGTTATTTTCCCCAATGGTTGCCTACCAACATTATCAAAGCCATGAATGTGGTGTAGGGGCACCTAGGTTCTCATGCCCAAGAGGGGTAAAAAGTTAATGTTTTGTTTTGTTTAAGTTCTTAATATGTAATAAGGTCTAAGAAGACCATTTTAAATGTGTTGGATTCTATTTTAGGTCGCTAGGTGGGATGGAGTGTCAAGTTGCATAAGTTGTCAATTTTGCAAAAATGTTGTCATTGTTGTAAAAGTGCAAAAACAGGGAATATGAAGAGTCATCGGTTGTAAATGAGGAAGTTAAATAGTTGGAACTTGAAAAATCAGTTGTGAACCATTGGAAAAGGTTGGGAAAGGTTTAAAAATTTCTTGTATGGTCGAACAAAGGGTTGGAGAACATGTAATGAAAATTTGGATGAAGAAATAAACACAATTTTTTGAGTTTTACCACTTTTTTGTCTGTTCTCTTGATTTTGTATAGTATGTACAAAATTTTTATGACCTTCACATGATTTTATATTGTAGAGGAATGAACCACCTTTAATTTTCAACTAGTTTGGTGGTTTTTCATTGATTTTGGAGAAAGTTATAGGCGATTTACTGAAAACTGTCTAGAACCCTTGTTAGGGTTTCTAATGGACTTCAAAATGTAATTTCTCACCATTCCCGCGGTGGAAAAATCTGAATTTTTTTGAGATGGATTATTCTTGTGTTTATTTACTTATTCCAATATTTTAGGTTCCATGGTTTTTCTTGGAACGTGTTTTGGTGATGCCCTAGGTTGGATTTCCTTATGTTTTAGATCTAATTGGCAGAAGAAAAGTTAATTTTTGAAGGATTCCGTACAAAGTAACCTACCTTGATTCTGAGGTATGTTGTATAAATATTAAATGGGTATCTATAACTATGTTTATATTTTTTAAATCAAGTCTTCACTAAAATTTATGGCCAGAAAACTCAATTTGTTGCCTTTCTTCTTTTTTTAGGCTTCAAGGAAGGACAATCTAAATTTGAGCCTTGTGTTACAAAAAAACCATACCTAAGTTTTTTATATGATCAATAACTCCCAAAAGGGTACTCAAAATAGTTTTTATATTGTTTGGTTGAGGTCTGATCCGCAAGTTAAGTCAGAAAAAGTTAATTTGTTGTCCTACTTGGCCTAGGGTAAATTTGGCAAGAGAACAATCGAAGTTTGCTAGCCCTAAATTCTTGTGCATTTCTAAAACTTATTTTGTGTCTTCCTAATTCCATTGAGAGTCATCCTAGTGTTTATTTACCTTTTTGAAGCATGAATGACCCATTTAGGGTTGAAACCTAGTTTGCATTCATTGAAGGCTATGAGCAAAAAACACCAAATCTTGTTGTGAGATAGTGAAATCTTGAAATCTCCCCTACTCTGCATCATAATGTAAATATTGTCAAGTTTTATAAGATTATTATCCACACCAAGCTTATTTATAATATCAATTCTACACACATTAAGACCTGATCCATTATCAATAAGTGTATGCCTAACCCTAGTTTTATTAATGACTATTAATATCATTAGAGCCTCATGTTGTTTTTGAATCACAAGAGGAGGTAACTTGCTTTGATGGAAAATGGCATCTATTTATTGTGTTCATACCATCTGACAAGGCTGGTACATCATTCGATTTAACAAAAGGTGAGATATCAATCTTCTGAAAAGCCTCTTGGAGCATTCAGTGGTATGTAGGTGAGGTTTGAACTAAGTCCCAAAGAGAGATCTTGGTTGGATTATTATGAAGTTTCTCAAAAATATCATAATCTTTACCACTAGGTTGAGGGAGAGGAGGTGTTGGCGGAAGATATGGTTGAGGAAATGGAATGGATGTTAGAATTTTTTTGGTTTCTTATTATTTCTAGTGTTATATGTGTGAGAAGCTATGTGATAACTTGGTTGCTACAACACATCTTGGTACACATGATTACTCTAAGTGAACTATTTTGTGAATTCTAGGATATGACAATGAATTTTTGGAGGTTATAATGAGAGGAGATTTAGAGGGACGTCCAATAATCAATTATAGGTTTACAATTTCAATCAAGTTTAAAACTACTTGTTGATGATCTTCTATCGATGGGGGATCTAATGTCAAATTTGAATCTTCATTTATGCAAACCATTTTATCACTATTTGAATGAAATGTATCAATGATTGGATCCTCTTGCACCAAGATATCCTCACAAGTAGGAGAGATATTGGGAGAGGGACAAACATGATTATCATAATGATCAATTATTGCATCCTCTTGCGCCAAGATACCCTCACAAGTAGGAGAGATTTGGGAGAGGGATCAAAGAAAAACAACAAAAAGGAGAGATAAACTCATTTTCACATGCTTGTAAGAATAATTCTTTGAATTTCTTAACAAAGCTTGATAATAAGATATTGATAATGAGAAAATAAGATTTTTGAAAAGAAAACATTATGCTATGTCTTATGGATCAAAATAGTAATGCACATCAAAGTTAAACAATTATAGGACTGGATTCTAGAAACTGAAACTAGATCTAAGTAGAGCCCATAGGGAAGGTTCTACAGAGAAAATTTAATCTCAAATTGACTTGACAGGGACATTGGGCGCCCTAGTTTACAGAAATAAATTTTTATATTTTAAATTTTAAATTGAATAATAGTGTTTGACAAAGGTTCAAGTCTGAATGCACATATTTTTGGAAATGCATGAAAACCTATTTTTTATATAAGAAACTCGTAAGCATGCATAAAATTTTGTATTTTTAAAGTAATACAAATTGTTTCAATGATATTTTCAGATTTTAAAGTGTTGTAACTGACTGGATTTATCCCAAAAAAGTATAAAATCAATAATATTTGATCTTTTGAAATGAAAATAATATGCAATTCTTCACTTTTTTAATGTTTTTGATAAAATATGCATACAATTCTGATAAATGAAAGCAACCTAGGATTGTATTCAGATTTCCCAATGAAAAAACTTAGATCTAAGCCCTAAACAAGGAAAATCAAATCTGAAATTATGCAATTTAATTCAAAATATTTGCAATTTCACCTTTAATGTATAATGATGAAAGAATTCAAATGCATAGTTTTGGAAATGAAAAATGCAAATGAAGAACAAGATCTTCAAAGCACCTAGATTTTTTAATCAACTTTTAGAATTTATAATGTAAAAATCAGAAAATTGGAATTGTAGGATATGTCAAGTTCACCAAAATGTGATGTAGAAAAAGTGATCCTAGATCAAACTAGAATTTACCTATTTTCACTTGACACCACATTTGGCCACAAGATTAACTAAGTTTGATGATTAGTTTATTGTCACAAAGGAGGTCTAATCTCCTAGCATCTTGTGTCTCTTTTTGTGTCGTGGAGATGATAAATTTTGTGTGTCTCTTAATAAGCTTGTTTAACATATAACCCTATATTTGAACATGTAATTTATTGCACAAACAAAAATAGAAAGTACAACAAAACAAAGCAATATTCTCAGAATGAGATATAGAGAGGAACCTAATGACAATAATTTGAGCCTGAATTACAAGGACAGGGACACTAGGAACCTTAGATTGGGATGTTTATTTTTTTGATCTAAAAATTCTAAAATGTAGGTTACAGTCTACTTTGTGTTTCTTGTGATTGTCTTCTATTGAAACTTCCAGATCTGACTTGCACACATAAAAAGAGGGGAAAGGTTGTGATATATAGGGACTTATTTAAGTCAAATCCCATTTTGGTATTTCTACCTCCATGTACAACAAATGGTGATGATCAAGAGGATATACCCTAGGTTGGACAAAGGCCAAAACAATAATTGACTGAAATGATAAATGATAGATGATAGTGTTACCTTGATGTGAAATCCTTGATGAAGTGATGCCACACCACAAGATGCCACAAATTTTGATTGATGAATGTTTTGATTGCTTGATAGACTTGCAAAAGGTTAGTTCACAAAATATAATATATTATTGTAACTAGCATGTAGAAAATAACTCAATACATCTTCACGAAATGGCATGATTGATCATAATAGCTTCTTGCACATAATTATTTCCTTCTTCCTAATTTCTTGCAAGCTTGATTGTGATTGATGAAAGCACTATAATAATACTACTAATTCTACCATTGAATTGCCTTGACTAATTTTAGGATCTTCAATTTGCTCATTTAAAAATCTTAGGATTAAAAATGGTGAAAATGACTTGTATTTATATGCATTTCTTTAATTTCCCAAAAATAAAATACCAATAGTTGGCAAATGATTTTGGATTTTTATATATTAAAATGTCGACACTGACATATTTTAAATTTTACCAAAATAGGTTGGACAAGGGTGTTGGGTGCCCTAACCCAGGCCTATCATTTCAAGACCTTAATTAACGACAAATGATTATTAAATGTTAATTTTCATTTCCACTTTTGATTTTTTGAATATTATTATAAGACAAGAAATTTAAATGCATAATTGGGTCCAAGCACACAAGGGGGAGCTAAACCTAGTATGAAATTGTCAAGGGTGACAATTTTTGACACTACAATTTGATTAATTATTTTGGAACTATATACTAGCTAAACTAAGCACTTTTGATAGAGTTACATAGCCAACTTAACTACCACTAATCTTAATTATGTTAACAACTATCTAGACAAATGGAGGAAAGATGAAATATATATAGAAAATTATGATGCTTTTATACCATTACATTCATTATGGTTTATTAACTTAATTAATGTACTCCTATTATAATGTTTATTTTAAAAAAGTGGAGTATGTAATTAGATCAATACCTAAATCCTATGTATAGATTAAAATATTAAACATAAAAATAATAATGTAATTAACATCATCCATCATTTTTTTAAAAACCTAATATTTATTGTTTTATCTTTTAAGACTTAGTTTTATCAGATACTACCTAACCAAGGTGATTAAATCTCTACTTATTAATACCTTGTAACAATTAGTTACAACATATGTTAGTCATGAAAGATTATCTATTAAGATTGATCTATAACAAGAAATTTTATCATATTACTAGAATATTAACTAATACTATCTTAATAGAGGTATGCCAAAAGTATACTTAGAAATAAACATTCCGTATTTAATAAATAATTAAACACATCAGATCATTTGAATTAATCCAATAAGGAATATATTATACTAGTTTCTCAAAAGAAATTTAATAAAAATAACCAATAAAAAATGCATTTAACATGTGTTCATAATGCTTTCCTATTTTAATAAAAGGTTTCTTATACTCCAAATATTTTCTAACCTCCTATTATAAAAAGCATGTACATTATACTTATAAAAAAGTGAAAATTCTCATCTCACTTGGATGATTGACACTTATCATTTTCTATTACAATTTTAAAAATTTCATGCAATTATTCTTGTTATTTTAAAAAGAGTAAAAGGGAAAGGAACTTGGATATACTCAATAGGAGAGTAAAGAGGTGGTGGGAAATATAAAATAGGAATATAAAGATACTTTATAGCCATTTTGCAAGAAATTTCTTCCATGGTTTGAGTAATCGAGCCCTCTATCATGAGGTGTTTTATTCTTCAAAAAGAACAAAATCTCCTAGTTGCACCTGCACTCACCCTAGAGGGGCACCGACAACTACTGAAATAACATTAGCCTTGAATAGTATATTATTTGTATAAGACTAGACCCATATTTTACCACAAATATCTTTTCTTGATTTTCATAGAATAGGATTTATTAAATTTATCAAAAAAATCTCAATCTCTTTCTCGAAACATAACTCATAACATAATAATTACATAAGTTATAATACCTTTGACCCATACTCAACTCCTTATTAAAAAGATATAACTATTTTCAAAATAGACTTCACAAAATGTGTGAGTTATGAATAAGATTTTTGCTCCTTTATGCAGCTCAACATATTCTTCTTATTTTTACCTTAAATCACGTATAAAATCTATACTTTGTATCATAAGAAGTTATAAGCAAGCACATGCCATCCCATCAATTAATTGAGATATATTCTTTAAAATTTTGGTTATTCACCTACTATATGTTTCACTTTGTAGGAATCAACTTTTAGTACTCAAAACCCATTTTTTTACCTCTAATCAAAACTTTTAGTACTCTAACCATTTCCACGTATTTCTTATGATAATATGTTACTTGTTAGTGTAAATAGAGTCATTATCAAACTAGTTAGCTAATCAACTTTTTAGGATTGACCTATTCATACTCATAGCTTAAGTTTACTTAAGAATTTTAGGATTTTGTCTCACTTAATAGCATTGAGATATGTATCCTCATCAATTGAAACACCTATTGCATGTATGCTTGCCACTTTTTCACACACCTGTCAAGTGAGCTCACAAGTGTTGCACATTTGGAGGGGTGGTTAGTTATTGTCTCCTACATTCTCACTTCATCTAATTTTCCTATGTATGCAAGGTTTCTCATTGTATTTTACACTCTTTATATTGTATGAAAAATATCCTATTGTGTTTATTGTTTCACTTATGGAAGGTTATCAATTTGAGCTCTTTGATCTTGACATTCTCCAACATGGTATTAGAGCCATGAGAGAATATTCCTTCCCACATTAAGGTGACTCACATACATAGCCCTATCAATAGAGTTTAGTGGAGCCAAACAAACACCATCATTGCATTTGAAAGGCTTGAGAAACGAAAAAAAATACCTTTCGTTTCATCAATTTCAATAACTAATTTTTTACAAATTTTAAATTTCATGTACTTATTGTACCATAGTAGAGGGTCAATCTAACCCTCTACTAATCTACCCATTCCACAATTTTTGGGCAAAAATGTATTCTTTGTAGTAAAAAGCAAGCGTAAATTTAGTTGGCCATATTTCATTCACCAAGTTATTCTCTATAGGGGAGAGGATCCAGTAGTTGAGCACCCTAACTTCACGTTTCTAATTATCCTACATAGAAATTTCAAATCACTCCCAATTTTTTACAGCATCTTACTTAGCAAGTCCCTTGCTTATAACTTTCGTTTCAGGGCCACACCATCAAATATGATGCCACATCAACATAATTTTTGTCAAGATGTAGTTTACCAATACTTGTGCATTCACATCATGGTTGGTTGAGCACTAATGTGACATCACATGATTGATTGCTTTTTAGATCAAAAGAATACATTTTGTTCAATTATGGATAGTCATGTCACAACTATTGGTCCAATATTGATAAAAATATTGAACATTATATAAACAACTACTATCACAACTATTGAAACATGCTCAATTACTGAATCCTCTCCCCTAGTGAAGCCACCCCTTCTCTATCTCTTTGATCCACATTCTTATGTGGACATTCAACTTGGATGTTCGAAAGAGCCAATGCAAACCTAGAAAGCTCACCATCCTTCACATTTGGCGAGTTCTTTCTCTGGTGTGACCTCATCTAGAGATTGAGAAGTTGCAAGGGAGCTTATTTTGGCAACCAAATCTGCAACATCAAAGAGGGTCTGCAGAGGAGCATGGGGCATATCTCTGCATACTAGAGTTGTCACCATTGTTTTTAATAAGTACAATCATTATCGGCCTCGCCATCAGAGGCATCATTCACATCACAATGACCTGTGAAATCTTCAAGCCCACACTATCGATCTGTGTGTGTTACTTGCTCGAGCTCTCTTGGTCTATCTCCACGTGTTCCATATCTGAAGGATCAAATACCAGCGGCCTTTATGGTACGTTGGAGTCTTCATCAATCAACACATAGAGTGGATAAGGAAATCGACGAAGAGTTTCATCTCCATCTTACTCTCTATCCCTACGACCCCTTACAATCTTCCAACGGTCTTCATGAAAGCACGCACGACCTGTTATCAACTGTTACTTACAGAACTCTACGCCGCACACCTGCACAAACTCTCTAATATCTATGTACCAAATCTACACCTGCCACCTAACAAATCGGTCAATGCTTCCTCCAACGACCCCACAATAGAGGTTTGGCAGACATTTTGATGTGCTTTCTTATCATTCTTGCAAGTCAAGTTTTGTGAAATATTAATTATAAGAGAGCAGAGACATTATATTTGGCAACAACTCTCCTTCCTTCTTATGCCACATGTGGCGCAAAGACCAAATCTTCCCCTCCATGTGCCACCACGTTATGTTAGCTGGTCTTCCCACTGTTATACACTCACACATTTAATGTGTCCCTAAGTATTTTTCTTTATAGTGCATTACATAAAGTTCAAATTAACCATAAGTAAAAGGGAGGAGTTTTCATTTGTAGATTGTTTGTAAAGAGGGGGGATCTCTTCTTTTTTTTTTCTTCTTTTTATAACTTGCAAATGAAGAATTGTATTGTGAAGTGTGAATAGTCGACGAAAAGGTCTCTTCATTCTAAAGACTTTAGCATCAAGATGATTTGAAAATTGTGTGATTTTAATGCTTTTTTTTCTCTCTGAAGTCATATTTGTAAGAAAATTTCAACATGGCATAAATTTCACCCTGCTTATCAAAATTTCACAAACTTTTGTTTTTTATTTCTATCAGAATTTCGTAAGGAATTCAATTTTACTTGTATTTTTTAGATTTGGATATCTCATTTTGTAAAAATCATTGTGCATTATAAATGGTCGATTTGGCATCTAATCTTCACACAAGTTGTAATTCTCTTGCACATTATTCTTGGGGGCCTATGTTTCAACACTAATCATTCTTGGGGGGCTCTCTAAATCAAGGGGGGAATCTAGGTGTTCCTTCTTTTGATTTTTTTGGTTCATTTCATCATGTCTCTCACACTAAATCCCTTCCATTTGAGTATTTTTTTTAATCCTCCTAATAAATGAAAATTAAGTGTAGATATTGTGGGATGAAAAGGAATACAACAAAATATTGTATTCAATACCAAAGTGTTGAAATGAAGCAAATTCTTCTCAATCATGGTATTGCCTTACCTAATCATCTAATTCCAACACATGCCTTAAAAACCATCTCTAGAGTCTCATTAAGACATCTTGTGAGACACCATCATTTAGGGATGAACATATAGTCACATGGATTGCATTGAGATCTCATCTTCCATATCATTTGTTACTACATCTGAATCCAATTTTGACTCATCCATGAGTTTTGATTCTTTGTATCAAGACATTGCTATTATTGTTCTAGATCCACCATATCTACCAGACATTACATCTTTGTTTGTAGAATGCCACCTTTCATATTTAAATGATGCTATTGAGGACAATCATATCCTCTATGATGTTAGATTCAATGAAGTTGCATCACCATTTCCATATTTGGATCTTGCTCTTTCCTCACCTACATTGGCTTATATTGTGACAAATTGTGCAAATATTCATGAGTTGACCTATCTGACTTTGTCATCATCTATGTTGATATCATCTGCAACAATACTAGATTCTCATCGGTCCAATTATCACCATACATCCATGGTCCATGTTTCCGAATCTTATATGGCACCTGATTCATCTTATCAACATTTATCACACATTAGCATTGGCTTGGAGATCATTGAGCATCATTCAAAGGCATCATTAGCATCATATTAGTCTTTGAATTATGTGTAGAATTTAGATATTTTTATCTTACTTCTTGCATAGTCCTATCTAAAATGAGAAGTCATCTTGCACGCATTTGTGGTGTTATTTCTTCTCACGGGGAGAAATATTGTTCACAATTGTGGGCCATCTTTATCATCCAATGTTTAGCATCTACCAACATTATAAACATCATTTTAAGGGGAGGTTACATGGTTTCTCTTGTCCTATCAGTTTTGGGAGGAATTATTTCCTCACATTGAATTCATTCCTTCACAATTTTTAGGGTGGGCACATAGACCTTCTCTCTTTTCTCTCTTATGGGGGGGACATTCATTATACATTATGTTATTATCATTCCTTGGGGAGTCATC
Organism: Sequoiadendron giganteum; assembly: GCA_007115665.2. Lineage (NCBI taxonomy): Eukaryota > Viridiplantae > Streptophyta > Pinopsida > Cupressales > Cupressaceae > Sequoiadendron > Sequoiadendron giganteum. Next base: position 130,300,906 of record CM021103.1, on the reverse strand, counting down.
ATGAGTCCTCCATTTATCACTTATCTTCTTCACTTGTACGTTCCATTGTATTTGCATCATTTCTCTTTTGGAGGGGAGTTTTATTTCTCATTGGGTTTTCTCCTTTACTCCACTTTGTGAGAAATTTGTACATGAGTACCTAATATGGCCTAGTAGCCAAGACTCATCATCATTGCATACATTACTCCCTAAGTTGCACTTAATGGGGGTGTTAGTGTAAATAGAGTCATTATCAAACTAGTTAGCTAATTACCTTTCTAGGATTGACCTATTCACACTCATAGCTTAAGTTTACTTAGGAATTTTAAGATTTTGTCTCACTTCATTGCATTGAGTCATGTGTCCTTATTACTTGAGACACCTATTACATACATACTTGCCACTTGCTCACACACTTGTCAAGTGATCTCACAAGTGTTACATATTTAGAGGGATAGTCAATTATTATCTCCTACCTTCTCACCTCATCTACCTTGCCTATATATGCAAGGTTTCTCATTATATTTTACACTCTTTATATTATATTATAAATATCCTATTTTGTTTAGCATTTCAATTGTGGAAGGTTATCAATTTGAGCTCTCTAATCTTGGCATCTCCAACACTACTACCCTCTAAGATTATCATAATAGTCATCAAGTGTTGTCACATCAACCATAGTCTCTTTATGTCTAAAAATAGGCATCTTCTTATAATCTTCAAAGTATACTTAAACTAGAATAAGTAAAGCTTGATTCCAAAGAACAAATCTTTATGAAAAATTATAATAAATAAAATATTTAGAGATAATACTTTAAACTTTTTGGATTGCATACCCAATTATGTAGTTCAGTTTCAAAGTTATGGCCTCTGATTATATGGTGACATCACTCATATTTTCCTTCTACTAAACTAGCACTCAATCTAGTACATGTCCCTAAGAGAATCCTACACATAATATTTTCTATTTTGGGAGAAACTATCTTATCAAATTTATAGTGTACTCTTTTCCTTTCACATGCTTATACTAATTGGATTCATTGTTCCTTCAATTATTCTCGCATGACTGTCAGGAAAACAATATATATTCTTTTGCATGGGATTGATCATTATCTCTTAGCTGAACTTGTTACTCTTTAAACATAAATATTTGATTTAGGCTGAAAATAATTTATATTGTGGCCCTCTCGTCCATGGTACTTGGTTCATATTATTTTTGTAAATATCCGAGCAAGTCTTCATTGAGGAAAAAAATGGGCATAAAATTAGTTTTTCCAGATTAAATCTTTGTGACTATTCAAAGGGCTAGGTTTGAAAGATTTATTAAATAAATGCTCATATAGATCCCATCTTATGTTAGTAATATTTACCTCTTTAATATATATCATTTCATTCTAAAAATGATGTATTAAAACCCTCCTTCCTGAATTGCTTCTTGAATTTCTTTAGCATTCTCGATAATTAATTAGACAAATCCTAAAAAATTGATTGATTTGAAGACTTATATGACATTATTAATGAAAATTGCAATTTTTTAAAAAAAATTATATCTAAAATCAAAAATAGAAAATTTTCTATTTACAATTAAACGAAGTAACCCCCAATTCTTTTATAAATCATAACCCCTAATTTTACCCTTCAATTTTTCTTTTATAATAAAGACAACATTAAATTATTGCATAAAAATGGCATGGACAACTTACTTAGATAATTACAATAGATTCTATTAAATTGGAAACACCAAAGTCTTTTATTCAAGAAAATAGAAATAGTTTCTTTGAAATACCTAAATGTTTTAGTCACTTTTCATCATACTCAAATATTTATATATATTTATTAGCTCATATGAATACTTTTATAAAGTAGGATTGCCTAAATTGTAACACTAGGGCTTCATTGAATGATTCATTCAAGAGTGAATAGCTCACACACTATAAAGATAACTTATTAATTGTGTGACTCAATCTTGGATAGCTTATTTGAAACTACTTCAAAATGGACCATTAATCAATTTATTGAGGAGAGATTAATACTTGTACCACATTTCATTGAGCAACAACTTAGCTTTAATTGGTACTCGCCAATGCAAAGGTTTCATGCGATATAATTAAAAATCTCCTCATATCATTCTCAATAAATAACAACTTGTCTTCACCATTAGCTATAGCTATAGATGGTATAGTCAAGGTGCTTAGACTTATAAAATTCTACCTTAGATAAGTGTTTCTATTCATTTATACTACCACACTAAGGCTAGCATTTAGTTATAATTTGAGCTGCTACAGGTTGATAAGTGACTATTTCTCTTAAAGGATAACACCCATTGATATTAAAATATTATGTGATGCAATAAAAAGAGGCCACGTCAGATCAACCCTATGGAAATAATATGTATAAGAGGCAAATACTTTATTCATACTAACTACATTATAATGATCTAAGGTGAGCACTCAACACATGAAGAACATTATGATAGGTGGTTGCATGCATTGAGGGGAATAATGAATGAGTGGACACATGGATAAATAACATGGCAAGAAAATCCATCTTAGAAAATGGTGTGGTTCATAGATAGGTTTTACACACATTGGTAAGTGATTATGTTAATCATGAAGGTATTCATCAATATGAAATACTAAAGTGATGCAATAAAAACTTTCTACATGTATTAGAATAAATTTATGGATAAGTGGAGCCAACAGGTTGGTAAAAAAGAATTATGGGAAAATATGAAACAATTATGTGGCATGTATTTAGAGTGTAAACAAATATTTAAATATATCATAGAGGTATCATTTAATAAGTAGAAAATTGGCATGACACCGTGTCCTAATAGACAACAAGAAAATCATTGACCAATAGTGAACCATCAATAAGTGTATCTATTAACAATTGAAAGCACTTATTGATATGAAAGAGTTTTGTGATGGGGTCAGTCATTCAATGATATTAGATACACAAATGACAACTTAAGTGATCACAATCAAGGATATGAATTCATTGATAAAAAAATAACATTCAAGATTATAGTGGATGACAATATAAAATTGGTTTAATGGTTACACTTTAGCCTAAAAATATTATGCATACCATGAGCCCAAAATAACATTATAAGAAAATACTCTACATTTAATTAAAGAAAGGACCATGTGAAAAACTATGATACATTCAATAATCATATTTATTTTAAAAAAATACTTTGTTTATATTTATGGAGTTAGTTATCTCAAATCCTCATCAATAGGTCTAAAAAATATTACATGCATGGTAAAATCATGTAACATATAGTGTTTATTGTATAATGTTAAATTTGCTAACTCTCAATTATTTGTGTTATATATTTAAATTTATTATTGGAGCACACAGTCACAAGCACATTCATAGTTCATAGAAAAGTTCTTTGTTATTCCTTATCATAGCACTAATCTTCACATTTAAAATATATCTCATGAAAATTGGTTTATAGTCTAAAATTATTGTAGATGAACTCATAAAATATTTTTATTCAGTGGTCAACCACCAATTTTATCATAATTTTGGTGAAATTTTCTCTCTTGTTGCTAAGTTGACTTCTATTAGATTCCTATTATCTATTTTTGTTGCTTGTGATTTTGAGATAGAGAAAATGGATGTTAAAATTTATTTCTTGCATGGGGATCTTGAGGAGGAGATTTATGTGTGACAACCTGACGGTTTTTCCATGAAAGGAAAAGAACAATTGGTTTGCAAGTTAAAGAGATATTTGTATGGTTTGAAACAATCACCTAGGATGTGGTACCATAAGTTTGATGCCTTTGCATTGAATTTGGGTTATCTTAGGAGCAAGGAGGATCATTGTGCTTATATTAAGGTTATTGATGACTAGATATTGATTATTATCTTGTATGTTGATGACATATTTATTGGTAACAACAAGTTGATGGTTCGGGAGATCAAGACTTATTTTTCTAGCACATTTGATATAAAGGACATGGGGGATACAAAATATATCCTTGGGATGGAGATCAGTAGATATTGGGTTCATAGAAATCTTTTCTTAAATCAGAATAAGTATGTTGATACCATTTTGTAGAGGTTTAATATACATGATTAAAAGCCAGCTAGTAATCCATTTCTAGTTGGTACTAAGTTGAGTCTAGAAGTGTGCCCTAATTTTGATAATGATTTTGAGGAGATGTATAAGGTTTCTTATGCTAGTGCGTTGGTAGTTTAATTTATGCAATGGTTTGCACTAACCAAATATTGCCCAAGTAGTGGGAGTTTTGATAGGTTTATGTCTAACACTAGTAGAGAGCATTATAATTTTGTTAAGATGGTGTTTAGATATTTGTGAGTTAATTTTGATTATTGTTTAGTTTATCATGGTACTAATGATGTGGTTAAGTCATTGGGCATACAGGGGTTTGTTGATGCAGATTGGGTAGGTGACTTGGATAGTCAAAGGTCCACTAGTGGCTATATATTTACTTTGTTTGGAGATGAACTGAGTTGGATGAGTAAGAGATATCCTATAGTTGCATTGTCTACCAATAAAGTAGTGTATATGGTTGCTACACATACCTCTAAAGAGGTGGTATGTTTATAAAGAATTGGTAATGGAATTAGTTTGATTGCAAGATAGTGAGGATCAAATGCAATAGTCAGAGTGCTATTTGTTTGGCCAAAAACCCCATGTATCATGCTCGTACTAAGCATGCTGATTTTCATTGTCACTTTGTAATAGAAATGGTTGATAATAGTAAGGTCTTGATTGAAAAGGTTTACAGTTTGGATAATGTTGCAGATTCCCTTATGAAGACAGTGACCATGGATAAGTTCTCTTAGCGCAAGAAGTCCATAGGACTTGATCACTCTACTTAATTTTATAATTTGTATCTCTTGGATGTAATTACAATGTATAATTTCAAGTGGTAGAATGTTAGGATAGGTGACATTAACCTTGTTTTCCTATGGAATTCATATGTCTCCATGTTCCTTGGACTGTATTCTAGGGGACAGGAGAGAAAATTATTAAATATTGACATATTGTAATTATATTTTAAAAAGGTGATTTAATATCGGTGGAAGTTACATGGAATAATGGATAAAATATCCTTCCTAAGAATCCACTTATGGAAGGTGAAAATTCATGCCTTGGGTGCCCAAGTGGGGGAGAAGTTTGGTGTCCATTAATTTTCCATCATAGAGTCAAAGAGCATTGAGAAGTTACAATCATAATTGGCTATGGGCTAGGCTCCCATGAGAGAAGTCATGTGAATGGTATTAAATATTTTATTAAATGTCTATTGGTTGTCCAAGAGGTAAGCATGGGTTTTTTGCAAGTGGTATTTTCCTCTTGTTTTGGGTTACCATTTGTGGTTTTGCCTCCCATAAGTTTCTTTAAATTGGAGCCATGGGATGGTAGTTTTATGTTGAGTTCTTGTAGGTAATGGGGTGTTGTCGAGTTGATTAGAGAATAGTAATTAAGTGTATTGTTGTGTATCTCTTCATTGAAGATTAATAATATACTTATCATGTTGTGTGAATTTTTTCTCGAAAGGGTTTCTCCACATAAATTTGGTGTCTCTTATGGTTTGTTGCCTTTTCTATTAATGTTGAATGTGTAATCACATATTTAAATCTGATTTGGTAATCTAATTTTTGGTTTTCAATCACTTGCATAAGTTAATATTGTAGCTTATCTTCACCTTGTTTTTGACAACTTGCAGCTCCATTTTAGTATTGTTAGGGATTGTAGTAGTCTTAGATTTATTTTCTATAGAAAATTTGTTCTTATTTGTGAAGCAACTATTAACTTGTAGCATCAAACATAACTTGTAGAAAATTATTTATAATTTTTATTTGATTAACATTCATAGAGTATATTTCCTTATTCTTGTAAAGTTTATTTTCCTATATGCAACTACTTAGGATAATTCCCAGAAATATTTAGTCATACATACAATACCGATACCATTCAAGAAAACTAAAGATTATGTCCTTAGGTTGACATGGTAAATTTAGCCTATCATAACCAATAAATTTATTGTCAAGGGATGATACTATCCATTGAGTTGAGTGTATCCCCCTGCTGCATCAAATTTATTGACTAATTATCATTTTCTACAAATACAAATAATGTTATGATTATCTATTAGATAAATAGGGATTCAACCCTCTAATCTCAAAGATTATATCATAGGGATTACTCTTATTGTAAACTTTCATTGTTACTTGCAAAATTGTTCCTATCCTTTGATCCTACATGACCCATTGGCCCTTGAAATAGGCCTTTAGAATGAGATCAATAGTTACCTCATAATAAAGTAATAGTACCCATGGCATCCTTTCCTCTATTTCCTCAATATAGATAAAATCAATGTTTACTATTAATATGATTTTGTCTTCATATTTTTTCACCATCTTGTAAGATATGTGGTGTCTCACTTATATATATTTTAAATTTATGCAAGAAACCCTAATACACCTCCTTTGATTTTCCTAATTTTTTAAAACTTCTAACATTTGTGTTGATTGTGATTCCATAAATCTCTCATTCAATCATGAATACCCTACATAAGTTGACAACTTCTGCATAAAATCAAATATAAGGCATATGGTTAGAGAACCATATCTAAATGGGCATTGTGTCCTCTTTATGCATTCTAAATTCTCCAACATCTTCTCCCTCAACACTTCACACAAGTTGAGTTCTCTTCCATTGATAATAATTGTGTATGTAGTGAAAATAGTGGTGCTACTAGCTAAGCTTTCCCTATTCACACAAGTGATATTTATGGTGGCATATCACACATCAATGTTTGTGATGTATTGTACCACTGAATTATGCCCATCCAAGGTTTCTCTAGTCAACTTTGTGACTTGTTCATTTTTCACCCTCTTTTTCATAGGATGTTTATCTCTATCACAAAGTCTTATTATTGCCTTAACAAATTATATTTTGATTCAAGGTATAAATGGCCTAGGTAGATAAAATAAGATTGGATGTGGCTCATGATAATCCTCACCCATGATGCTCACAAAAATATTGAAATCTTCCCATGTGTCTAATTTTAGCTTTGCAACTCACCAATATTGAGGAATATACTCACATAATCTTGTACTCTTATTCAAATTTGTTAGTAGTAATGTCACTTGTTCAAATTTCTCATGGTCTATTTCTATTAGACTTGAGTGAATATACTTCAACACATCCTCCATGTAGAGAACATTTACTAGAACATTTGAATAACACCCATTTAAATCTACCTACATAGATTGCAATGGGTATTTCTTGTATTTTAGTCTAGTATTATCCTTTGCATCCACCAATTTAGTTTCATCCATTTTATCTAACTAAATTCCTTGCTCTTTTTATGTCAATATAATCCTAGGTTCTCAACACTAACATCACAAACCTCTATTTTCTCTATAAATTTTGTTTTTAATTTATGACATGGGTTAATAGTTTTGTCCTCTTGCATAAATCAGTTTTTATCACTTGCTTACAACTTCACTATACTCAATTTATCTATATTCTTCCCATGTTTGTTAGCTTAATGGGCTCATGTTTCTCTTTAAAATTTATCTTCCAACTCCTCATATCTCTTTAGCTTTCCCAACATAATCCTTATTATATATCAACATAGATCTTTTTTCATATAATGTTATATTTTATCACTCTTCACATAGACCAAAGATACTTATTACTTCTTTTTAGGCACCCAACTCAGCTTGTCACACTACTTTACACAAATATTTTTCTACAAGTCATATTTTTTATTGTGTGAATCTACATAGGTACTCAAAAACAATGTATTTGAGTTTAATGCTTCAACCACCCTTTTCCCTCTATTTTTATCATTTGCCTAGGTTCATGATTTGGCATGCTAGCAATCATCATATTATAAACTACAACTTTGAAAAAATTATACACTAAATTACATTATTTATAAGACACTTTTACTTGTACCCAACTCTGTGTAGATTGGATCCATCCTCCACTCTCCCACATGACAATGTTTCAATATTGTCCCATTTATATATCCATTCAACATGCTATCTTACAAGTTTTCTATCCTAATGACTCTCGATTGTGTAATTTTTACAATTCTATAGGAACCTAATTTTTCCATGTTTCTTGAACATGCTATCATACAAGAAGAAAAAATCACCAATTTAAAATTATTTGTTCCTTATATTCCTATCATGTCAATCCTTCTAGTGTGTCTTCTCCTAAGTTTGATTATACACCACCGATAATAGGTTTTCATCTAATTTTTCTAATTATAATAATCTCTCCTGATTGACTCTTCTTCCTCAATATTTGTTTACTCGATAACCTTAACTTAGGTACCATATAATATATAATTACTATTACATCAAGTCCATACACCATTTTGAAAAGGTAATACTTTATTAATATTTTATATTTGGCCTTATAATGTCATAAAACTACTAGTATCTTGGCATCCTAGTCTGTTGCATTCTCATTGAATATATTTTTTAATGTTGTGATAAATATCTTATTGAAGGTATCAATGGACCTATTAGCTTGAGGGTGATTATGGTTGCTTCAATCACGTGTTATCATAAAATTCTTCAACAACTTCATAATTGTTAAATTAATAAAATGTTTTCCTTAGTCACTAGTGATACTCATTGGACAACCAAATTATATTATAATATTTTCATAGATAATTTTGTGGAATTTTTTTGTATAATGGTTGGTTTCCTTAGATTTTTCCCATTTTTGAGAAATTCAATACCAATTATGATAAATTTATCATGAGACTTACAAAATTGAGATTCTATGGCTCCATTAACATCTATTGATCATTTCTCAAATGACACTTAGGATAAAATTGGTTACAAGAGAACCTCATCCCTTATGGTAGGTCTTCCTACATTCTAACATACATCACATCTTTGTGCATATCTATTGACATCTTTAAACAAGGTTGGCCATTGCAAGCCTACTAATGACACCTTTCTTATTTTTCCCTCATAAATTGTGTCCTACAATTTCTTCACGTACTTCTATTCACATGCCATCTCTTTTATCTTCTAACACAAACCATATTATTGCCTCGTATTTTCCCATAATATGTAAATCTGCTTCAACCAAGATATAGGTCAATGACCGCTACATAAGTTTATTCCTTTCCTCCTTTGAGACCCCTTTAGGAAATTCCCTAGTTTATAGTAATTGTACCACATCTGTGATCTCTTTAGGTACCACATTTACTTTTATATTTTTTATGTTAGAAATAAAATCATCTATAAGCCCTAATCATTCCTTGTATTGATTCTTGATAAATAATCTAGCCCTTGATTGGTCTTCCTAGATTTCACCATAATCTTGAAGTCAAACTCCTAAAATAGCATAAGACATATGCATATTCTCCCTTGGATTATTGGTCTATTCATCAAATACTTAAAGGGGTTCATGATTTTTAAATAATACAAATGGAGTGGATAGAATGTAGTAATTAAATTTATGTAAATAATATATTATTTCTAACACTTATTTTTGTTTTTTAATAAATATTTTTTACCCGTGCTAGTTTTTGGCTTCCAAATGCAATTGGGTGGCCATTATTTTCTCAAGGTTGCACTAGTATCACACCAATTGTGGTATCTAATGCATCCACATCTGCATAGAACAATAGGTTCCACTTAGGAAATGTCAAGATTAGATCCTCCACAATATTTCTTTTCAAAGTGTCAAATACTATTTCATATCTACTCATTCATTTATTTTTTGTTTTTTTCTTCTTTAGGAGTTCTTCAACAAGGTCCTATAAATTTGTTGCATAGTTCTAAATGAACATATGGCAATAACATATATACTCTAAAATGGTCTTGGATTCTGATATAGTTTTTGGTGGTGGGAGATTTAATATTATTGCAAATTTTAGGGGTTTTACCATCATACCCTCTTACATATAACATGTCCTTATAGGGTACCCAAAACTACCAAAAATGTACACTTCTTAAAATTTGTGGCTATTCATAAGCTTCTACATCTTTCTAACATTAGTCTTAGTACTTGCTCATGATATTTTAATAAACCATAAACCATCTAGGAAACCAAGTAAACTTCCAAGAAGTAATGTATAAAGTATTTAAACTTATTCACCATTACTATGTTCAAGACTATCAAAGAATTCTATAAACCAAAATGAATTATGTTGGTTATTTTTTTAGAACCAAACTTAATCTTGCCACTTACCTATGAATCTGCCAAAACCCAATAATTAGCAAGGGTGATGATTGGCCAACACATAAGCACGGATTTTATGGCCCTTACTTCTACTCTTTGGGTTCTGTGAAACCCAAGAGGGTAATCCCGGTTATGTTCATATGATATTCATTTGATCAAGAACATTTCTACACACAGATAAATTCCTATAGAGCTCAAATATATAACATTCATTAAATATTTGGATGACCTTTAAACAAAATACTATCTATTGCAAGGAATAAGATGGTACTTCAGATTGGTACATTGTAATTAAAGGTGTTTTAGATGATTTTTATTCTCATCTCGAGCCCTTGGTCAAGTGCATAACTAACTTATTTATCTTCAAGATAGCCAAATGAAAAGATCGGTGCCTTTTCTTGGGGTAATTGAGTCATATTCATAATAACCAGTAATACCTTAGCTATTTTAATCAGTAATTAATGGACTATTGATATACTGCATTATAATATTCAACTCACTATGCACAAAACACAACTACTTATCAATCCTATGCTCTTTCCTTTCAAATCTATGACCTCACTTTAGCATTTAATCAATCCTTTGAATCGAAGCAGAAATAAAATCACTCATTCAATTAAAACAATTGAAGACAAACAAAAAGATCATTAATCATTCCATGTATAATCAAGAAGAAAATTACATAGGATAGAATATGCTTTGATACTAGTATTTTCACTTATAAGTTGTTGCTACTGTAAAACTATTTGAGATCATTACCAACTAACTCCTACCCTAGAATCCTTACTGACCTATCCATTTGTGCATGCATTTACAATCTGCTCTTTCATGATCTTAGTATTTCCACTTAGACCATTTTGAGACTCAAAAATCGAACCCTAGTAACCAACCATGAAATCCCATTTAAAGAAGAATGGGTGCAACAAGCTTCCAACCGAATTACCATTTCAATAAAATTTTCATCTGGCACACATTTCATTTTAGGTTTAGATACCACCCAGACGGTTACATTTAATCATTTCAAAATAAGGGAGAGCAAAAAGACAAAACTCCACATAGTTGGTTGAAGTAGACCAACCAACGTTCCAAAAGGTGTCATTTGTTGCTGCAGCAGTGCCAAAATCCCTTTCTCACATCGACCAAAGAAGATTCTCCACCAGCACCCTTGGAAAAAACTTATATAATAACTAGAAAAGGCATATTTTCTATCAAAAACATGGAGTCCAACACCTCTCCATCACACCAGCCAAAAGGATTTCCACACCAGCATCGAAGACAAAAAACCACAAACATGTTGAAGAAGATGAGTTTTTTGCAATGGAAATGGTGTCATCAAAAACAAAAACAAGGTCGAGACACTACTCTAATTCGTCAGCCTCAAAGTATGCCCGACCGCTCCATGTTTGTGTTGAAACTGGAGGAGCACTTACTCCTCCCTCATCAGAATCCCTAGATGGCACCAAAGAAAGAAGTAATGGCCATATTCTAGGTTAGTGTCTCCTCCATTGCTCGAAGGGTTGTCAGAAAACTCAATGGGGGAGTTGTGCCTCTCCAGATAAGCCTTGTGATACTTATTCTTTTTCTTTGCTTTCTTCTCAGGCTTAACTAATTCCTTCTTAACTTTGATCAATTCTTTCGAAATAACCCAACTCCTCAAATTATAGGTGCTTTCAACACCACCCTTCTTAGTTTTCTTACAGGCTTTCTTCTCCTCCCTTGGTGTTACAAGAGCTTCTTGTATGCCAAGCTCAATTTCACATGTATCGTCCTGGGACTCAAGTAGATTGAGTCTCCTAGACCTTCAGACCGAGTTGAGAGACATATTGGGCTTACTCATTTTTTGAGGACATAGGGTAAGGACTAGTAAATCTTAATTATGAGAAGACTCACTGGCCTAAGCTCTTGAATTGAACTTGTAGGAAAGAAAACCCTCAAACCCAGACAATTTCTACTAGCCTCAGTGACAACTACAGACAATCAAAACTCTTACTATCCTAGAAACATGAAACTCTTAAACCAACTAATGCATGACTCAAATAGAGCTCATATGGAAATCAACTTACTCGGGATAAACATTTCAATACCTCAGAAATTCAAAACCCAAGACTCACACACTTCCTCTCTAGTTCACACTTCTCAATTCTCAATGGTTGTAAATGGTGAGATAAAACAACATGCAATCCACATTAAGTAGAAAAATTAGGAGCAAGTAGCCATTAATGATCAAGGAGAGCCTCATGCAAGCGAGCTGGCAACTTAGCCTCTCAAATTTGAATCTAGGTCGTCGATCTTTTTGGATTCAAAACTTCATCAATGGGGATCCACAAGCATCATTTCTAGCCTTTACAACTTTGTGTCTCAAAAATGGCGATGCCACCTTAGAAAGCTGCCATGTTTACCCTTAATTTCATCAGTCATCTTTAATCCTGACAATCATCATGCGTCACCACCTTGGAGTGCTAACTTGTTCATTATGTGCACTCCACCTTCTTTTCCAAGTGACGGGAGAAAATCCACATGGTGGCAGGTCACTAACCCTATGACCTTTTATAAAACATTATTTAATTCCTATGAGGTTGGTGAGGAACGAGTGAAATTAGATCTTAGCAATAGATTACGACCGTTGGTTCAAAGCTTATAGTGTTGCATATGTTAGTGGAGACCGGGCCCCACACCTTTGATCTGGACACATGTCAAGAGCCCACGACCCTGCAAACTTCTTTAAAACATTATTTTAATCCTATAGGGTTGGCAAGGAACACCACAGATTAAATCTCCAGATCCAACCATCGATAATTCTACACATGAAAAAAGGTTAGTCTTAAAAAGGGGACCTAGCTAGGTCGACGGGATTGAGATCCTTGGGATTAGTGACTTAAGACTTAAGTCATTTAATGGGAAATATTTCACCCGACTTAGGAAAAAATAAAGTGTTGATATAACACTTAGTGACCGACAAACCTAGACCAAGGGGTCGGTGATAATGTGTTTCTAATGGCCTAAGTCATAACTCAAAAGACCTGCAACTAGGTATAACAAGTCAATGAAAGAATAGAATGCAAAGTGCAAAAGACTATGCAATTTGAAATGAGGGCCTTTGAACCAAAACCCTAAACTCTACCCAAGGGCACAGATGCAATGGAGAGTGACAAGGAAAGGAGCTAGCATAAAGTTTTCAAAATTTAAAAGCTCCACCAAATTATAGTGTACATAAATGAATCCCATTTAATGGAAATGGTTTATTTTAGTCGATCCTCTACTTTTATTGTAACTTGATGATAACTTGAGGATCTTGTGAAAGAATATTTAGTTCTCTTCTAGGCACTAATTCAATTATTTCTTATGTAAATGGTGTAAGAAAGGGATAAAGTACACAAGTTTTAAACTCCCTATAGTCAACATATATTCTTATTTCTCTTATTTTCTTACCATTAGACTTACTCACTAGGAATTATCCATTGATTTAACTATTCCACCAATCAAAATTTTATTCAATTCCTATTTGACCTTCAATTTTATTTAACATTAAGATGCTAATCCTTTTCCTAAGTAGTTTTTTTCCTCTTTTAGTTGTAGCTTCATCACTCTAGCCTCCTCATTAATTCCTTTCAAATTTGTAAATATTATGAGAAAAATGTCCTTATAGTATTTTAATACTTCTATTACTTGCATGACCCCTCTCCCTCTCTCCCTAATACCAATTCTAGCCATATTGAAGGTACCTTATTTGTTATGTTTTCCTCTTCCATCCTCAAAGGACAATATAAATATTTAGACTTGTTTAGATTATGCACTACTAATTCTCTTTCCCATTCATTGACTTGCACTTCTAGGTTTTTAGGGTCCTCTTCCTAATTTTCAAGGTTATCCATTTTCTTTGTTTAATAATATACTTTAGGTGGTGCCAGATCCATCTCATTCATCCATTAAATAATTTTCCATATTCCTTTTTCTCTCTATGGTGCTTGTACCTCTTTCCTTTCTCCAAACCTTTTCTTTACTTTCGTTGTGGGAGAAGTTATAACTTCATTAATTTGTATAAGACTTTATGTATATGCTTAATGGGGCGTCTAAATTGGAATATTTTATTAAAATCATCTTATATCATTATCCAACTTCATGTTTATGCCCTTTTCTCCTAATTTATATACTAGGATTTTACAATTGAGGCTAATGTCCAATAAAATAGTTGTAAATGAAATATCACATCAAATTTTATTTTTGCATCACAATTTTTAACACAATGTCAAATAGTTTACCAAGTGCCATTTGTACCATCATATTTCTTAATAACATACCCCTTCATTTCTTCCTATAGATATATTATTTTAATTAATATAGTTAGTGTCTTCCAAGTGGGAATGTTAGGTTTGTAGGCATGCCACTATCTCACCACATTACACACAAGGGTGTCATCTAATCCTTCCCTCCCAAGGTCCTCTCTTTCAAAATATATTATTTTTTTCCAATTATCCCAATAGGTCTCTACCCTAGAGTATTTGCAAGGAAACTTGATGACCCCCTTCATTATGTGATAATATTTGTGGGTTTTTTGTATGTTTAAATTTCTTTTGTAGTATTTTTTCCCATAGTTTGTGGTACATTCACCCTTTGTGATATTTTCCTCCTTGATTTTCTCAATCCTTTTTAGATACATAATATCATATCTCTAAACTCCCCTTTCTCTTATTTTAAACTCATTCAATACCTAATAATCCACCACATCATCGCTTTTGAAATTATAATCACTACTCTCCACAACAATCTTTCCCTTTGAGTTTGGATCCTCATTGGTTTCTACCTTAGGTATCTTCCCTAGTGAATATAGACCCCTACAATCATCTTCTTCATCTATGTCCTCCTCCCTTGCCATATCCTGAATGTATATGTCACTCATGTATAAAGGAATGTACAACCCTATCCTCATCATGTAATAACAATTCCTCCTTTTGTAAGTCAAATATACAATTATAATTCACAAACCATTCTAAATTTAGTAAGATACTAGATGCATCAAATATTTATTTCATATCTATCACCTAAAAGTCCACCTTCTTTTTTATTCCAAATAAATTTACCTCTACATTTCTACAAGTTTTTATAGTACACCCCAATGTTCCATTTGCCAATGCAATGTAGGGGCATCATTTAAGATTGGTTTGCCTAGTTTCTCCAAAATTCATTTTTAGCATGATGCTCACATATATACCTAAATATCCCTTCTCATCCACTTATTTTGGACTCTTAACTCAATAAAAATAAAAAAATTTACCACTTTCTTGATGTTTTATTTTCTCTTCTCACATGTGCTTTAGAATCAACCTCTTTATGTTTATTCTATTACTCGGAAATTTTCTTCAAATTCTCCATTAAATTTTCCTCCTCTATAAAATTGGTCAATTCCTTTAACAATAATGCTTCTTTTTTAGATAAATATTTTTTGTGGTTGTCTCCTTTATCTTTTTCTTCCTTAATGTTCTCCTTTCACATTTTCTAAAATAATTTCATGGCTTCATTTTTGTGGGGAACTCCTTCGCATCTTCCTCTTTTAAGAATTTACTAACTAATTTCCCCTTTGTGGTATATGTTCATCCTCTTGTAATTAAAATCACTTTATTTTTCTTCTTATATTCTACAACTATTCTTTTGTCTTTAAATATATTTCCTCCTATTATTTATTCTTTGTCAAAGATTTTCCTCCTATTTTATCCTTCCCTTCCATCTCTATCCTTTGAGATATTTATACATTTGAGGGGTTTTGTTAAGGTATTCTCATAAAAAAAAATTCCCCTTTCACCACATTTGGCCTAGATAGTTCTTCAATTTTAGCAAGTGCTTGGTAATTCTTGTAATATTGTGGTTCCCTTGGACAACTTAAATAATCATGTGTAGAATCATTACAAAATCCACACATCTTATTTTTCTCTTCTCCAAACTTATTGGCATAATGTCCTACTTCAATATACTTATATCATGTTACATCTCTTCTTCTCCTTTTATCCTTTTCCTCTACCTTTATCACATCCTCATCTAACATCATTACAATAACCTCTAGCACCATATGCATTCCTATAACTATCAAATGGTTTATCATTTGAGGTCTAGGGTGCCAATTATATTTCATTTATCGCACATGGGTTATTCCTCCATTGTAGTTGTGTGTACCCATGATTCTACATGTGATAGGATCTTTATACCAAACCATTATCATTTATCATACCTTTATGGATGGTCTCATTCCCTTCACCCCTATGATTACACTAGGTTTTACACTCAAAATCATCCCTTAGAATAATAAGTAAGAGTGATCATTAGTTTGATAGTCATCCCATTCTCTAAATATTCCATAAAAAACACTTTTAAACCTCCTTGGAGATTCTACATATTGTATTCTCATTGTTGTAACTCCTCTCATCCCCTCTTTTATTGGGAACTCGTTCCTTACATGACATTTATTTGAGCCATAGGTGCACCATATTTTATTTCTATATGGATGGTGACATCTCTCTCACATTCTCTCCTTTAGCTAAAATTTCTTGTTTAATTTTTAATTATTCCTACTCTAGTTTTAAATTATATAGTTTTTCATTCTCTTTCCTTTCATTTTTAATTCTCTAGGGTTACACTTTAATTTAGGAATCCAAATCCATTACCTTTGTATTTGTATTAAAAATTCAACCATCTAAAGGTGCCCTAATCCTAGGTAGTAGTCTAGAGACAAACAATTCCACTCTATTTTTTGGTCAAATACTTTTATAGCTGTCTAACCACCCATTTGAATCTTTGATCAAACTCTTTTATGGTTTCTCCTTTATTCTATACCATATCCCTCATTTTTTAATGCTTTTTTAAGGGACTAATGGGAATAGGAAATTATTTAAAATCCCTCTTTTAATTTTTTACATTCCTTAGTATGTTCAAGGCATAATTTTGTATACCACTCAAGGGATTCATCCCTAAGTGTTCCTAAAAATTCATACAACTTAGTTTGATTCTCACTTACTCTATTTCTTCTCCATGCAAATTATAGGATGAATATGTTTGACAACTTCTTTAGTGTCCTTGTTAAAGATTGGTAGCTTAATATGGTTTTGTTCTATTATGTTAGTGATAGATACTTTTGTTTTTATCATTGTTTGGTGAGACTTATCCTTCAATTCATTTTTATGCCTTCTTAGTTTATCCTTGATTCTTTAAGTTTATTCTCCTTGAAATATTTGGAACTCTTACTAAACTTAACAACTTCGTTTTTTAAAACCAAATTTCTTACTTTATATTTTTCCCTAGGTAATTCAAAATCAAATGATTCTTAGCCCAATAACTCTTCACAAAAATATCTTCTCTTTTCCTCTTCCTTTGTTTAGAATGATCCAATAAATATATCCTTGGATGGAAATCTTCTTGACTTAAGAAACATGAGGGATGACCCTTTGTCTAAGGGGGTCACCTCTTCAAGGTTTTCTTTCATTTTTGCAGATGTAATTTTGGTAATTTCTCATTAGTTAAAGGAATTTTGTTAAATAATATAGGACTCTTCCATACTTCTTCGAGTGCTTCAATTGTGTTGATAGCTAATTCATTAAACATGTATCTTGTATTCTCTTTTTTGCATTCTTTTCTCTTTCTTGAAAATATTTAAGTTTTTCATTATCTTTTCCTTTTGTAACCCCAAATTTTTACTTCCTACACTATCTAAATATTCTACTCTAAATTTCAAAGATTTAATTTTGATATATTGGTTATTAGACCCCCAAACCCTTTTTTGATGGCCACCTTAATGTTTGAAAATAATGGTTCATGAGTAGACAATTCAAATGAGGGAGCACCCCTGCTTCTATGCCCTATTTGAGCACTCTTTCTTCTAAGATTTCCCTTAGTTGACTCCTTAAATTTATCACATTTATTTATTTGATGTATCAATTCAGTCAATTTTTCTTCTACGAGCTTCTAAAATGGGTGATTATTTGCTCAAATTTTTCCTTGTAGTTGTGGTACTATATAATTTTCTAATAGTGAAATCTAAAAATTCTCAACATTCTCAACAATAGCCCTTCTAGTGTTCTCTACAAAGGCTTCCATCACCCTCTCTATTCTCTTGGGATATCTCTCTTTCATCTATTGGATACATTTCAATCTTCTCTCCTCTTCCATGTTCAATTCATAAGCCATCTTGATTTCTTTAGAAAAATATCTTGCTCTCTTGTTGTCTCCTTTTTCTATGAGAATTTTGGATTTGGTATTATTAATCATTTTATTCATCCCTAATGGATCAATCTAGGTCTAGTTTAGTGGTTGTTGTAGACACCAATAATTGACACCTTGTCATTAGCCTTGACTATTTCTTCTATAATTGATCGAATACAACTGTTATTATTCAATTAATTATCCCATCCCCATCCCCTTATTAATTAAATAATATTTTATTATACAATTAATAAATTCACTATTCATCCACTATTCTTCACTATTCACCCACACCCATTTCTAACCTAAATCATTAAATCACCTTCCTCCTATAGTCCACCTTAGGTAGATAAATCCAATTATTTATTTACATAAGTTCCCCATCCATTTCCTATAAATTATATAAATATGTTATTTATATAATTTATCTATTTTCTCCACCTTTTATTAAGTGGGTTAATCCAATTTCCTTTAACCATCCGCATGCACAACCTAATTCTAGTCAAACCCCCTAGAATCATGCACATACCCACATGTATACAAAGACATGGGACTTTGTACATGTGACATGGACTTGGTATCATGTCACATGGGTCAAGTCCTTGCACATACCCCAATCTAAATTTAAATTCCATCAAGGGTACTCCCAAGTACCCTTCCCATCTCGTCCATCCACTTCTTCCATGGAGAATCTCGACCCTTGATTCTCTCCTTGAACCTCTCCCTTGATCTCCTCTAACTAGACGAGGACACTTGTCATCCTCTCATCTCTCCATGGCTCTCAACCAATATGAGCTATTGATTTCATCTATTGATCCAATCCATCCATTCTGTAGGCAAAAAATTTATATGCTAACCTCAAGCTAAGCCATTTTTAATATCACTAATCTCACATGTAACCTTATGCTACTAGCACAAGCACTCACATCCAACCATCCATGACCACAACCACCATTCCATAATGAAACAAGGGTTAATTTGGTGAAATCATTTTATGTTTTCACTATGTTTGGTTAACTCTTAGGCTCAATTTGAGTGTTGTTTGCATTTTAAGTGGAGTAGATTAATATTACTTGATTTTCTCTATTAGGCTCAAAATTTCATGGATATAGTTGCATCTCTTTAAGATCCTTTTTAAAATACTCCCTTTCCATTTGTCATCCCCTAGGTGCCTAATGCCTCTCACGAGCTACGATCTAGTATCTTTTACTAAAAACCACTAAAATAATTTTTTTCTAATATGCAATCACTTATTTTTATAAATCTACTCACCGTTTCCCAAGGTTTTATAGTCTCCTTTCAACTAACTACCATGGTCTAGCAATGGAACCACATATTGATCAAAGGAAGCACAAACTATAGTTCTAAACCCTATTCTTTATTAATGTTGTATTTATACCCTAGTGTGATGGATAAGAAATATGAATAAAACATATTCATTGGATTATATATTAGTGCAGTGGATTATGACATACATAAATAAAATAAAACATTCATACATTCACCATATACACATATTAGATTCTATAATTAATCGTATCTCCATTATATTTATGTGCAATAAATATCATTTGTCTCTCAATACAAATTCATCTCTCATATATATATATATACACACCCTCTTATCTCCCTCTCAATGTTATGTCTCTCTCACTTCCATCTTATGTTATATCAAGTCTATTATTTTCATGTGGTAAATATATGTCCATGATTGGATATAGGGATGTATCCCTCTTCATGCTCCTTCATTAGTATGTCTTTTTATAAGTGTTGTGGGCCAATTATAGGTGCCACACTATCATGTCTTTATTTTGTAGTGACTTTAGCTTATTCTATCTTGTTTGGGGATGTATTTGCATGTTGCTAGCTTTTGGTGTGCTCACAAGTTTTCACTATTGACCTCCATTATATTTCCCTTTTAGGTTTTCAACCTAATGGTAATGTCACAACTTTGTCTTACCAACGAGGGTTATGAAAAATCTCATTAGATGATGTTACCTAGACATTCCCACACTTCACTTGTGTTGCTTATTGTTATTTTTGCTCTACCATAGGATAAACAAACCTCTTTGTGAATAATGATCCACACAATTTAATATATTAGATTATTATTCAATCCATATTATGGGGCATACGTCCATATTATGGATGACAAGTCTAAATTATTTAGAATATCAATAACTACTCCAATTTTTTAGGAATATGTATTATTTTTTGATATTTTAAGTAGATAATCAATCTAAATTATTTATAATTATGTAAATAAACAAGTCTAGTTTATTTGGAATAGTGCATTACCAAGATATTCTTAAATATTGTTAGCTCTCATATATTAGGGAATGATAGAAACCAACTAAGATATCAAGGGAAGTAAGAATAAAATTTTGTCATTTACTAGATCAAATTTGTAGGTGAAGAACAAATCTTTGATTGTGGATTCAACCCAATCTCTAGACATTTGATTTTAAAGTGACTATCATATTAAGATTCTTTATTCTAAATCTTGAAACATTATAAATTATAGACCATTCACTTAAATAAATCTTTCTTTAATTATAAACTTAAATACCACTATTTTTATTTTCATTCTTACATATAATTATTATATTTACTAATATTTACATATAATTATTATATTTATTAATATTTACATATAATTATTATAAATTATTATATTTATTAATATTTAACTCTATCATTAATTAATTAAAATTAATTATACTTACATACACACGTTCCCTTACAATTTCTTAATATTAATTTGCTTATGGCATACCAATTGCAAGTGCTAATTATGATACAAGTTGTTAAGTTGATACTTAACAACGTTCTCTCAAAAGAAAAAAAATAAAGATTAAGAAAAAAAAAACATTAATCTTGACTAAGTAGGTATATGTATGCTTTGCTTGCGGGTTTGGAAATATGAATGACTAAGTCATTAAGAAATGCCTTTCAACGGTCATCTGTTTGTGTCCGTCACGTAAAGAAAAACCCCATAAAAATAAAATAATGGGAAATATGAAAGGGAAAATCGACAAATAAATAGAAGACATCTAAGCCAAAATGAAAAATCCAGTGTAAAAAAATAAAATTATTCTCTCCCTGAGGATAAATATCTAAACCATGAAGCGGCCAAGAGTAGTTCACTCCGCGGGTAAATCCAAAAGACGACAGATGAAGAATGGTAGGTGCGAATATAGACCAGAATATTTGAATGCTTTCCTACCAAGGAGATACCAACACTGTACTCCAAACTGTAGCTCCCCAATTCCATGTTACAGGTTGTCGTGTTTTAATTTGAAATTCAAATGACGTCAGAACTGTGGGGTTGGGGGGCATTCTTGTTTAAACACGAAAAATGTTGATGCACACACAATTTGGAATATTCAAATGCATATACTCATATATGCCGGCAATAATATGAGTTGTACTTGGTTCGTTATGAACTGGACATCAATTGGGTATGAATGATTTAGATTTAGGAGAGCAAAGATGTACATACCTGGTTGATTACAAGGATTGCACATGATTTGGGCATGAATGATTTTCATTTAGGAAAGCAAAGATGTCCAGATTTGGTGATTACATAATCCAGGGTGTAGGTACAGTTGCAGGGCCCCTGCAGTCATTTGGGGGAGCAGTGGACATAATTGTGGTGGAACAACCAGATGGGAGCTTCAGAAGCACTCCATGGTGTGTCAAGTTTGGCAAGGTTCTTGGTGTCATCAAACGCACTGAGAAGATTGTGGATGTAGCTGTCAATGGCCAGGAGGCAAATTTTCATATGTATCTGAATCGCGGTGGACATGCCTACTTCTTGAATGAGGTTGAATCTATTCAGGAAGACTTAAATGCCCCAATAACAGGTGAGTGCAAATATGGAGTATTTTAAAAATTATTTATCTCTGTGTTTATGCTGATATGCTAGGTCAATTGTAAGGAATAAGACAGAGTTGAGCAATCGTATAGTTAAGAAACATAAGGTTTTCGTAGTCCATTAGATTGATTAAAAAACTTTTGGAGAAAACTTTGTGTTTAATTTTTTCATCAACGCTGGATCAGGCTCCTGTGATCATCAT
The DNA here is from genome assembly GCA_007115665.2 of Sequoiadendron giganteum. Classification (NCBI taxonomy): domain Eukaryota; kingdom Viridiplantae; phylum Streptophyta; class Pinopsida; order Cupressales; family Cupressaceae; genus Sequoiadendron; species Sequoiadendron giganteum. The sequence goes on along the minus strand of CM021103.1, from coordinate 130,278,460 downwards.
CAGGATGAGAAAGTAATGAGAAACTGTATAGTTGACCAAACTTTGGCTTGAGTGGGGAGCTGGGAAAAATAGTAAAAATAAGGCAAATAACTGCCGATTACACCTACTTCAACAGACTAGAATGGGTGGCAGAGAAGAAATCTTTAAGAGTAAGCTGTTTTGAGCAACTATATACCCAATCTTGCTTGACTTAACTGGGGAATTGGGAAAATGGGAAAAGTGACGCTAATTACGCAATATTCCTTATTTACTTCATTGTTTCCATACCCAACACTCAGATTTACACAGGTGTACAGAGACCTTGTCCAGAGACTCTAACAAACATGCAATGCTGCGATGACAACCTCAAAAATCAAACTACAATGTTCCCAATTGCAACAAATTGTAAAAGTTTGCAGTGATGAAATTTCAAAAAAAAATTGAAATGAGCAACTATTTACCAAATTTTTGCTTAATTGGATAATCAGGAAAAATGGGAAAACTGACGCTAATGACGCCAACTCTCCTCTATCTTCTTCAATGTTCTCCTGTGGAACACATCAGGATGAAACTGATTACATCCCATTACTGCTATTTTCCTCGATGTTCCCCGTTTGAATAAATTAAAATGAGGCCGGTTACAACTATTTTTCCCTACCTTCCTCAATGTTCCCTAGTTGAACAAATTATAATGTTCCCCATTTCAACAAATTCAGAAAGATATTAGTGGTGACATATCCAAGACATACGGGGGTTGGTGGTAAATGCGAAAACTCAGGGTATATTTAGAATGCCATGAACTTACTGTTTTGAGTATGTTTTACTAAGCAGCAAGAGTGCATATATGAGGTATTTTAATTTTCTTATCTCAGGGCTATAATGTGTTGTAACTTGTAAGTGCATATATGAGGTATTTTTGATTTTCTTATTTCAGCACTAGAAAGTGTTGTAAGTACAAAATATGAGGTATTTTGATTTTCTTATTACAGGCCTGTAAAGTGTTGTAAGTGCACATATGAAGTATTTTTTATTTCTCAATATAGTTTTTGTACTGGTGTATTAATAAAATGAAAATCAGAGGCATTAAGAGTTTATGTTGATATGCCAATACGGTGAGAGGGCTGGTAGTGTAGAAGGGATTGCATGAATAAGGAGTGGCAGTAAAAAATAATAAGGGAAATGATTTAAAGCATATGAATACTGCTATATGAATATGTTGTAGTAAGTGATCCTGTGTTTCTCAGCAGATGCTATGGAAAATGTTCTACCAATTAAGGATGGCTTTCTGGCAAGTAAGGCTACAAATGAAATTGCCAGGCATTCAAGTGAGACATGTTCTAAGGTTACTCTTGCAAACGGCAATATTTCTATTTCTTCGAAGAGGAAGCTTGCAAGGAAACGTTTACGACAACTAAGATCAATGATTGGGTTAGTGTTTAGGTCCACCGCTCAGAGTTTTTCAAACCCCAAAAATAAAGGGAAAAGGACACCAGATAGGATAGCTCTTTTGGAAATGGCAGAAATAGCTGCAGAACTGTTGGACAGAAAATGGTGTACAGGGTACTCCCAGGTGATGCAGCCTAAGAAACAAACACTTGATGATGATGATAAAGATGGGGCACAATTTCAGAACAACAAAACTGAAACAGATGATTCAGAGGTGGTTCTGGTGAGTGCAGATGGTCATGTAATGAAGGCGCCTGTTTCCTCATTGGATGAGCATTTAGTTCAGGCCCCTGCAATATCATTATTTCATGATCAAGTTATATTTACCAAGTCTGATCCTGATTCATCTGCCCCATATTTAAAATGTTGTCATTATGATAATATACTCGTAGATAATACAGTAGACAATGATGGTCTTAAAGAGAATTCCGATTCTCAATTTAAATTAAGCGTATTTGAGAGTGTTTATGATATTCATGGGAACCAGGAGGAACAAAATAGAAACCTGGGAAATCTAAATCAAAAGAATGGTACCGTGAGGAAGGACCTTTATGATACAGTGCCTTCTCTGCAGGAAGTGGGTGTGCATCATTTTCCTAAATCAGAAACAACAAAAATGGAAACCACACAGTCAAAAGACATTGTGAATGGGTCTATATTAGATTCGTCACATGGCATTAAGTTTCCAAAAATCCAAATCCCCTCTAATTGTGTACCAGGGAGGCAGGAGCAGGTGGTGACTAGTCCAATTTCCATGCAAGGGCATCACTCCTTCAATGCCATAAATACAGGTGCGGAAAAACATATTTGGCCTTTCCTTTGACTTTTTTTTGTTTATCTCAAACAAGTGAGTCCTGACATGGAAATCCATCCTTCTGAAAAGGAAATTTAAAATGTTTTGTTGCTACAGAAATTTCAGTTGCAATCCTGGGAAGTGGGAATGAAAGAGAAAACTCAAATGATTGTATGCAACATGACACTGGTACTAGTGCAGCAAACTTTTACAACTTTTTTACAAATAGGTTTCTAAAATTTAAATCGTATCAATGGAAAAATATCATTCGTTTTTGTTCCTTGTTTGTTGCTTTGTTTCTACCTAGAAGTTCTTACTCTTGGTTGTACCTTGAATCATGCACATTACGTACATTGGTTACCTTGTAGCAGAAAGCACCCATCATTGCAGTTTCTTACTATTGGAAGAGGTAGAAGCAACTGCTGCTGTTCAGGCCTTTGATCATGCGAATGTGCGCATGAGTGAGCTCAATAGTTCAGGGATAGGTAACTAGAAAAAATAAAGAAACATGTTATCAGAATTGGACTCAGCATTTCCCTGGGACAGTTTCACTTACAATTCTTGGAATGGCTGCATTTGGCTTTGAATCAGCAGATGAATCAGAAAGTGAAATCGCTGCAGATCACATTCAAGCATCTGAAAGTAAGAGGTATTTATTTGATTTAGAGTTGATTTTTGCAGAGGCCAAAAAGTTTCCCATTTTACTTGCAGAAGCCTAAAGATCATCAAAGCAAGAACTCTGCAATATCAATTTGAATAGATTCGTTGGTAGCTTAGCCACAGGTAGTAGCACTATTCACAAAGAACTGCTCTTACAGGCCACCTGGAAGACAGAAGGTGCAGACAAACACACCAACGTCAGAGCAGTTGTCATCCCTGAAGCTTAAAGGAGGTCCAAACATAATCACCTTCACATTTTTATCGAGTGTATTCGGAAAACAGCAGGTTAGTAAGTTTTTATTAACATGTAATAGTATTTTGATATTAAATTTCACCATTTTACTTAACCTGTAATAATATTTTAATATTAAATTTGAACATTTTACTAGCCTCTTTTATATTGATAGATCACTCAACTTGTGCAGGTTGAGGCTCGAATCTATTTGTGGAAGTGGAACACTCGAATTGTTATTTCAGATGTTGATGGAACTATTACCAAGTAAGTTCTAAAATTCAAATCAGTTGTTGGGACAGTAAATTCTAATTTACAAGGCTACAAGGATATCAATTTGTCATGGACTGCACTTCAAGGGATTGGGTTATCAATAGGAGTTTGTAGAAACATTAAGTTGTCTATGCTTGTAGAACACCACACTCAAGTGGGGATGGGAGCAAGGGGAAGGGGAAAAGAGTAGTTTGACGTCTATTAGAGGTGGCTGAAATTATAATTACATGTAATCTTTTTTCAGTGAGGGGACACACCTATACAATAGGTAAAAAAATTGTGCTTGTTTTTTGTTTTAAAATTATGCTGTTGCATTTTAACTCACTTTTAAGGTTTTTTATGTCATTTTTGTTTTAATCTTAAGGTACGGTTAGTTCATCTATTTAGCAAATTATAAACTATGAATAGAAGGAGAGAGATGTGATAGCTCCTACCCTATCATGGCTTCAAATTTCAAACAGTGTTTGAATGGCTTATTACAGCTATAATGTGCAATCAAGTGGGAAGATACAAATTGCTTGGCTTTATCACCTACATTTTATAGGATTGGGCACATGTGGATGTAGGCTGACTGTGTACCCCTCCAATGTTATTGACCATTTCTTAGATATCAACATTAACAAAAATACATATAACATCCTCCAAACACATTCACCATCTTTTTCTCACTATAATAGTTCGTTAATCATATCATATAGGCACTAGTACATATATATAACAGCTTGGTATGTGTACTCTTAGGCTGGTAACATGTGGTTGATGCTAATGACCCATATTGGAATGCTTCTAAGTCATTTTGGACATGTAAGGAAAGAAAGTATAAAAATATTAAGACATGCACTATTTTCTATGCTGTTTTTTGAAAATTTCAGATCATATCTGTTTCTGTTATAGTTGTTTTTAATGAATTATGAAATAGGGAGACCTATCCTTGGCTGAAATCGGGAAATTTCCTATGTTCCATGGAGTCTTGGGATGCGGGGATGGTCTTAAGGAGCAAGGGACAAAGGGCTCAGATTTGGGGATGGTGGGGGGTACAGTGGTGCAACTATGTACAGCCCTTTAAAAAATAGTTATAGAAAAAATGTATGAGAAATAACAAATGAAACTTTGAAATACTAAACATGTTGCATTGAACAAAGAAAATGCTAGATATCAGTATAAGTATATTATATTCAAAATGATGATTACATTCAAAATTCAAATACAATTGGCTAATAGCCCAATGCCTTCAATCATCATTCATGCCCAAAGTCTGCACCAAACTCATCATCACTCAATCTGCTAGACTCCTCCAAACCAATACCAACCAACTCTGTTTGTCCTACATTATTATCAACTTAGGCCGACTCCTCTAGCTTGTCATGATCCTATCAAATTAGGTTGGACCAGCCGACTTAGACAGGGTGTTTTTTTAACACCACCTTAATTAAATGTGGTATATATTTAAAATAAATAAATAAAAATAAAAATGAATAAATAAATAAAATGATAAAATTTAATATAAATAAAAATTAATAAATAAGTTAAAATTTAAATTTAAATTGTGGCACCCTGTTTTGGCGCCTAAGTGGCCACACACCTCATTTAGGAGGCTCTATTTATGGCACTGCTGGGTGTTGGTGAGCTGATGGAATTTTTGGAAATTCTGATCTCGACACAGGTCTCGTGAATGCACTTAGGGACAAAACCTTAGGGACAAAACCACCTAGTCTGCAAATTTGAGGTGAGGACGAAAACCCTTGCCTCTAGCTTGAGCTATTCAGTTTTCAAGGATTGCAAGGTTTACTGAATTAGGTGACTGTGCAACATTTTCAGGAATTAGAGCTGATCACTCTCAACATCTGCCCCAATGCCAAGGAGGAAGTCATCATATCATTCAACACCAGTAGATCCAATAATGGAGGCGCCTAAGTTGTGGAGTAGGTCGTCACTACTTATTGCAGGTTCAAGGTTAACTGTGGCACCTACAGTTGTTACTAGCTGAGTGGATAGACCAAGCCCTAAGGAGTCAACGCTGATCACTAGGGCCAGCATTCATACATATTTCCAGTTATAAACCCTAGGTGGAGGGCCAAACAAATCCAGGTTGGACTCTACCGGATTGAAGGAGGCAGATAAAATTCATAACTATTCAAATCACAAATCAAACAACCCAGACCAGCAGCACCAGTACACCAATCATTGGGAGGCTAATCAAACAGGGGTTACTTAGACATAGCCCTATACATCAAGACGGAGTGTCAATAGGAAACGTCATCTAGGCACCAGGCTTCCTGACCACCTACAGGTCCTTAACCAGTGCTAGGCAACCAATAGATCTCGCTCTGAGTATAGGTCAGAATTCAAGCGTTATCTCTTTCAAATCAGGGAGCTTGCGTACCATGTTATTGTAATTGCAATTTCATTGATAAATGTTACATATTCCCTACCATTTTACAATCAGATTTGAGGATTGTCATTTGTGATTAAAGAACACTGTGTATGCGAAATAAATAAACAAAACTGCTGATATTATTTGCTAAGTTATTGCTGCTATTAAAAGAATTTACTTGGAAATTGTAGATCTGAGTTTGGTTATCAAGGGTGTAACCCTAGAATCATTTAAGGTCATTACATTGGTATTAGAGCAGTTATCTTGCCAACATTAGGGTATTTTTCTTCGTTGATGCCATTGAGTCAAAGGAATCAGTGAGCTCTTGAGAGGGAAAAGAAGAAAATTGAAGCTAAAACATTTGGGATAGGAGGTAGAGGTAAGAAGATGTCTGACAGGGGTGAACAATGGGATGCTTTCATGAGGGTCCAACAAGAAATTGCTCAAATACAAGAGAAAATGGCCAAACAACAGGAGCAAACAACATGGATGATGAACATGTTGATGTAGACCATGAATAATGTAAATAACACTCTCAAATCTGCACAAAATAACGGTACAAAAGGCAATCACTCTAATCAGAATGAACCTGAAACTCAGAGCAGCAGGGCTACAAGGTCCACATAACCATCATTCTTGCCTAGAAATGGACCCACAAATGAGGAAGAAGAGTTGAATCATGCTGGGGGTGATGTTAATTCAAGCTTAGATGCCTATGCACAGCTTGATCCAGATGTGAGATGCCAAATCCCATTTATATAGTTTCACAATGTGCAAGGAGTGGATCAAGAGGGAGACAACTAGTGTGACAATCCAACAGAGATTTGTGGTATAGGGTGAGAAAATTGAGTCTCCCAACTCTTGATGGCTTGGGGAAGGTCAGTGCTTGAGCTTGGGTACAAAAATTGGATACATACCTCTCACTTAGCCCTCTGATAGAAGAGGATGCACTCAAATTTTCTATTCTTCACTTGGATGGCGTAGCATATGAGTGGTGGCATCATGGACTAATTACACAAGGGCACAACAATGTAGTGTCATACAGTGATTTGACTCACATGCTAATAGAGATGTTTGATAGGAAGGATCTTGAAACTCATTTCAAAGAATTCACACATCTGAGACAACATGGATTTGTGGAGGAATACATTGCTGAATTTCAGCGCATCTCAGTTGTGGTGCCGGATATTACAGAAAGGAGTCTTATGTTCTTGTTTATTGAGGGGATTTCTGAGTCACTATGGGGTTTGGTTTGAGCATTTGAGCCCACATCCATGTAGGAGTCCATCTGAAGGGCTTTGAGCTTGGAGGATTCCACCAACAAGAGCAAGTCTTATCCAAAGAGTGCACCCTCAGGACAACATAAGAGGTCTTTTCATAAGGATATTTTACAACCTAAGGCAACACATCCAAATCTAGCAAGGTAGAGGAGTCTAAGAATGAGCTCAGGAGGAAGAAGTTATGTTTCTCATGTAGGGAGCCATTACATTGAGGTGGTGCCCGATGATGATTTAGTGGTAGAGGAGACCAAGCTTGTAGTAGAGGAGTTGGAGCATGAGGAGAAAGAGGATGATGTTCCAAGAGGTACCTTTGTAGCTCTTTCAAGAGCACCTAGATATCACTCTTTCTGTGATAGAGTATTGCATTGCCAAAAGGTGACCATTTTGATCGATAGTGGAGCTATTCATAACTTCAATGATGAGGGTTTCGTGGCCAAGTTGGGATCGAGGATTGAGGATTTCGAGGGATTCAAAGTCAATGGCTGATGGGTTTACTTTGCCATGTAATAGGAGGATTCAACAGTTGGAGTTGACTCTTGGAGGGCATAAGATGCGTGATGATTTCTATGTGATTGGCTTTGGTGGCACAAAGTTGGTCTTGGGAGTACAGTGGTTACATTCACTTGGGGAGTACACTCAAAATTATTAGACTCTAGAGCTGAAATTTAAATCAGATGGGAAGGAGGTAGTTCTTCATGGCCTATCTAATGTGATGCTTCAGGAGAGGGTATTGGGGCAGTCTTGATGCAGAATAGACACCCTATAGCATTTGAGAGTAAGAAGCTCAAGGAAACGAAGAGGGGCTTTTCTATTTATGACAAGGAGATGTTGGCCATCATGCATGAACTTGCTAAATTTAGGCAATACTTGGTATGCGGGAAGTTTGTGGTCAAAACGGATAATAATAGCCTCAAGTTCTTTCTCAATCAAAAGGATTTGAATGATAGGCAACATAAATGGGTAAGTAAATTTCAAGCCTTTGATTTTGATATTGAGTATGCGAAAGGAAAAAACAATTTGGTGGCTGATGCACTCTCTAGGAATCCTTATTTTTGCTCTATTTTTGATATGTTTTCTGATTAGAGGGCTGCTATAATAGCTGAGTATGCTAAGGATCCAATTGCTACTGACATTATAGATGGGAAGTTGCAAGATGACAGGTATAGAGTGGCTGATGAGCTCATGTTCTATAAAGATAGTGTATCTTGTAATAGGATCTAAGGTGAAGGAGAGCATATCATGACACACCCTTTGTTGGTCATCTAGGGTTCTACAAGACATACAAGCAAGTGAGGGAACGTTTTTCATGGAGAGGGTTAAAAAGTAAAAAATGATGTATTGCAACATGTTAGAAAGTGTTTGGTGTGCCAACAAAACAAAATAGAGCATGTTTTTCTAGCTGGTTTGTTGCAGCCCCTGCCCATTCCAAATAAAAAATGGGAGAGCATCTCCATGGATTTCATCACATGGTTGTCTAAGGTGCAAGGTAAGGATCGTATCTATGTGGTGGTTGATAGGCTCACTAAATATGCTCATTTCCATGCCATTTCTTCTGAATACAAAACCCCACAAGTTGTTGATTTATTTTTTAAAGAGATTTTTAGATTTCAAGGGCTGTCAAAGAATATTGTAAGTGACAGGGACAGTAGGTTTATCAACTTGTTTTGGCAAGATTTCTTTTGGTTGACAAACACATAATTAACTCCACACACTAATTATCATCCATAAACTGATGGGCAAACTAAATGATGCACCTGTGCATTCATGGTTGCCAACCAACTAGCAAAATTTGATTTTCGTTTATATTTTGTTGTGGATTTCTTTTGATGGATATTTTGGAGTGAGTTTAATATTAATAAGTCCAAAAACCATATTAATTTAGCTTGACATGTTTTGGGTAGATTTTCACCTTTGGAAGTGTGTCGGGATTAATATTATTTTAATTTGATGGTCAAAAAGGCAATCTGGGTGGTGGAATTTGGAGTGGAGGAATAATTGACTTGAATTAATTGAGCATCATGCTATAGGCATGACTTGGGCACCCAGGCAGAGTGGAGTGCAAAATTTGAATTGGAAATCCAAATGGAGAATTGATGGATGACAATGCCGACTTCTTGTGGTTTGCTAGGCAACGGAAGAATCCAACATGCATTGGGAGTTGAGAAAGAGGTAATTTGTTGTCTGTAACTTATTTTTGGAAGATAGGGGTGTGGGATTTTGAGTGGTGTTGTTGCTAGAGTTTTGGGGGTGGTTTTGATTAATTGTTTTGGTGATTCTTCTTGTTTTTGGTTCCTGAATTTTGGAAAAGAAGATTGGGGGTGTAGAATCTTCCTGAAGGATCATTTCCAGATTGGGGTTGGCTGTTAGAAAGCAAAAATTAGTGTTCTTTCATTTGTTTTAGACATTGGAGTTTGTATGTCTTGATTTCCAGAAGTTGTGTGTAGGTGCAGGAAAGAAATTGCAAGAATTGGGAGATAGTTTGTTTGCATACTTTTGATTGATAATCTTGCCTATAGAAAGACATTATTCTCTGATTTCTCATGTTATATCAGTCCACAGGGCTGCCATTGTATCTCTCTTTCATTGTATGTGTTGCACATTGAATTGCAAGTGTTGATGAGATAATAAAAAAGTCTCTCTTGTTGCTGATTTTTAGTGCCTTGTTTAAATTTGTTTCTTCAATTATTTTGTGAAGTTTGAAGTGTAGAGAGTTGCAGACAAGCTCTCTTGCATTAGTGGTATCAAAGTGGGTTGTCCTGAGTCTGCAGGCAAAGCGTTGAAGAGAGGCAGTTTGCAGCAAGACCTGTGAGTGTGGGTGTTGTTAAAATGCCTCCAAGAATGGCCCCAAGAGGTAGGGGTAGAGGTGGAGGTAGAAACCCTCCTGACATGGAAGATTTTAGAGCCCTTAGAAGACAAGTTGAAACATTGCAGGAAGAGCTACGCAGAAGAGATGTATAGAGAGAAAGAGATGAGAGTGAAGATGAAGCTAAGGATGAGGAACCATTTGTAGAAGAAGCACAAGATGAAATTGATCCCGGAGAAATCAGATTATTGAGAGCTATTTCTCAAATTGGGAAGAGACCAAAGATGGAGGTTTCAACCTTTTGTGGAAGCTTGAATCCAAAAGATTTAATAGACTGGATAAATGACATGGAGGAGTTCTTCGAATTTGAAGAGATGGAGGATCTTGACAGGGCTAAGTTTGCAAAAACTAAATTGAAGGGACATGCTAGCATTTGGTGGAAAGAACTACAGATTGAAAGAGGTAGGAGAGGAAAGGAAAGGATTACAAAGTGGGGTAGAATGGTTGAGAAGCTTTAGGGACAATTTATTCCAATGGATTATGAATTGGAGTTGTTAAAGAAGATGGATGGATTGATACAATAGGGAAAATCAGTCAAGGAATACACTAAGGAGTTTCACACTCTCTTAATTAGAGCGAGACATTTAGAAGCCAACAAGGAGAAGGTAGCAAGATACATCAATGGGTTGAAGCCAAGCATCCACGAAGAACCGAGTTTGGTATGAATTTTTGAAATTGGCTTATCAATTTGCATTGAAAGTTGAGGAAAAGTTAAATAGGAAATTTGAGAATAAGCAAAAGGGAAAGGGTAGATCTTATGTGCAGCAAAATGAGGGTAAAATTCAGATTGAAGACACTAAGGACAACAAATATGAGAAGGGTGAGAGTTCAAACCAGTCCCGTGAGCAAAATCTCAAAGGTAGAGGAAGATCGGGTAGAGGATTTGGAAGAGGAGGCTTCCAAGGAACTTGTTTCAGGTGTGCAGAAGATGGGTATAGAGCATATGATTGTCCTCATAATCAGGAAGGAAAAAAAAGGACTAAAAATGATGCAAGGGTAGAAAATGTAAGAAGATGCAGAGTCTTTGCACTTAGAAGATGCAAAAAATGGAGAGGCATGTGTTATAAGAAGAGCCCTGATGAATGAAGGAAAGGAACCGAATCAAAGGAAAATATTGTTCCAAACAAGATGTAAGTGTGAAGGTAAGGTATGTAATGTTATCATTGATGGTGGAAGCACAAATAATTTAGTTTCCGAGGAAATGAAAAATAAATTAAAGTTGGAGAGAAGAAGGCACCTACATCCATATAATATTGCTTGGTTGCAAGATGAAAACAAGGTTTTGCTTAGCGAACAATGTTTGGTGAAATTTAAGATAGGGTAGTATTATGATGAGATAATGTGTGATATTATGCCTATGGATGTTTGCCATGTTTTGTTAGGAAGACCTTGGCAATTTGATAGGTGTGCAGTGCATGATGGGTATGCCAATACATACTCCTTAACGAAGGATGGAATCAAGCACAAGCTGAAACCATTGAGTAATGACGAAGGGAAGGTATGTAATAACACTGGAAATTGTTTGATTAATGGTATTAAACAGTTAGTGAAGGAGGATGAGGATGAAAATCATGATTTACTAATGTAAGTTGCAACATTGTTGATTGCATTCAAGGTGGGCAGGGTGAAGGTTTTAGTGGAGAAAGAAGAGGTAAAATCAGGTTTTTGTAAAAATGTTGTTGCTGATTTATGTGAGCATGGTAAGATGAGTGTAAAACAAGATATTGCAGCACATTGGTGAATGAAGGCATTACAGTTGTAAGTAAGGAAGAAGGTGAGAAAGTGAATGTTGAGTTGTTTGGTGAGATTCCCTTTGCATCAATTGATGACTTCTCATTTGATAAAGAGATTTGTATGAATGATAGTTTTTTGTAGGGTGGAAAGGATGATTTTTTTTTTTTTTTTGATGAATATTTTGATTGTGTTACTGACAATGAAATGGACATAGAGGAGAAAGATGGGAAGGATGAATATTTTGATTGTGATATTGACATTGAATTTGCAGCTGAAAATTGCTTTTCAAGAGATATAGGGAAGGAGGAACACTCGGACCAAAGAAAGATTGAAAATGAACCGACTTTTGCAGAAATAAAAAGGGGAGAGGTAATGCATGAGATTCCTTATTTTACTGAAGAAGAGAAAATTAATGATTATGATTTTCTAGCATTTCATAGTACAGATTGGTGGGAGTTAGATTATGTGAAAAGAGGGAGAAAGGGAAGGAGAATGAAGGATGGAAGAGACATCAAGTTGCAGGGAAAAGTGAGGAAGAAGATAGAGGAAATTTTGGACAGCAAGGTGAGTAAGAGCATAAGACACAAGCAGTATTTGGAGTATTTGATAAAATGTTTAGGGAGACTTGTAGAAGACTCATCATGGTTGTTTGTAGATGAGGTTATTCATTTTGGTTACCCTCTTGAGAAGTGACAAGGTCACTTTTTCTTCTACTGTGGGTGTCTGATGCAAGTGCATCCATGGTTGCCAACCAACTGGAAAAATTTGATTTTTGTTTAAATTTTGTTGTGGATTTATTTTGATGGATATTTTGGAGTGAAATTAACATTAATAAGTCCAAAAATTAGATTAATTTAGTTGGACATGTTTTGGGTTGATTTTCACCTTGCGAAGCATGCCAGGATTAATATTATTTTAATTCAATAGTCAAAAACGCAATCTGGGCATTGGAATTCGGAGTGGAGGCATAACTGACTTGGAATTAATTGAGCATCATGCAATAGGCATGACTTGGGTGCCCAGGCAGAGTGGAATGCAAAATTTGAATTGGCAATCCAAATGGAGAATTGGTGGATGACGGTGCCGACTTATAGTGGCTTGCCAGGAAAGGGAAGAATCCAACATGCATTGGGAGTTGAGAAAGAGGTAATTTGCTGTCTGTAACTGATTTTTGGAAGAGAGGGGCGTGGGATTGAGTGGTGTTGTTGCTGGAGTTTTGGGGGTGGTTTTGATTAATTGTTTTGGTGATTCTTCTTGTTTTTGGTTCCTGAATTTTGAAAAAGAAGATTGGGGTCGTAGCATCTTCCCGGAGGATCATTTTCAGATTGGGGTTGGCTATTAGAAAGCAAAAGTCAGTGTTATTTCATTTGTTTCAGACATTGGAGTTTGTATGTCTTGATTTCCAAAAGTTGTGTGTAGGTGCGGAAAAGAAATTGCAAGAATTGGGAGATAATTTGTTTGCATACCTTTGATTGATAATCTATCCTGTAGCAAGACATTATTCTCTAGTTTCTCATGTTATATCATTCCACAGGGCTGCCATTGTATCTCTCTTTCATTGTATGTGTTGCACATTGAATTGCAGGTGTTGATGAGATAATAAGAAAAATCTCTCTTGTTGCTAATTTTTGGTGCCTTGTTTAAATTTGTTTCTTCAATTATTTTGTGAAGTTTGAAGTGCAAAGAGTTCAAGCAAGCTCTCTTGCATCACTGAAATTGTGAATAAATGGATTGAAGGCTACCTAAGGAACTATGTTACAGGACAAAAAAAAGCATGGATTAGGTGGTTGGACCTAGGAGAGTTTTGCTACAATACTACACATCACATGTCCTTAGGTATGACTCCTTTCAAGGCACTTTACAGTAATGATGCTGTTTCATTCATGGATTGAATTATGATAGATAGCAGAGTACACGGGGCTAAGGATTTGATTCAACAAAGTTTGGATAATGTGAAAGCACTCAAGGAAAACCAACATCAATCCCAAAACCAACAAAAGTTGTATGTGGATCGCCACTGAACTAAGAGGGTCTTTGAGGTGGGAGATATGGTATTTTTGAGGTTGTAGCCCTATAGACAATCTTCACTCAAAGGAAGTGGCACGAAACAGTTAAAACCATGATTTAATGGGCCTTATAAAATCATAAGGAATATTGGTGAAGTTGCGTATAAGCTGGAACTTCCTTTGAATAGAAGAATTCATAATATTTTTCATGTGTCATGTGTGAAGAAAGCCCTCAGACAACATATCACCCCTTCATTAGAGCTACCTCCACTTGACAACAAAGGGAAGTTGATTTTGGAACTCAAAGCCATCATTGATATGAGGGAAAAGAAGTTAAGGAACAAGGTTATTCTAGAATATTTGGTGAAATGGAAGAATCTTCCACTTGAAGATGCTATGTGGGAAGGAGTGGAGATTTTTGAGCATCCGAGTTTGAATTGGCTTGAGGGAAAGCCAATTCGGGAAGGGGGAACTGTCATGATCCTATCAAATTAGGTCGGCCCAGTTGACTTAGACAAGGTGTTTTTTTAACACCACCTTAATTGAATGTGGTATATATTTAGAATAAATAAATAATTAAATAAAAATAAAAATTAATAAATAAATAAATGAGAAAATTTAATAAAAAAAGAAGTTAAAATCTAAATTTAAATTGTGGCGCCCTGTTTTGGTGCTTAAGTGGCCACACGCCTCATTTAGGGGGCTCTATTTATGGCACTACTGGGCGCTGGTGAGCTGATGGAATTTTGGAAATTTTGATCTCAACACAGGTCCCGTGAATGCACTTAGGGATGAAATTCCCTGGTCTGCAAATGTGAGGTGAGGATGAAAACCCTTGCTTCTAGCTTGAGTGATTCAGTTTTCAAGGATTGCGGGGTTTACTAAATTAGGTGACCGTGCAACATTTTTAGGATTTAGAGTTGATCACCCTCAACATCTACCCTAGCGCCAAGGAGGAAGTCATCATATCATTCAACACCAGCGGATCCAATAAGGGAGGTGCCTAAGTTGTGGAGCTGGTCGTAACTACTTGTTGCAGGTTCAAGGTTAACTGTGGCACCTACAGTTGTTACTAGCTGAGTGGACAGACCAAGCCCTAAGGAGTCAACACTAATCACCAGGGCCAACATTCATACATTTTTCCAGTTACAAACCTTGGGTGGAGGGCCAAACAAATCCAAGTTGGACTGTACCAAATTGAAGGAGGTAGTTAAAATTCATAACTATTTAAATAAAAAATCAAACAACCCAAACTAGCAGCACCAGCACAATAGTCATTGGGAGGCTAATCGAATAGGGGTTATTTATGCACAACCCTACGCATCAGGACAGAGCGTCAACATGATACATCATCTAGGCACCAAGCGTCCTCACCACCTATAGGTCCTTAACCAATGCTAGGCGACCAACAAATCTAGATCTGAGTACATGTCAGAAGTCAAGGGTTATCTCTTTCAGATCAAGGAGCTTGCGTACTATGTTATTGTAATTGCAATTTCATTGATAAATGTTACATATTCCCTGCTATTTTACAATCAGATTTGAGGAGTGTCATTTTTGATTAAAGAACACTATGTATGTGAAATAAATAAACAAAACTATTAATATTGTTTGCTAAGTTATTGTTTCTATTAAAAAAATTTACTTGGAAATCATAGATCTGAGTTTGGTTATCAAGGGTGTAACCTTAGAATCATTTAAGGTCATTACATAGCTCCATAACTTGTTGGGCTGTTGGACTCTCCTTGTATGTAAGTGTGTTGCAGTCAATGAAACACAAGGTGCTATGTACAACTACAAGTTTCTTTGCCCTCCTAGATGAAAGTTTGTTCTTAACATAATGGATGAAGATATAAGTAGATCGGTTCCTCTCAACAGTAGAAGAACTAGAAATTTGGGATAGTAGACAAATGATTTGTGTGGTTGTCAAAGAATTAGGCCCATGCATAGTTCACAACATAATTGGATCCTCATGTGAAGTAGTTTCCTTATCTAGCTTGGCCTTTTTTAGATATCTCCTAAGAGTGGCAATTTTCTCCCATTTGGTATGAGTGATGTTGGCATTTGTCAAATCATCATCTTCCAAATAGCCTTCATGAACCCCACCTTCAGCTCAACATTTTGTATAGGGGTAATGCTACCAAGCCCTTGCATGTACCAATTTGGGTTCAATGCATAGACAACCATGTGCAAAGAAGTGTTGAGCTTCTCCCATCCGTGATGAATGATTGATTGATTGATTATGTTCATTGTAGAATTGCAATGTGAGGTCTTTCTCTTGTACAATGGCCTTCATTTAGGCAAGCATATTGCCAATGCACTCATACACCTCTCCAAGTCTAGGTGTATTAGTGTCTCCATATCTAATGACTTTAAAGATTGGAGCAATGATGGCAACAATGTATCTCGCTTAGCCCAAGAAGTTTCACTCTTCACCACCTCCTCCACCCTCCTATTCTTTGACTTAGAATTGAGCCACCGATTCCACTTTGTTGTCCTAACCATTAGTTGCAATGCCTCTTGCAACTCAAGCATCCTCTCCAAGAGAATGGAGTATGACACATCTAATCTCTATAGGTCTCAAAAACTCCTTCTTGGAGGTCTTGAAGAGTGCATGTGAAGTGTGGTGGTTGTAGATAAGAATATGCACGTCATGAAATGGAATGCTATTGGCAAAAAATAATTTTCCAATGGCATCATCTACCTCATCCTTATTTTGCACATTGAATAACTTTGTCATTTGCTTGCAACATGACTACTACTACCCATTCTTTGTTTTCCCTTAGGCTTTGCTGCCCTTGAACTAGATGGAAAAGTATGAAGTTGTGGCTTTTGGGAAGTCCTAGTATTGGTGGGAGTAGGTCCCCTTGATGGCAAAGTAACATATACAAGTGTTTGGTCTTCATCACAACCCCACAATCTATTTATTTCAACTCTTTTTCTGAGTGACAATTGCTTACATATCTCTACACCTTTGCCTTGGACATGAAGGAGGTGGGCATTGATTCTTGTAATGCTGCCTTGAAATTCAAGTTGATAGAAATGGCATCTCCATAGCCTACTGCCCCCTGTTGCCCTAGGTTTTGCTTGTAATTTGGTTTCAAATTGTCTTACAGGGGATTTTTTATAGAAGGGACCCTTGGAAAATCCATATAATATCTTGGAAGGGAAATTAAAATGTGCGCTGTCAATAGAATTAGTTGCTTCACCCATCACCTCCCACATTTATATTTCGAGTCTTAGATTCAACCCCCATAGGCTCTTGCTAACCCTATTCATCACTCATGTTGTGAGAAGTAAAACTCATAGTGAGATTGCAAGAAATTAAATTTAAGGTTACCATACATGTCACAGTGTCATTAAACTATGCATGGGCTCAAGACACAATGATTTTATTTTTGTTCTTACTTCAAGTTGCATGAAGTGTTGAAGCACATGATACATAAAAATAGGAATCCCTGTTCTTCAACCTTCATCAAACAAGGATTCCAGTTTTGTTTTTCTTACTTTAGGTCACACAAAGTATAGAAGTAGAGGATACACAAAAGACAAAATCCTAATTTTGTGTCAAAGACACAACCTTATAGGCGATTTTACAACCATTGCCTAATTATTACTTGGATTAATAGACATGGCTGGATCTAGCTACAACTTAGAAAAATGTTTTTATTAGGGAATTTCATTGAGTTATAAGGTCTCATCCTATAAACTCTAGAATCGTGTCCTTCAAAAGGCGATAATCAACCCCATGTCTTTAGCTGCCAAGTTCAAGATTATAAAGCGCTTTTTTCTACTCATGGCCATTAATCATCTTTTTGGGCTTCCTCCATGGCAGTTTTTGATTAATTATTCAAATTATTCAAAGATTTTCTTTGGGAAAATTTTAGTGGCACCCAAGTTTTCTATCAATAGCTTGGCATTTCTAGTGTCTTCTTAGAGATGAAGGAGGCGTGGGCATCACCAAAATTCAATGGCATGGCCTTAGCATGTGAAATAATTGTTTTGGGCCCTTGAAGGAATAAAGTCTTGGAAAGCTTTCCTCAAGCAAATGTTATGGCATCTTACCTTATGGAAAATTCTCTAGAAAGGTTTTGGTTTGAAAACTCTTCTTTTATTCTTGTTAGTGTAACTGAGGAATGCATCCCTGGGGTTTTATAGGTCTCCTCTTGAATGAGGATGCCTGAGGGCAACATGATGGGGACAAAATGTGGGTGGGGATGAAACCTCCCCATTCCTTTGTCTCCAAAACTTCATGAAACACTAACTAGTAATTCCTGTCAAGATTTGAAAGTTTGTAATGCAACATGTTTGGAAATCTTGGGAAGTGGTCAAACTTTGATTCCAACAGGATGGAGATAACTTTTGGTTTCGGGCCTTCTTTCAATCAGCACTTGTTTTGGTGGTTGCCAATTCTCAGTGGTCAGAGTTGGAACACTTGCTTGACACTCAACACTGTTCCCTCTGTGTACTGACATAAACTCTTTCTCAGACTGCTATGCCAGATTAACCAATGATAACATGCATGGGAACCAAATTTTGTCTTTTACAGCAGTGAGATAATTCAGCATTAATGCAATGGAAGAAATATATAACAGCAATAAACAATATTTAACAGAAATGGACAATAAGTAACTGCCAATTTAAGTAAATTTGCCTGTATGTGAAATAAATTCTTATAGATCAATAATTTGCTAAAATATCATCTTTGTTAACTTATTTATGAGATGTGTACTGGACTTGATATTGCTTGTGGTTCTAGCAAATGTTGTCTTGATAGCAATGATCAATAAAAGTCATAAGATAAATTTTGATGGTTGTTTATTGTTATTTTATTGAATGCAGATCAGATGTACTGGGTCATGTCATGCCTTGGGTTGGAAGGGATTGGTCACACCTAGGGGTAGCACGTCTTTTTTCTGCTATCAAGGTAGTGGCATTCTACCTCATTGAAATGCTATTAGTATTGCTTACTTTTGTTCATAAGAAAACATTTAGAGAGAGGCCTGGGTTAATAATATACTTCCAATTTAACTTTTCTGTTTTGCTTGTGAGTACCACACACTCCTATGCTTGCATGAAGCGACCAATTGCTGTTAACGTTGGCAGCAATCTTGGCTTCATCATAATTATTTTGAAATAGCAGGTTTTAGTTCTTCCATAACCACATGGATCAAGATTCTTGCCTTTACTCACTTCCTTCCTCTTCTTCATTTTCACTCTTTTTATTTCCTTTTCACCTAAAATATGTGGATTTTATAGTTTTGATACCATGCTTGTAAAACTCAAGTGAAATTTAATATATACAAACCATTGCAGAAGATGGTAGAAGACAAAAACAAAATTAAAATAACAACTTATTTATTCATATAGTAGCCTCATTACCATGTATTACAATGCTTCTCTTGCAGAACGAAGGCCATATTTATGCTTCTATTTTATAACTAAAGACTCTAGTAATGTCATTCACTGTTCTAACTTCTATTTGTGAGGCTGATTTATTTGTGTATTAAAATGTTTGTAAAATTTACCAAAAGGTTAGCCACTGAAAAGAAATTACCGGCTGATTACAGCTGCTTGTAGAAAGTCATTGGAGCCCAAATAAAAAACTGTAACAGTTAAATACTGCAAGATACAGAAGACTGCTAAATATAATTTCAGCCTAACCTGACTATCATCTGCATCTGAAGACCTCTACAGAGCACTAAACCTATTATGATTTGTACGTTGGACAAAAAGCAGGCTTCCTTTGAATATTCTGTCTCCTGTACTAGAAAGAGGAATGAAAAAAATATTGATATCTTATTGAGCAGAGTAAAAATCAAATGAATCATGGGTAGCCAGCATCAGCAGCTCATCACTGTCTGCATTTACGCCTACCCAAATTCTGCTTGCTATTTGCATTTTCTGCTTGTGATTTTTCTGCTTCCATAACTGCACTGTTAATGCTTTTCTGAGAATTTGATGATGATCATCTGAGAGAGGGACTGAAAATTTAGATGGTTTTATCACCGAGTTATAACCATGCAAATACCCTGGAAAGCCAAGTAGGTGGAGTGGTATCAATGACTAGACTGAGCAATCTCCCTTCTGTAGGTCCTTAGATTGAGTGACATGTATGCTCTGAGTCCTTGCCATTGTTGATTTGTGCATAAAGTAACACCTATTCCTCTTCTGTGTGAATGTTTTGAATTTGCAGTCCTGTACAAAATGAAGAGTCTTTTGATAAGTTTGAAAATAGAAGTGATTAGGTAAAAGTTTAACAGAAGAGGGGCAGCTTCTAGAAGGCTTTTGTGTGTTGAGTGGTGAAACTTAGTAGAATACGGGGAAATTAGATGAAAAGTATGAGGCAAAAGTGTTATCTCGGGAACATGGGTGTTGGCTTTATGAAGTGGTGGGAGGGGAGGAAGGTTAGAATCTAGGCAAAACAAAACCATAATGAGGATATAAAATCTAGGAAGAACATTAGAAGCTGGGAAATATAATGAGGATATGAAAATCTAGGGGTAAAAGTTTAACATCATTCCCCACAGGAAGGACTTGTCAGAGTGCAAGACATACTTGGGTAGGTCTCATATGACCATAATTCAGGAGGTGGAGCAGAAAATTTGTTGCTTCCTTCCCTAGTTGTGCAGGTACTCATTTCTTCATACACTTCATGAAATCATGTCTTAGAGTAGAACTAGGTCAATGTTTTATGTTCTTACTTTTTCCCCTTGAAATTTGCATTTGGTGGGCAGGCCAATGCCTCTAATATTTCATGAGAGTATCCACATTAAAGGAGTGATATCTGACATCCTTTTGATTTGTTCCATGTCTCCTTTGGAGCCCATATCTGTACTTGTTTGGATGCTTGTTTGGTTGGGGAAATAGCAAACTCCGAGTCCTTGGATCCACAGCTTTCTCTTTTCAAGAATTTGTTTTTAAGGGGGTAGAATGAACAAATTGTAATCATCTAAGGGCTTAGCCTTAACTTTTTGCTGATCTTATTCCAACCTGCAAACTTGGAGGTGACAGTGATAGAAGTGAACTGTATTGACTATTTGGTTGTCTCTTTTTTCTTCAGGTGTGGGCATATTGACTGTCCTTGGGCCTGAAAGTGAACTGTATTGACTATTTGGCTGTCCCTTTTTTCTTCAGGTTTGGGCATATTGTCTGTCCTTGGGCCCGGAATGGCCTAAATATCTGTTCAGAATAAATGTACCATGCATGACCACCAAACATGAAAAGTCTCATAGATGTAGGACAAGTTTGTCAGTCAATCTTTGGGATTATAAGGCAGGTTACTTATCTATTCTGCTTTAAGCCTAATAGGGAAAAGGGAAAGAGATGCAAGAAAGCAAATAATATAAAATGAAAAAGTTCACAATGATTAGATTTTCTCTTATAGACCAAACATGGAAAGTCTCATAGATGCAGGACAAGTTTGTCAGTCAATCTTTGGAATTATAAGGCCGGTTACTCATCTATTCTGCTTTAAGCCTAATAGCGAAAAGGGAAAGAGATGCAAGAAAGCAAATAATATAAAATGAAAAAGTTCACAATGAATAGATTTTCTCTTATAGTTAGAATGAGCTTTGTAGCTCACATTGTAATAGTCAATAGAAATGATAGCAACAAAATATAATATGTATTAGACAAATTCATACACATAAATAAGAGTCACAATTTCAAGAAAACAACCTCTTATATTGATGTTTTTCATAGAATTGAACAACCAAATATGATGGAATGTTACTAACTCTAGACACATGCATAGGGGTTCCCCTATTTGATTAAAAAATAAGTGAGAAATAAAATGAATGAATCAATAATTGTACTCAATGCCTACCCTGCAGGTGGAACAACTTTAAAATGCTAAGGAGAGGCTGTGGAAATCAAAATTGGGATAAAGAGATATAAGAGAAAATCCTTGAAAAATTTGTGGACTAATATATGATTGTAGCCCTATACTTGTTTGAATTTGCACTTACAGAAATAAATGTAGGCACCAAACCCTCCTAAATACTATGTGCCACCTCCCAGATTAACATTGCAGCAGATGTGGCGTCAAGGATGTGCGATCTGCTAGGAAAATGTCCAACAATAATGTGACCTGCAATGTTTATGATGATGGACGGTCCCTTGCTGCTGGCGTACCTCTGTAGGAATGATAACTATAGTTTGTAGTCCCAAAATGATGTAATTCTGCCCTGGAGTGGACTTCTGCAAGTATGGTGTTGGATCTTAGTCCTAACCCTGCATTTAATGTAGCAGTCAGCCACCAACAATGAGCACAAATTTTGAATTAATTCTGGAGTTAGGGCTGCGACCTCTGGCTTGCACTGTGGTACATAAAGTCAACCATAAATAATGGCAATTAGTCACAACTGAGTGCAACCCTGAATTTCGCCCTAGGATGGTTTGAATTACTGTCATAGACATATTGCTACTGGATTGGAGGACTTTCATATATTTGTTGAAGGTTTCACTTCCATCATCATTTGTAGGCCGCTGCACCATATTCACTAATTGTTTTTCACTGCCATTTGTGCCATACATCTTCAGCGTTGGGCAACTGCAACATGAAAATGTAATCAGCATTTTCCTTCAGTGAGATTCATACTTTTGTGAGTTTATTTATTATGAAATTTTCTGAAAATAAATAAATATTTTCATTGCTAAATCTACAGTTCTGATTGTATGATTTTATGAGGTTTTCTGGTTGTTGTAATTTGTGTAATTGCTGAAATAAATTATTAAAGTAGGCAACATATTTGTTGGATTGTTATTTGGTATTGTAAGTGATTTAATGGATGATTTATTTGGCTACGACCATTAGTGATCAGCACTAAATTATTCGATCTGTTGTTCATGATTGATTGCGAAGTATATGGGAAGGTTTCATGTAGTTTATCATCTGTTATACATCAGATCTGCTAGCATGTTATCATATTTCTGTCATGTAAGGGTTTCCAAGTTTGTATCAGTTGCCATTAGTTTAGATATGCTGTATTAATTGATTATTTCAGCTTTGAGAATTTTTGAAATTCATAATAGCATTGTGGAAGGTTGGATCTGCTATTTCATAGTTGAATAATCTAACCAATAAGGGTTTCCTAAATACATCTCTGCTAATTGTACTACTGATCAGCATTTATTTCATTGGAGTTTGGCATCTATATTTTGCATTTTTTTTTCATTATTTCAGTTTGCACAAATTAGGAAGATTGCATATTTCCTAGGGTTGTCTAATTGGGGACATTACACCATTTGAATGGTTGATCTTTTTTGAGCATGGATATTGGCTGTAGCATACCTGCAAAGTTTGATATGAATTTTCTTACAAAGTTAGTCTTTCCAAGGAAAGATTATAGATTTTTCTTGTGTTGGGGAATTGAAAGCTCAAGAATAGCTTGAGCCCTCAAATCATCAATAGCTATACCTTCTTTAGAAACAATGTGTCTTGATACCTTCCTCTGTGGAACACCAAATATGTTTTTCTTGGGATTCATTTAAATCCTAAATAACTGACATCTCTAAAACACTTTCTTTAAGTGGTCAAAACGATCTTTCGTTTTGGAGAAAACAGTTAAATCATTAAGATAAACCAAAATAATTTTATTGCTAAGGTCCTTGAAAGTAATAACCATTACTCTTTGAAATGTGGCCTCTATATTGTATAGGCTAAAAGGCATATTTTTGATAGGAAAAAGTGCCTCATTTGATAGTGAATGTTGTCTTGAGTTGATAATTTTTGTTCATTAGTATTTGGTTAAGGGTAGAGAAACCATTCAATATTGAAAAATCTATACAATGTCATGTCCCCTTCAAAATGTAGTCCATTGAGGGCAGAGGGTACTAATCTTTTAGAGGCGCTATTTAGGTCACTAAAATCTATGCAATGTCATGTCCCCTTCTCTAATTAAATTACTTGGGGACCCATTTCTTTATTTCCTATGGGCTAAGGGGATAAAGTTAGGGAAATAATTTAATAATAATATTTTAAGTTAATCCTAATAACTCTATTTGAAAACATTGTAAAAGAACAACTTAAAAAATGGGACATTATAAGGCTTATGTAAAATTTTATCAAAAAGTTTTTTTAAACACTTTTGGAGGGAAAAAGGAAATTCAAATTAAAGAGGCCAAAAGGGAACTTATAAAAGGAAGAGAATTGCTCAAAGTAAATCATCCATTATTTCTGAAATAAAACCCCCCTTTTATTTGGTAGTTTGATCACTTGTGTTCATCTATTTCTCTTAATGACGAAAACCCTTTGAGTGTGGAGATTCGAAGGACAAAAATCCTCTCAATTTCCAAGCAAGAGCAGACGACAAAAGCCTTCTTATTCTTTGAAGCGGTTTCATCCAAGAATCACAATTGAGAAGATTGTAGTGTGTTTCTTCCAGTTGGTGTGTAATTTTTGTGTGTTTGTAGTTTAGTATTGTTGATGAATGGTAGCTTCGGTCAGATATAAATGATGATTGCTGAAAAGCAACATCATCATTTATATAAGATCTAGGCTATTCTTCAGAATAATCAAATTAGGAAAATAAGTGAAATTGAATTTATGAGCATAGATAAAATTCGATATATTAAATGATGTCGAAATTCTGTATTTTAATAAAATTGGAATTCTATACATATCCGCCACTTTGGTTTTGTTTGTGTTAAGACACTAACCATTTGTCATTGATAGTGAAGGGACCCGCGCGCTGGACGGGTCTCCACTTGTGGAGACACGTCCTCTTGAGCGTGCCCTTATAGGCTGTCTCCATCATACTTATATGGTGGCTCCTACATGATATGCAAACCATAGTCGAGACTCACTGGCTGACCACGGCTTCTATTCGACTCGACCTGTGGACTTCACCGGGGACTGACCAAAATGAAAAAAGTTTGAAAAAACCTAGAAATTTAGAGATTTTTAAGGATTTAAAACTTGTTTCAAGCACCCTTTATTGAATACAACACAAATAAAAGCAAATTTGATCACATACACAAGTATACAACCATCACATAAGTATAAAGTACACAAATTGTAGTTGCGCTGCTGAAGGAAATAGCATACTTAGATATATAGATTATAAAACTAGTCAAATGTATACAAAAGTCATGGAATATGAAATCCATAACATCAAATGTTCCATACAAATATGAAATATCAAAACAATAGCTATGACTCTATGACTCTATGGCATAGTGGAGCCAACATCCTTCCTACGAAGGCGTCTAACGCTCCTGGATGATGTTGCAGCTGCAGCCATAGTCTCTGCCTCTGTCTGAGTCTCCATGCCACTCTCACCAACAACTATGTCTCCTCGTGCTCTAGCCTCCTCCTCAGCCATGGCTACAACCTCAGCCTCTCTCTCTGCCTGGTCCACCCAATCAAGGTCCTCGTCACTAAAGACTGCATCTGTAGCCTCAGTGGTCCACTCAGACTGTGGATCAACCTCATCTAGATTGATCGGGGTGTTGTCGTGGTCAAAAAGCTTCCTGTATCTGAGCCGAAGGTTGTAATGAACATAGACCAAGTCATTCATCCTCTCCACTGTCAATCTATTGCGCTTCTTGGAGTGTATGTGCTCAAACATACTCCAATTGCGCTCACAACCAGATGAACTGCATGGCTGGCTCAATAGACGAATGGCAATATTCTGCAGGTTCCGTGCATCAGAACCAAACAACCTCCACCAACTATCTGAGATGAGAAAAAGAAACAAAATCAATCTCATTTCAAGTTTCAAGTTCAACATTTAATAATAAAATACAATATAAAAAGATGACAATTATGCCCTTAAATATATTTTTACCTGGTAGTAATGTTGTCCTACTGTCTATGGTCATTTGACGTGCAAAGAAGTCTCCTCGTGCCTTACTGAAGGCATCTATCTCCTGCACTATCTGTGTAGTAACAGCGGGCAACATCCGCTCTATCGTCGAGTAGAGCCCACTAAGAATTTCTCTATCTCCACGGATATCACGGCGGAATTGGAAGGCCGGATTTAGGAAACATGCGGCTGCATGGATGGGCCTATGAAGTTGGTTTTGCCATCTCCTATCAATGATCTCCCAAATGGGACGATACTTATCCTGAACTCCACCATAGACTGATCTAATGGCCTTTTTGGCCCTATCCATGCCCTCATATATGTATCCCAGTGCGGGCTTCTCCCCATCTGCAACTCGTAGGAGAACTAGCAAGGGCTCAATAAACTGCAAAGTGCAAACATGTTTCACAAATAAGTGTGAATGAAAATAAACAAATAAAAGATATGATTAAAAATTAAAACATAATAAAGAATTAAATTTTACCTTCACAATCTCCTCCACTGGTGTCCAAAACCCTTGCTCATCAAAAATGCAATTGGCCACACCAATCCCTTGCAGTGCTTGTAGAAAACGATGAGGAAGACCACTCCTCACCAACAAACATGCGCCTTAAGGCTGCCTTTGACCGAATCAAGGATTGCAACGTGATAAAATTAGTTGCAAACCTAGTGATGCCAGGACGAGACAACTCCCTCAACCCCGTGTATTGCCTCATAAGGTTAAGCACCCATGTGTGATTGTATATAAATTTGCAAATGTTTCTACCTGCATCCACACATGTTTTGATCCATGGGAGCTTGCCAAGATCCTCCATCATGAGGTCAATGCAATGGGCGGCACATGGAGTCCAGAATATAGTAGGGTGCCTCTCCATCAATAATCTACCAGCAGCAACATAGTTTGCTGCATTATCTGTCACCACTTGCACTACATTCTCTTCCCCCACATCAGCTATCACCTCCTCTATAGCCTCACATAGATATGTGGCATTTTTGAATTGGGCAGAAGCATCAATGGACTTAATGAAAACGGTGTCACCTGAAAGAATAAGCAAAACCAGTTATTCAATAAATTAAAAAACAAAAATCAGCCATATTAAATTATTAATCACTAAATCAAATTCAAATTTCAATGCATTGAGGGAAGTACAATTACCTCCGGAGGACACTAGAAAATTAAGCAGCGTCCTATTTCTCCTATCGGTCCAACCATCAGTCATGATGGTGCAACCAATCCTCCTCCACTGCTCACGCTGCTCCTCTAATTGTGCTTTCACATCTGCCACTTTTTGACTCAAAAGTGGGCCCTTTAATTCATCTTCAGAAGGGGCTTTGAACCCCGGCCCACATATGGTTATGGCATCAACCATGTTTTGCCAAAAAGGTGACCTAAAACATGTCATAAATAAATTAATAAGTTACTTACATAAGTATTGTAAAATGAAAAGTTTTAAGATTTTAACTGCACTAAATTTGAATTCGATAATGAGATACATCTATATTCTAAAATAATAAATTTTAAAACAATTAAACAAAAAAGAATTACCTGGCTACATGGAAGGGAATGGTGCAGTAGTACCAAAAGTTTGCAATTGTCTTTTTTGCTGCATCATGTACATCCTTGTTCCAACCCATGCTCTCAAGTGACGGTTGGGAACCAGGAGTAGTGCGTGGTACAAAATATGAGTCCACCCTAGATTTACGAACTCTAGGGCCAATAATACTGCCACTACCACTAGCATTAGCAGTATTAGCGCCACCAACAGTAGGAGTATGCATAGGGATAGCTGGTGCAGAAGCAGTACCACTAGCACAAGCACTAGCACTAGGACGGTATGGAGGCATGGAAGAAGCATCTCCAACAGCACCAAGTCCATGTCCAACTCCCAAACTCACCAATTCATGCTTCTGTTTTTTTTTCATCTCTTTTTGCAATTCAAAAGTTTCTAATTGCACCTGCACTTCACGGACAACCTCAGGAGGTGCTATAGGGCATCCCGCTGCATCATGGATGGGTATGCGTGCAATATGGTATTTTAATCGATTTATGCCTCCATGATATATTGTTTTGCAGTATTTACATTTTGCTTCCCTTTTTTTCATTCCGGGAAAGATTTCAGCATGTTTCCAAGCAGGGTCTTTTTTGCTTGGGGTTTGAGACATTGTGAAAATAATATGTTTTGATTTGCAAATGAATGTGGTTGCAATAACAAGTAGGCTTTATAAAATTATTTATATTGCAAGTAGGGTTTGTAAAAAAAAATGCAAACTAAAAAAAACAATGATTTTTCAAATTTCAATGAATTATTTGTTAAAAAAACACAAAAAAAACCAATAAAAATCAAACTTGCCTCTTATATTTGGCTTGGAATGCAATGCAAACTCCTCCCAATCACTGGTAATGAGCTCTCAATGCACCTCCTTGCTGTTATGAAGCTTCCCAAATGGTATGTGGCCCTGTATTTGTCTTCAACAGCTTGTTGGTTGCCCTCTCTTCTCCTCCTATTTTTCCTCACAACTCTCTCTTCTCCTCCTATTTTGCCAAATGAATGAAATGAGGTTGCTTTTAGGGTTGGGGAGATAATATAACACAAAAAAAAAAACAAACTTAAACATCAACTTTTATGTTTTTTATTCACTTTTGCTTCTGCTGTCGCCGGCCGCGTCCAGGGCTCGGGACTCTCCGGGAAGCGGCGAGTCTGGCGCGTCCGGCGAGTCCGGCCAGGACTCGGTAGGACTTGGCCGCGTCCGCGTCTGACTCCGAGGACCCGGCCAGGTGTGCTCGGCTCGGGACTCGCCGAGTTTGGGCGCTTCCGGGCGAGTCTCGTAACTATGATGCAAACATCGAAATCAATTAATGTTCTGCAATCAGTACATTCAGCATTTAGAGAAGAAATCTGGAAATCGTATTGACTTAGAATTTTCTTACACAGAATTTCAGACCTTAGTTTATTCTTAGGTTTTAGGATCCTATTTGTGAAAGATTTGATTACATTTACATGGTATTAGAGCCACGTTGTGTGAATCCAAATCAAATCTAAAATCAATTTGCTCTAGAAAAATTCGTATTTTTCAAAATCAAATTCACATCACATTCTTCATAATGTCAAGTGTGATCAGATTTGAAGATCGTCTTGCAGGAGCAGACAATTTCACATCATGGAAATTAAGAATCATGATGATCCTTAAAGAGAATAAGCTAGACTCACTTGTGAGAGAAAATAAGAAGGAACCAGAGGCTGAACCTGAGAAAACTCAATGGATTGAAAACAATGAAAAGGCCATGAAAATCCTAGTAGATGTAGTTAGGGATCATATAGTGCCCATCCTAACAAAACATGAAACTGCATACCATATGTAGAAATCTCTTGAGAGTACTTATGAGATCAACAACACTTGTAGGACTCTAGCATTAAAAAGGCAAATCAACAATGCTCAAATAATCAAAGGAGAGTCCATTAATGCATACTTCATGAGGATTATTGAACTTAGGGATCAATTATCCACAATTGGATATCAGATTGACAACAAAGCGTTAACCCTAATTGCACTAGGAGGCCTACCAAACTCATGGGAGTCATTTATTCAAGGAGTAAGTGCGAGATCTAAACTCCCTAAGTTTGATAGGCTAAGAACTGACTGCCTTCAAGAAGAAACAAGACTTTCCACAAAAGAGAATAAACAGAAACACATAGATGAAGACATTCATGTTCTCCACACAACATCTAATAAGAGGATTAAGAAAAACTCCTACAAGAAAGGATCTTTTAAAAGAAAGAGAAATTCCAATGGAAAGGAATCTTATAAGAAGAAAGATATCTCTCAGGTACAATGCTTTAGATGTGATCAGTATGGTCACTATGCAATGAAGTGCCCTAATAGAACTAAACAACAAGCATCCTTTGCCAAAGTAGGAAAGTCAAAACCAGATCATGAATCTGAGAACTTTGTGTTCTATACAACCCTTTCTAGTCAAGTATCTAACAACACTCAAAATTGGGTAATTGATAGTGGTTCATCCAGACACATCACAGAGTTCAGAGAACATTTGGACTCCATGACTGAAAAATCTGATGAAGAAGTAACCATCGGGGATGATTCTGCATACCCTGTAAAAGGGGTTGGAATGTGTTCCATTAAGTTGAAATTTGGGATTTCTCTGCAACTCACTGGAGTCTTATTTGTACCTGGAATAAAGAGAAATCTTATATCCATCTCTGCCCTTGAAGACAATGGCTACAGAGTTACATTTATGGATGGGAAAGTTCTAGTATGGCCTAAGAACTCAACTATCAAGAAAGCCCATACCATAAGCATAAGACAAGGGTACCTTTACAAACTATGCACTGAGGTTAAACAAGCCCTTACCCTTGACACTGTTGATACAAATGAAATTTGGCATAGAAGATTAGGACACCTTCATTTCCGTGCCCTACCTTCTATGGAAAAACTTGTTACAGGCTTACCCAAGCTAAAACTATCTCATGAGGGAACTTGTAAAGGTTGTGCCCTAGGAAAGAATACTAAGGGATCCTTTCAGAATAGCCTGAGTAAAACCCTTAATGTGTTAGAACTGGTTCACTCTGACCTATGTGGATCCATGTCTATACCTTCTACAGTAGGATTTCTATACTGTCATATTTGTAGATGACTTCTCTAGGAAAACCTGGATCTATTTCCTTAAGTGTAAAGAGTCAATAGAAATCCTTAAAAGGTTCAAAGAGTTCAAAGCCCTTACTGAAAACTTCTCCGGAAAGAAAATAAAAACCTTAAGGACTGACAATGGGAAATAATACACCTCTGAAATTTTTAAAGAATTCTGCATGAGTGCTGGAATTAAGAGGGAGTTCACAGTTGCCTACAATCCTCAACAAAATGGGGTTGCTGAAAGAAAAAATAGAACCATTGTAGAAGCTGCTAAGGCAATGCTGCTTGACCAAAACATTGAAACTTCTTTCTGGGCAGAAGCCTCTAGGACTACTGTCTATATCCAAAATAGATGTCCTCATTCTCATCTTGATAAGAAAACTCCTGAAGAAGCCTTTACCGGCATAAAACCTGACATTAGTCATTTTAGGATTTTTGGCTGTCCTGTCTACATATATGTGCCCAAAGAGAAGAGACTCAAACTAGAACCTTCTGGAAAGAAGGGAGTATTTGTGGGTTATAGTGAAACCTCCAAAGCCTACAGGATATTCATACCCGGGCATAAACAAATTGAATTGAGCAGAGATGTCATCTTTGAAGAAGACATTGCATTCAGGAGGGCAAGAAGTTCTAGTGAGATAGAAACCTATTCCCCTAGAGTACCTGAAATGGAACCTGCTCCTGAGATTCAGAGGGAGCATCTTGAGGGAATACCGCATGAACTTCCTGCCACTTCAAATGAGGATACAAATGACATCGGCAGAAAGAGACCACTTTGGGCTAGGAAGATGATCAAAGAAGTAGAGGATCATGCAACACCTAAAGGAACGTTCAGGGAGAGTAAAAGACCCAAACGGTTCTCTAGCTATGTTGCTTTAATGAACAACATCATAAACTCAGAACCTGCCAATGTTACAGAAGCCTTCAGACATCAAGCTTGGAAAGATGCAATGACAGAGGAATATCAGTCCATCCTAAAGAATGATGTATGAGATATAGTGCCTAGACCAAAAGAGAAATCTGTTGTCTCTTCTAAATGGCTCTTCAAAATCAAGCATGCTGCTGATGGCAGTATAGAAAAACATAAAGCACGTTTCGTGGCTAGGGGTTTTTCTCAAAAGGAAGGCATTGATTATGAAGAAACATTTGCACCTGTCGCCCGTTACACATCAGTGAGAGCAGTGTTGGTGTGTGTTTTGAGTACGCCACCGAACACAGAATAAAATGCCCAAGGACACTTTATCCTCTCTTGAAAAGTGATTGCAAATGCAATAACTCCAATGTTTCTTTGGTCAGGTCATGACATGTGGATAAGGCCAGTGGGCGTTATGATTTGCTGGTAATCACAAGGGGACTTACGTTATAATCTGTTTGCAAATTGAGGACTTAGACGGTTTTATCTTTGAAGGCTCTTTTGATGGGTATTTCAGATTTTCCAAAAAAAAGGCAAAAGGATAAGGGTTTAGAGAGATCTAAACTATGCCTAAGAACTCAAGAGACGACAGCGACGAGATAAAATAGGGTAACCGCACTTTGTTTCACCTCCTTCGGACAACTACGCAAAGCGGGTGCAATCTTCAACGGAAGTGATAATAATTTTCATGTTTGAATTGATAATTAAAATAAACAGAAGTTAAGCATCCACAAATTAATGGCTCAGGCTAACTTTACACATCAAATGCAAATCATCCATTCGACAAAAGTATGAGCTAAATTTTATCCACCTCTGCTATCAAATCTAGCGTCCACTAACAAACATTCAAATGAAATACTAATCTAATTCTATTCTAAGTGTTGAAGGAGAAATATGAAAACCTTGCACACTACTTGAAAATAAAAGTGGTTCTTAGCAAATCATGCACAAGAGCTTTTATAAACGGAAATAGTTTTGTCGCAACAATCTTATACAACTCACTTCACAAATTGCAAATGAGAGTAAACAAGTTTATATAGAGTTCATAAATTGAATAAACGATTCAGATTAAAAATGAGCCAACAGCCAAGATCAAAACAAATAAACCCTAATTAGGGTTTCCCAAAATGACTTCAGTGAACTGAGGGTTAACAGTAGTGAGTTGGCGCCCAGGGCTATTTTCAAGGAACCACATCCTGATCTTCCCGAGTTGCCATGTGTTCGATGAATCTAGACACGATCAAGGCAACTTCGTCCATGGTAACCTGTGGAAGCATTCCGATTTTGAATTCCAGCCCACCCATGCTCTCGGCACATCTGACAAAGGTATCCTCCCACTTCGGCTCAGTCTTCTCAAAGGACTCTCGGATGCTCAAGAAGTTCGCCAATTTGGCCCAGTCCTGCTTCAAGATGGGTCCAGTGATAGCAAAGATGTTTTCCTGGACCTTCCCTTTCAAAACCTCCAATTGCAGGTCATTCTCCCGCAGGGCTTCCTTGTCTAGGATGTCGGCAACCATGTTGAGAATTCTGGCCTGAACTTCTTTGACCTGCTCCTCCAGCTTGAGACCGTCAACCTTTACCCTTTCCAAGACTTCCCCTCGTGCCGTCAAGGCCCAATACCAGGTATGGAAGTCATAGGCTGCTCCTGCTGCAATGACGCCTCCCTCTATTAGCTCTTGCTTAGGAACTCCTTTTAGAATCCTAAGGCAAGGGATTATTCTATCTTGTACATCTAGAAGGCTATCCCATACTTCCGCCAAAGCGGCCAACCTAGAAAGTAGTGTAGTGGCCTGACCGTAAACTAAGGTCAACCTCTCCACGAATGTTTCAGCTTCCGTGCCCTTGACGGCTATCCATTCTTTGGCTTCTCGAATTGTGACCTTGTTTTCTTCCATCTCCTTGACTGCCTCCTGTGAAGAATTTTGGAGAAGAGGA